>CM068384.1:73208620-73808620 GCA_034770075.1 Aralia elata
ATTAGTAAAGGTCTTCCGTACCTGGGAATAGATGAGAACATGTTTGTAATAAATATATTGAGTAATTATATTCATGTAAGTAAGATATTGTTGTTTGTATGGGGTTTAGGTACCAGTGACGCACCGAACCACCGGCTTAAAGGCAAAGACGCCGAATTTCCGGTGGGAGCGTCAACAAGCATCATGTATTAGTTGTCGTGTACTAGTTATGTTATGTTTTAGTTTTTTCTTGTTCGACAATAATTTATATATATTATCAATGTAAATATTTTATTATTCCCGCAATGAGTTTTGTAGATAGTATGACGATATAGAGTTGGCATAGTGGATGCAGCCAGACCCGAGGTTTAAGGTAAACCCGATGGATTTGGTGGGCCGTCACACATTTCCCTGCTACTTTTGGTGCATTTCCCCTTGCTATAGGCTATCTGGTAGTTGTTAGCATAGTCCCATAGTTTACTAATAAACTCAGTAAGCAATCCTAGAAATTCTTTTCCCATGATCGCCGCCTCTATAAACCGGCTGCTGCCTTGCATCTAATTACTTGTCCATTGTGGGGCCCATAGCAATCCATTGTAGAATGGTTTTGTACCTAACAACCATTTAGGGATCGCAATGATGCAGACACTTACCGAAAAAAATCTTTTTTAAAACCTTTTCCCACGCCTCATAACCAACATTTATGAATCAAGTTGATATGAATGAGGGTTAATGTCGTTCTCTCCATTTTTGTAGGTTTTTCGTTGGGTGGGAAGAACTTAGCAATGCGAATTTTATTGGGCTACAGTCATTCCAGGTATTTCAATTGATCACTGACAGCAAAGAGTTGCAAACCAAACTTTTTGCCTGTATCGCGAAAGGTGTAAACGGGAAAGAGAACAGTTCCTCAATCTCAAACTGCCTCCTCCGTAACATTATTGAACTTGAACGTGTCGCAGATTTCCAGGAAGCTTATGAGATGTTCATTCTGATCATCATTTGGACCACCCCCAAACTGCACTGAATTCTTTAACATCTGAATGGTTCCCGGTTTAACCTCAAAATTGTTTGCATTGATAGCAGGCCTCTGAATACTAGATTGTATGTTTGTCACCAATGGCATGGCATGGCATAATCCCTTAGTGACTTTTGCTCTTCTGCAACCATGTTTACTAGATTTTCAGTTTCTCCTGACAGTTTTTCTCCCGTATGTATTTCCTCACTAGTTAACCGCGGTTTCTAAAACTTTCTTTTGATATCGTCTGTGTATGGAAAGTTCCTCTTTACCTTTAGACCTAGTGTGCATTCACAGATGAGAAAAACCTGTAAAGGTGAAATAAACAAAGAAAATAAAAATGTTTAAATTAAGACCGAATTGATTATAACTAATATGAAAATAAGTATAAAACACTGATTTCCCGGCAACGACGCCAAAAACTTATTGTCAGATTTCACAATTAACAATTTACGTTGCAAGTTATACAAACGATCAAACAAGTTAATTAAAAGTGATAATATAGAGTATGTCGAACCCCCCTAGGAAAATGTCTGCGTTTAAATAATTCCCAACTACTAGTGTTTAGTGTCCAATTACAATGTTTATTTAAATAATTGGCAAATTGTGAATAATGATGAAGAGTAATAAACTTAAACTAAAATTAAGATTAAAAACTAACACAAAAGGTGTTGAAATTTCAGATGTAAAAAGCTTTGAAGAGTGTTACACCAATATCCCCAAATTATGCAATATAAATCAATTATCCCAAAATCAATCCCAGTTATTAAATTCAACAGAAGTTCTGTTAACCAGGGAATTCCAAAATTATTTATAAAGCTCTTTTCCCAAGTGTTCAAACAAATTTATTTAACCCAATTAATTACTGCGATATTCCTATGCAAAAACCTTAAAGAATTAAATTCATATAAGTCAACCAATTCTCAATAGTTACATGCACGCGAATGAGATATCCCTAATTCACTTTCACAATCCCTAATTTATTCATATCACATGGCAAATAATTAAGGAATTACATGTTTATCAACATTCATATCTAACCCTAGATTTCATCTCCCGAATTTTCATCTAAAGTTATCTCGCTAATTGTTGGTCAGACACAACTTTAATCATTAAAACACAAAATATTGATAGACAACCTCAATATGAATAAATAACTGGAATCAAATAAGATAAATTAATCCATTTAGATCAATTAAAATGGTTTCAATTGCTAGGTTCTTAATTAGAAGTTTAGTTCATGCTAAAATTTAAAACCAAAAATCTCAAATAAGTCATCACAATTAAAGGTCAAATCTAAATAAAGAAGTAAGAAAAACCTCGATAAGTCTTCTTTCGCTTCTAATCTTCAGTCTGAATTCCTTGTGAGCTTTTCCAAAATCTCCAATCCTTAATCTCTAGTAAATCTACATCAATCTCTGTGTCTGTTGTTAGCGTAAGTGTGTAACCCTTTTTCATCTCTCTCTATCTCTTTTATAGTCTCTGGATCAGATTAGTAGAAAGAATCCCACTCTAATTCAACTCCCAAAACAATTGATTTAAAAATATTATTTTTTCCCTTCTTCCGCTTCCTCACCCCGGCGAAGTCATTTTGCCTAGTTACGCTCGCCTCAGCAAGGAAATTATGCCTTTGAGGGAACCTCCGCCTCCCGGCCGAAAGGCCTCTTTCTTCCAAAAATTTACCAAAATGCCACCAATCTGTCAAGTTTTCTCCTCTTTTTGCCCATCCAAAGCCGCTTCCTACAAAATAAACACAAAAACGAGTAAAAAGATACTAAAAACACTTAAAAAAGAATTAAGCTAAAGATATATCTAATTCGCAGGGATAAAACCCACTCATCATGGGCCATATTGCGAAAATCCAAAAATCCGGATGAGTTAGTACATCCATTCAAATCTTTACCAACTGACAGCTTTGTCTAATTGGCCCATCATTAAAATCAACCTTTCAAAACTCCGTCGGCATTTATGTTAGCTTTTTCCTAAAACTCACCCTGTAAGCGAAATAATAAATCGAAATCTTTAAAAATGGTAGAAACAAGGCAAATTAGGAAAAAATTCTGGCGTCGACATTGAAAGTAGTATGCACACAAGCCAATCATATTTGATATGATGTAGCATATACTTTGTAATCTTATTCATTTATTAATAAAAGAATTGATTTTCTTAAAAGATATTTTACATTATCTACTAGTTATTCTTTCGGTGTTTGGTAGTGTTGTTACTATTTAAAATGTGATAAACCCAATAGTTTTTGAGCAATGCTGTTTAGAATCATGGATGGTGATCATGCTAATGAGATCTAAAATTCTAGAATAGCTACACAAAAACTAAAATGTCGTTCCTAATCGTTGGTATTACTAAAAAAGGGGATTAGTGAATCCGGATAGCAATTCGTACATACGTTGCCTTTGCTTTTAGGAAGACCGATGATTTATCCTCATAATCATTTGTGCGTCAAGACCACTAAAAGCTAGTATGTAGGTGCTTATTGGAGAATTAAAGTTTCCACTGAACGTTTGGCCTCGCTAAGGAATGACCTAATGGAGTTTTTACTCGTTGTCAATAGAAATTCCTATAGTGATAGAAGTATACAAAGTGACTCCTTGGGACTTGAGGAATCATCACAGTATCTTTGTGTATGATGGATGTTATACTTTGACATGTCCTTAAGACCTTTAAGGGTATATCAAAGGGTTATGTATTTTGGGGTATAATAAGTTGTATCATGGAGATAGGTGAATGATCAACAATGAATCTACCTCATCTAGTAAAAGATGTGAATGTCCTATGTGAATTCGAATTACAATGAACAATACTCAGTAGTCCTTGGACTAAGGCAAAAAGACAGAATGAAATTAGAAAAGGAGTTTTCTAATTTGCGATTATTCTTAGAGATTTGTGCATTTGAGAATCGAAATAAATATAATTAAATAAAATAAGACTTGACAGTAAATCCATGTCTTATATTTAATTAGGACATTGTATGGTAGAAGGATTGAATTGTACGATAACTATGCACTGAAAGGTTCTTTTGTAATTAATGTTGAAATCTATATTATCTGGAAAGTCGTTGATGAAAGTAGTATGCACACAAGCCAATCATATTTGATATGATGTAGCATATACTTTGTAATCTTATTCATTTATTAATAAAAGAATTGATTTTCTTAAAAAGGCATTTTACATTATCTACATAGTGCTGTTATATTAAATGTGATAAACCCATAGTTTTGAGCAATGCTTTTAGAATCATGATGGTGATCATACTAATGAGATCTAAATTCAAGATAGCTCACAAACTAAAATTGTTCCTAATCGTTGGATTACTAAATTGGGGATTAGTGAATCCGGATAGATTAGTACATACGTTGCTAGCTCTTAGGAAGAGGATGATTGATCTCATAATCATTTGTGTGGAGACACTAAAGCAAGTATTGTGACACCCCCAAATCCAGGTACTTAATTCCCACAAATTTGGTGCTCACTATCTCATACATTCACATTTAACTACCCATAAATAAGAACAATTAAATAAACTTAAAGAAATCATCTACCCAAAATGGGTTACATCACCAAACTATTAAACAATCAAATCCCAGGTTATCTTAACCTTAATACATCAAATACGGAATAAAACATAATTTAAATAAGTCTTATTACAATCAAACATCAAGTAAATAGCAGGTCTTTAGCTATTTATGCATCTTGCCCTTGCCTTTGCTCGTGGACGGCTCGTCCTGCTTTTCTGGCTTAGCTGCAATGTTTTAGTGCAAGAGTGAGCAAACAATTGCTCACAAGTACGATAACAATAATATTTAAATGAAATGGATTTCAACTGAGGAACAATAGTTTTCTGAATCTCAGTCAATAAATGATCAAAGTCTAAAAGCTCGTTTAAATGCTCGGTTCAAGGAAAAATAGATTTCAAGATTTAGAAATTATATCTGAGGGTCCAAGACCTCGAACTATGTCCTAGGTTAACAAGTATTTCTACTGTAACCTTTAACAGTCATATAGACTATGGACCAACATCTCGTACTCAGGGGGATCAGCCATTTGTACAATGTATTGTGCACAAACATTTTAACGTTGTTGCGTAAGTAATCCCCTATATTAGGGTTGTTCATCTCAGCTTATCGTCTGAATCCGTACCAAAAGAAACTTGGCTTGGAACAAGAATAGAAAATATTCTAAGTCTTTGAAATCGCTCATCAACTAAGGACTAGCTGAATCAATAAGGGTTTGCTAGTCTAATTCATCAATAAAGTCAAACAATAGAAATTTATATTCAAAGTTTGAAATAACGATCAATGATCGAACAATAAACAACTGGAATAAAGCTTAAGCATTTAATCATGACAACAACCTTGCTTGAATGACAATAAGCTAAGGTAAATATTCTTGCTCAATGATATTAAACTTGCTTTAAATGAAATAACAAGTTTGAGATAGGAAAACTTGCTCAACGTAAAAGTAATAAGTTGAGATAAGGAACTTGCCTCAAGCGTAGATTACAAATTTAAGTAATTCACGATCTTTAAACAACCTAAACATTTAATTGTAAAATGGTAATATAATTAGTCACAAGATTAAAAGCATTCTAAGCTTGCTCTTTTATCATAACATCTCATTTAGCATACCATAGTCAACAAGTACTAGTTTAGCAACCATCTTGGAAATTCTTTAGTCATTTAATACATTAATATAAGTTTAATTATGCATCATAACTTCCAAGAAAAGAAAACAAAATAATTTTTTTTTAACAGTAGTGATTATCGCCGGGGCGAGAAAAAGCTTAACAAAATCGTCGCCGGGGTGAAGTTATGCTTAACAAATTTGTCGCCGGGGCGACGCTGCCGCCGGGGCGAAGAAATTAGTTCATTTCTCTCGTCGGGGCGAGAGACTCGACAGTCGTCTTCTCCAGCTCGCGAACCAGTGAAAACTTAGGCCAATTTGGCCAAATGTTTTCCGAATTCTACCATCCAGAAAACAAATTAAATATACCCTGACATCATATATGATACAAAACATTTACCCAACATGTTTTCTAAACATTTTAATCATTCTAACACATAAACAACCAATTTAAAACCAAAAATCCTCTGTTAAAACCAAATATTCATGTTCTAGCTATTTTAATAAAATCAACCACTGTAAACTCATCTTTCAATCATTTAAATCCATTCAAATTACATTCTTTTCATTTTTCATCGTATTAACACAATCAAAAGTCAATTTACCAATTAATAATCTAATTGAACATCAATTATCATATATATATACCATACATGAAATAAGACTCTGTAAAAACAAAGACTTCATTCTAAATCATGTTTTCATGAATTAACACCTCTAAATTGATTATTAATCAACATATAATCATCTAACACATGATTACTACCAATTACAACAACTATAATCAAATAATTCATATATTCTAGCAATTGAATTCACATACAGTAACTAAAATTATATACAGTGGAATAAAACCAGGAGGAGAAAAAAAAAATTATACCCTCAATTGATGTAAGAAAATTTGATTAAACTTCATTTCTTGAATTCTTACTCCAATCACCAAGCTTCTCACACAATTTCTCTCCTTTCTCTCAACTCTCAAATTCACAGAGTTCTTTTCTTTCTCTCAAGCTCTATGTTTCTTCTTCTTTGTTTTTCTTTCTTTCTTTTTTAACTGACGTTCTTTTAAAAATAAAACTGATGAAATAAAAACAAAATAAAAACTGATACTTAATATAATAATAACGTATGATATAATATCTATCAGTTAAAAAAATTCAAAAGCCTCTAAGGCTTGTTTGGCAAATACTAAATAAAATAATCCATTATTCTAACTAAAAGTCATAAGACCTTGTTTGGTAAAACACAAATAAAATAACCCATTATTTCCAAACAAAGATCATAGGGCCTTGTTTGGTAAAACTGAATTAAACGCTTTCTCATTTATTTTAATAAATCATCATAACATATAGTTTAAAATGTCACACTTCTAATTTAATTGAACTTATTATTAAATAAATTCAATTAAACCTTATTAACTAAATTAATAACTTATTTAACAAATAACAATAATACCAAATAAATTCTCTTATTCAAATAAATCATTTATTTAAATAAACCTTTTTATCATCTAATTTAATTATTAAATTAAATTAGAATAAACATAACAAATCACATTCAAATAACATTTAACATTATTAAGCTTAACATATACCCATTTCACAAAAACTTAATAAATTATTTATTAAGCTCAATAAATTAATAAAAATATTTATATAATTCAACAAATATTTTTATTCAATCACAAAAATTGCATTCGTTACATCTTTCCCTCCTTAAAAGGATTATATCCCCAGAATCACAACGCAATTAAATCGTCCGTTACATTCTCCCCTCCTTACAAAGATTCTGTCCCCAGAATCACAATATAAAGATTAAACAAATAATTGAGGGAAATTTTGCATCATCATCTCTTCGAGTTCCCATGTTACTTCTTCAGCACTGTGGTTCCTCCAAATTACCTTAACAGAAGGTATCACTTTATTTCTAAGAACCTGCTCTTTTCTGTCTACTATTTGTACAGGTATCTCTTCATAGGATAAATCTTTTTCAAACTGTATTGGTTCATATTCTATTACATGTTTATAATCGGGCTTATACTGTCGTAGCACCGATATATGGAAGACATTGTGAATGTGACCTAACTCAAGAGGTAAAGCTACCTCATAAGCTACCTCTCCCACCCGTTTCAACACTTCAAAGGGTCCAATAAACCGTGGACTGAGTTTACCCTTTTTACCAAATCTGATTTTCCCCTTCCAGGGAGATACTTTGAGAAACACAAAACTGTCGACTTCAAATTCGCGATTTTGTCGGTGTTGATCAGCATACTTCTTCTGTCTGTCTTGAGCGGCTATCAGTCTGGTTCTTATCACCTTGACAATTTTAGCAGTTTGTTGTACCAACTCGGGTCCCAATAGTCGTCGTTCACCAACCTCATCCCAGCATAATGGAGTTCTGCATTTCCTTCCATATAATGCTTCGTAGGGCGGCATGCCGATACTAGCGTGATGACTATTGTTGTAAGCAAACTTGACCAGAGGTAAATGATCATCCCAGTTGCCTTTAAAATCTATAACGCATGCTCGAAGCATATCCTCCAACGTTTGAATTGTTCTTTCGCTCTGGCCATCGGTTTGAGGATGGTAGGCTGTACTCATTCGCAACTGCGTTCCCAAACAAGCTTGCAAACTCCTCCAAAATTTTGAGGTGAAACGTGGATCTCTGTCTGACACTATTGATACTGGAACACCGTGCCTTGAGATAATCTCTTTGACGTATAATTTTGCCAGCTGATCCAAAGTAAATTATTGATTTTGATAGGCAAGAAATGCGCTGATTTTGTCAATCTATCCACTATGACCCCATATTGCGTCATAACCCTTCTGAGTATGTTGGTAGCCCTACCACGAAAGTCCATCGTGATATGCTCCCACTTCCATTCTAGTATTTCCAAGGGCTGTAACAAACCACTTGGTCGTTGATGCTCCGCTTTGACTCTTTGACAAGTGAGACACTTCGCAACACACTCAGCAACCTCTCTTTTCATGTTTGGCTACCAAAAATGTTGACAAAGATCCTGGTACATCTTTGTGCTTCTCGGGTGAACCGAAAATCGTGAACTGTGAGCTTCGTTCAAAATCTCCTTTCTGATTGCCAATACCGACGGTACCCAAATTCTGCCTTCAAATCTCAGCAACCCTTCAGTATCGATTTATATTTAAGCTCTTCTCCCTCAAGCACTCTTTTCCGTATCTCAATACACTCCTCATCCTGGAGTTGCGCTTCTTTCACTTTTTCCACTAAAGTTGGTTGAGTTTCCATCTGGAACAAGTTTTCATTAGGCTCTGCCAAACCCTGCACCTCTAACTCCAATTTAGCCATGTCTTCAATGAGCTTCTCCTGAGTAGTTAACAAGAACAATTTCTCCCGACCTTTTCTACTCAAAGCGTCGGCAACCACATTAGCCTTTCCCGGATGGTATAGAATTTCACAATCATAATCTTTGATCAATTTTATCCATCTTCTCTGCCACATATTCAAATCCTTCTGCATGAAAATATACTTCAGACTCTTATGATCTGTGTATATTTCACACTTCTCCCCATAAAGATAGTGCCTCCAGATTTTCAAAGCAAACACCACGGCTGCTAACTCCAAATCATGGGTCGGATACCCTTTTTCATAGTCTTTTAGTTGGCGCGATGCATATGCAATAACCTTACCATTATGCATGAACACACAACCTAGTCCTTTATGTGATGCGTCACTGTACACCACAAAATTTCCTGCATCATCTGGTAAAGACAACACAGGTGCCAAACTTAGTCTCTTCTTTAGTTCTTGGAAACTTTCTTCGCACTTCTCCGTCCAAACAAACTTCACTGATTTCCTTGTTAAATTTGTCAACGGAGTGGCGATTCTGGAGAAATCTTGAATAAAACGTCTGTAGTATCCTGCCAAACCTAGGAAACTCCTCACTTCTGACGGTGTCTTCGGCTGATCCCAGTTCATCACAGCTTCCACTTTAGCTGGATCCACCGAAAACCCGTCTTTATCAATCACATGTCCAAGAAATTGAACACGCTCCAACCAAAATTCGCACTTCGAGAATTTTGCATACAATTTCTCTTTCCTTAACGCCTCCAATGTCACCCTCAAATGTTCCACGTGTTCTTCTTGAGTTTTGGAATAGACCAGAATGTCGTCTATAAATACCACTACAAACTTATCCAGGAATGGTTTGAATACTCTATTCATTAAGTCCATGAATGCTGCAGGCGCATTCGTTAAACCAAATGACATAACCAAAGACTCATAGTGACCATATCTGGTTCGAAACGCCGTCTTTGGTATGTCCTCTTTTCTCACCTTCAACTGATGGTACCCACTTCGTAAATCTATCTTCGAAAAATATCTTGCTCCTTTCAATTGGTCAAACAGGTCATCGATTCTTGGCAACGGATACTTGTTTTTTATCGTAACCTTGTTCAACTCTCTATAATCAATGCAAAGACGCATCGACCCATCCTTCTTCTTAACAAACAATACCGGCACTCCCCACGGCGAAACGCTCGGTTGGATATACTTCTTATCCAACAATTCCTGTAATTGCACCATTAACTCCTTCATTTCTACCGGAGCCATTCGATACGGGGCTTTCGATATAGGGGCCGTTCCCGGTGCTAAATCAATTACAAACTCGATTTCCCTATCTGGCTGGTAATCCCTGGCAAATCATCAGGAAACACATCCGCCAAATCCTTAACTACTGGTATCTCCTCAGTTTTGCACCCACCTTTCGGGTATCAACTATGTAAGCTAGATATCCTACACATCCTTGTCTCAACATTTTTCTGGCCTGCACCATCGTCAGAAAACTCGTTTTGTCTAGGCGACTTGCTGCCATAAAACACTACCTTTGACGGAGTCATAAGGTTTACACACTTCTTTTGACAGTCAATAACTGCCCCATGGTTAAACAACCAATCCATACCCAAAATAACATCAAACTCTCCAAGATGAATTGGAATTAAGTTGACAGTCATCACATGACCCTTAATTTCTACCTGACAGTTCTTGTGGACAAACTTAACTGGAATCACCTCCCTATTCGCAATTTCTATATTCATAGGGTAATCTAATTCTTCCTGGGGTAACCCTAATTTCTTAGCAAAATCATCGGATATAAATGAGCAAGTAGCATGATGAGTGGGTTTTATACCTACGAATTAGTTATCTTTTGAACTCAATTCTTAGCTATCCTTAGGTGTTTATAGTATCTATTTACTTGTTTTATGCTTTTGTTGTGCAGAGAACAGTTGTGGACGATCGTGGCGGTTTTTAGCAAAGTCAGGGGCAAAAGAGTAATTTCTGCAGGACATGAGACCTCGCCGCGGCGAGCTCCCTAGGCCATTTTCCTCGCCGGGGCGAGCCTCCAAGGCTTAAAACTTCGCCGGGGCGAGAGCGCGTTTTGCAGGTGCGGCTTGCTTTGTCTGTTCTGCATTTGTGGCGCACTAGAGGAGGAAATTGAGGAACGGGAATATGGAGAGAGAGAAGAGAGTTATCAGGCATTTAGGGAGTTGGTATTGCATTATTGAAGCTTGGTTACACACATTGAAAAAGCTAGGGTTTGGAGCTAAAAAGGGAAGAACAAAGGAACTAAAGAAAAGATTATCAGAATTTCATCAACCAAGGAGGCTAGGAGCACGGAATAGGAGAGCAAGGATTAGAGAAGAAGAACTACACCACACCAATTCGGGATTCTTATCACAAAAAGGGTGTATCTTCATATGTTTTAGTTCTTCTTTCTTATTTTGTAACTTCAACCATGTACTATAATCAGATTATGATGTTATTGAGATTTAATATGAGCTAAACTCTTTCATTCTAAGATTGCAATGGAACCCAACTTGTAGTTTAAGTTGAATGCTCTCTCTTGAATGGTAATTAGGCATTTTGTGAATTGGAGTTTATAACCTTTGCTTAAGGATTAATTGCTTGGCCCGTAATTACTTTGGTAACTTATATGGAATTGAGAGAGGAAGTGTAAGTTGAGACCTAGTTATGAATTCATGTGAAAATTAGATGTTCTTTATGGATCATGTATGAGATTATGTGACGTGAGTCTTATGTATTATCCTTGAGGGTTGATAATTTGATTGTATTTAGGATAGACATATACCTAAATACCACATGTATCCAATTGAGAATCCGTGTTTAATGATTTCTATTGTGAAAGTTGGTAATTGATAGAATGGTTAATGGGATTTTACGTGACATGTGTCTTATTAATTGTTCTTGATATGAGATTCTTGCTAGTGTATAGAATAGAAATATATCTATACACCACAATAGGAAATACGTATTCGACCATCGAGAGAGGCTTATATATACTTCTGATTTCTCGGATAGCAATTCTTATGTTCTAATTTACCGAACAAAAGAGAGTATGATGTTTAAATGAAGAGTTGGGGGATATTGTAATCTTAGACCTTTTTATCTTGAACTTTATCCGTGTTAGTAAAACCTTACTTTCTAAATTGTCTTTATTTTAGTTATAATCAACAACAAACTCAAACCACATTGTCATTGTTTAAATTAGATTGATTTTACATGCGATTAATATTTGGTAATTATTTAACATAATTCTTCGTGGGTTCGACACTTTACTTATCTTATATTACTTGTGGACCGCGTATACTTGCGCGTGTTTTATTGATTGCGAAATCGAGCAACAAGTTTTTGGCGCCGTTGTCGGCGAATTATTTTACAATAATTTTACCAATATTGATTATAGTTGAATTGATCTTAATTTAGACTTGTTTTTAATTTTTATTTACTTGATTGTGTAGGTACCCTTGATTTGTATGCGCCGATCACAAAGTCTTGAGTTATTTCCTTACGATCCCGAGATCGAGAGAAATACCCGAAGACTAAGAAGAGAAAGAATCGGGGATTCTAACAATCAAGAAACTATGGCGGCAGAGGAACAAAAAGCATTGAGAGACTATGTAATGCCGTAGATAAGTGATTTACAGTCTAGTATCATAAGACCGACAATAACTGCAAATGCCTTTGAAATTAAATCGGGGACAATACAAATGGTGCAAAATTCGTTACAGTTTGGGTGTTTGGCTAATGACATCCCTAATGAGCATTTGTTGAGCTTCATTGAGATATGTGATACTTTCAAATTTGTTGGAGTGACGAATGATGCTTTGAGACTTAGACTTTTTCCGTTCACTTTGAGAGATAAAGCTAAGAGTTGGCTTCACTCATTGCCACCGGGATCTATCACTACATGGTCAGACTTAGCACATAAATTTTTGGCAAAGTTCTTCCCTCCTGCAAAGTCTGCTAGATTGAGAAAGGAAATTGCTACCTTTGAACAACACCATGGAGAATCATTGTATGAAGCTTGGGAAAGATTTAGAGATTTGCTTCGGAGATGCCCACATCATAGATTCCTTCCATGGATGCAATTGAATACCTTCTACAATGGATTGGGATCTCACAATCGGTCTAGTTTAGATGCAGCTGCGGGAGGATCTTTTATGGCTAAAAATTATGGGGAAGCACTTGATTTATTGGAGGTTATGGCTGCAAATAACTACCAATAGCCTACTGCTAGGATGAGTCAACCAAAGGTAGCCGGAGTATTAGAGGTGGATGCCATCACAGCCTTAGCAGCTCAGATGGCAGCAATGTCAAAGAAACTTGATTCCTTGACTGATTCAAAAGTGCAGCAGGTGGCTGTTGTTTGTGAAGTTTGTGCAGGGACACATGCTAACGACCAATGCCCATTTGATCACGAGGCAGTTCAGTTTGTAAGTAGCTACCAAAGACCGCCAAATCAGTACCAAAACACTTACAATGCTGGGAATAGGAACCATCCTAACTTTTCATGGAGCAACAATCAAAATTTTTAGCAAGCTCCTAAGCCACACCATCCACCAAGGTTCCAAAATCAGCCACAACATCATACAGCTCAAACTTCACAATCACAGCCAGAGAGAAAATCAGATTTTGAAGAGTTGATATTGAAACACATGGCTAACCAAGATATCTTGATTAAAAACCAAGCAGCAACACTTAAAGCTTTGGAAAATCAAATTGGGCAGATAGCTAGTTCCATTTCAAATAGACCTCAGGGATCTCTTCCTAGTAACACAGAGACTAATCCAAGAAGAGATGGGAAAGAGGAATGTCAGGCAGTAACTCTCAGAAGTGGTAAACAAACCTTACAGGAGCCCGAATTGCAAAAGGGGGCAGCCCACTCAAGCTCTCCTCCGGACTTGAATAATGCAGATTTTTCTAAGGAAATGGACAACAGTGTACCACCTGAGTCGGAGCAGAAACATACCACAGATAAACCTAGTGTTGAGCCTACTCAAAAGGTGTATCCACCAGTACCTTTCCCTCAGAGGTTGCAGAAGCAAAAGTTGGATAAACAGTTTGCCAAATTCCTGGAGGTCTTCAAGAAGCTACAAATTAACATTCCTTTTGCAGAGGCCTTAGAACAGATGCCTAGCTATGCCAAATTTATGAAAGGAATTCTATCTAGGAAGAAAAGGCTAAATGACTTTGAGACAGTGGCTTTGACAGAGGAATGTAGTGTCGTGCTGCAAAGAAAGCTACCTCCCAAGTTGAAAGATCCAGGCAGCTTCACTATACCGTGTACTATTGGTAGCCTTTCTTTCAACAAATGTTTGTGTGACTTGGGTGCTAGTATTAATCTCATGCCATTATCCGTGTATACTCAGTTGGGGCTTCCTGCACCAAAGCCTACAAACATTTCTCTTCAGCTTGCCGATAGGTCGGTTATATACCCAAGGGGAATTGTTGAAGACATTCTTGTTAAGGTGGATAAATTCATCTTCCCGGCTGATTTTATCATCTTAGATTTTGAGGAAGATAAAAACATTCCTATTATTCTTGGGAGACCATTTTTAGCCACTGGAAGAACTTTAATTGATGTGCAAAAGGGAGAGCTCACTATGAGGGTTCAGGATCAAGAAGTGACCTTCAATGTATTTAAGGCCATGAAATTCCCTTCGGATGAGGAAGAATGTTTTCAAGTGGATGTTATCGAGCAAGCTGTGAATGACGAGTTTCTGAATGTGTTAAACAATGATCCATTAGAGACTGCACTTCTGGGAGAGTTTGACATGGAAGATCCAGATTTGGTTGAATATCTACAGATTTTGGATACAGTGCCACGGGGAAGCAAGTTTCAAATCCCATTTGAATCTCTTGAACATGCTGAGAATGCTACAGATCGGTTGAAACCATCCCTTGAGACACCTCCATCACTTGAGCTAAAACCCTTGCCTAACCATCTCAGGTATACATATTTAGGTGATTCAGCTACTTTACCTGTTATTATTGCATCTGTGCTTAACGAGTTTCAGGAAAGCAAGCTGTTGCGGGTTCTTAGGGAGTACAAATCTGCTATTGGATGGACCATCGCCGACATCAAGGGAATAAGCCCATCTTACTGTATGCACAAAATCTTGATGGAAGATGATAGTAAGCCCACTGTGGAACATCAGAGGAGACTCAACCCAATCATGAAGGAGGTGGTAAAGAAAGAGATTTTGAAGTGGTTAGATGCTGGAATAATTTATCCTATCTCTGACAGTGCGTGGGTGAGCCCAGTTCAATGTGTACCCAAGAAAGGGGGCATGACAGTTGTAGCCAATGAGAACAATGAATTGATTCCAACAAGAACAGTAACTGGTTGGAGGGTGTACATGGATTACAGGAGACTTAACAAAGCAACTCGAAAGGATCATTTCCCATTACCCTTCATTGATCAAATGTTGGATAGACTAGCTGGACATGAGTACTATTGCTTGTTGGATGGATATTCGGGATATAATCAGATTGCTATCGCTCCAGAAGATCAAGAAAAGACTACCTTCACATGCCCATTTGGTACTTTTGCTTTTAGAAGGGTCTCATTCGGATTATGTAATGCACCAGCCACTTTTCAAAGGTGCATGATGGCTATTTTCTCAGATTTAGTAGAACGCAATGTTGAAGTTTTCATGGATGACTTCTCAGTGTTTGGTGATTCATTTGACAACTACTTGGAAAATCTAGTTCTAATACTGAAGAGATGTGTGGAACTAATCTAGTGCTCAACTGGGAAAAATGTCACTTCATGGTGCAAGAGGGGATAATACTTGGGCATAAAGTGTCATCCAAAGGGCTTAAGGTGGATAGAGCAAAACTTGAAACAATTGAAAATTTACCTCCACCAACCTCAGTGAAGGGCATTCGAGTTTTCTGGGACATGCGGGGTTTTACCGAAGATTCATTAAGGATTTTTCTAAGATCACAAAGCCTTTATGTAGTCTACTAGAGAAAGATGTGCCATTCAAGTTTGATGAAGAGTGCTTGATCGCTTTTGAACTTTTAAAGAAGAAATTAACCACTGCACCAGTGATCATTGCTCCGGATTGGTCAAAACCCTTCGAATTGATGTGTGATGCCAGTGATTATGCGGTTGGGGCTGTTTTGGGACAGCGCAAGGAGAAGGTTTTTCATGCTATTTACTACGCCAGCAAAACCTTAACTGATGCACAGCTCAATTACACCACTACCGAGAAGGAGTTGCTTGCAGTAGTTTATGCATTTGACAAGTTTCGATCTTACTTGATTGGAACAAGGGTGGTTGTATTCACGGATCATTCAGCTATTCGGTATCTCATTGCAAAGAAAGATGCTAAACCGAGATTTGGAGATTATTGCTGCATGAGTTTGACTTGGAGATTCGGGACAGAAAGGGAACTGAAAACCAAGTAGCCGACCATCTATCTAGATTGGAGAATCCGGGTCTTGATAAGGAAGACAAAGTTCTAATAAATGAATCTTTCCCAGATGAACAGCTGTTTGTGGTTCATGGCGAAATACCTTGGTATGCTGATTTTGCTAACTACTTGGTTAGTAACACACTCCCACCGGACTTGTCGTGGTAGCAAAAGAAAAAGTTTCTTCATGACGTTAAAAGGTATATGTGGGATGAGCCATATTTGTTCAAACATTGTGTGGACCAAATAATTCGAAGGTGTGTTCCACAAAGCGAGGTTGAGAGCATTCTTCATCACTGTCATGATTCGTTATATGGAGGACACTACGGAGGTGAGAAAACAGCCACTAAGGTGTTGCGAGCAGGGTTCTTTTGGCCAACACTGTTTAAAGATGCTCATCAGTTTGTTCTAAGATGCGATAGATGTCAACGGATGGGGAACATTTCTAAATGGCATGAAATGCCTTTAAACATGATCCTTGAGGTCGAAGTCTTTGACGTTTGGGGTATAGACTTCATGGGGCCATTCCCACCCTCTTTCAACAATCTATACATTCTCTTGGCAGTAGATTATGTATCTAAATGGGTGGAGGCAGCCGCATTTCCCACTAATGATTCCAAGGTAGTGCTGAAATTCCTTCAAAAGAATATCTTCACAAGATTCGGTACTCTGAGGGCTATGATCAGTGATGAAGGGAGTCACTTCTGCAATAAGCACTTTGCTGCCCTCTTGGGAAAATATGGGGTCACTCATAGAATTGCTACTGCATATCACCCCCAGACCAATGGACAAGCTGAGGTTTCCAATAGAGAAGTGAAGAAAATCCTGGAAAAGATCGTCAATCCCACAAGAAAAGATTGGTCAACAAAGCTGGATGATGCACTGTGGGTGTACAGAACGACCTTTAAAACACCCATTGGTATGTCCCCATACCATCTTGTTTATGGCAAGGCATGCCATCTCCCGGTTGAGCTTGAGGATAAGGCGTTTTGGGCCATTAGAAAGTTGAATTTTGATCTCACAGTTGCAGGCGAGAAAAGACTTTTTCAGCTCAATGAACTTGATGAGTTCCGACTGCAAGCTTATGAAAATGCAAAATTGTACAAGGAAAAGGTAAAGAGGTGGCATGATAAGAAGATTGTTGACAGAAAATTCGAGCCTGGCCAAGCGGTATTGCTATACAACTCTAGATTGAGGCTTTTTCCCGGAAAGCTCAAATCACGTTGGTCGGGTCCTTTCATTGTCAAGCATGCATTTTCACACGGAGCTGTTGAAGTCTATGGTGATAATCCGGAGGAGACGTTCAAAGTTAACGGGCAACGCCTTAAGTATTATTGGGGTGGCGACTTCGCTCGCCAGAAGACCTCGATCACTTTAGCCGATTAGCCTTGAATGGATATGAAGTCGGGCCGAGGACTTTAAACCACGCGCTCGGTGGGAGGCAACCCGCCGTTTTCCGTATCCTTTTATGATTCGGTAGTGTGTCTTAATTATTGCATTTTCATGGTAGTTAGTTTTTAAGTTTTTCATATTTAGTGTATTGTGTGTTAGTTTTGGATTTTTTAGCACCAAGTCACTTTGGAGGGTCATTTTTGGCCTATTGTTTCTAATGTATGTTTTGTAGGTTGCAGGGATACAGGGAGCAAGTATCAAACATAGCCCCTGTATTCAATTTTCAAAAATCAAATTTTTGCTTCAGCAGGGGGGCTCGCCGCAGCGAGGTTTTTAGGCTTGGAATCTCTCGCCCCGGCGAGATCTCGCCCCGGCGAGAAAAACATGAGGAAATCTCTCGCCCCGGCGAGAGAAGCGGAATTGCAGAACTTAAAAACTTCCTCCCATTCGACTCTGCACCATTCTCCTCCCTCCCCATTCTCTGCAACCTAAAACCCAGCCCCCCCAATCCATCCTAAAGCATTCGAAACTTAACCCTAGCACAAACCCACTGTCGATTTCGCCTTAACAAAGGATTGAGTAACCCTTTTCCACACAAATTCATCTCCATTTAGGGTTTCACTCAATTCCACCAGTGACAGTTACCACCATTGTTGCCGCTCGAACTTGGTCATTCATTTTGAGGAATTGGGCTGGGATTCTGTATCAATACATCTCAGTAAGGATCCAAGCAGCAATTTTGTGAATTTAAGCAGGCACTTCCTCATTCTGCACACACCCACCAACTGACAGAGGCCAGGTACATGAGGATGAACTGATTTCCTACGGCTGCTAACTCCAAATCATGGGTCGGATACCCTTTTTCATAGTCTTTTAGTTGGCGCGATGCATATGCAATAACCTTACCATTCTGCATCAACACACAACCTAGTCCTTTATGTGATGCGTCACTGTACACCACAAAATTTCCTGTATCATCTGGTAAAGACAACACAGGCGCCGAACTTAGTCTCTTCTTTAGTTCTTGGAAACTTTCTTCGCACTTCTTCGTCCAAACAAACTTCACTGATTTCCTTGTTAAATTTGTCAACGGAGTGGCGATTCTGGAGACATCTTGAATAAAACGTCTACAGTTTCCTGCGAAACCTAGGAAACTCCTCACTTCTGACGGTGTCTTCGGCTGATCCCAGTTCATCACAGCTTCCACTTTAGCTGGATCCACCGAAAACCCATCTTTATCAATCACATGTCCAAGAAATTGAACACGCTCCAACCAAAATTCGCACTTCGAGAATTTTGCATACAATTTCTCTTTCCTTAACGCCTCCAATGTCACCCTCAAATGTTCCACGTGTTCTTCTTGAGTTTTGGAGTAGACCAAAATGTCATCTATAAATACCACTACAAACTTATCCAGGAATGGTTTGAATACTCTATTCATTAAGTCCATGAATGCTGCAGGCGCATTTGTTAAACCAAATGACATAACCAAAAACTTATAGTGACCATATCTGGTTCGAAACGCCGTCTTTGGTATGTCCTCTTTTCTCACCTTCAACTGATGGTACCCACTTCGTAAATCTATCTTTGAAAAATATCTTGCTCCTTTCAATTGGTCAAACAGGTCATCGATTCTTGGCAACGGATACTTGTTTTTGATCGTGACCTTGTTCAACTCTCTATAATCAATGCAAAGACGCATCGACCCATCCTTCTTCTTAACAAACAATACCGGCGCTCCTCACGGCAAAACGCACGGTTGGATATACTTCTTATCCAACAATTCCTGTAATTGCACCATTAACTCCTTCATTTCTACCGGAGCCATTCGATACGGGGCTTTCGATATAGGGGCCGTTCCCGGTGCTAAATCAATTACAAACTCGATTTCCCTATCTGGCGGTAATCCTGGCAAATCATCAAGAAACACGTCCGCAAAATCCTTAACTACTGGTAGCTCCTCCAGTTTTGCACCCACCTTTCGGGTATCAACTATGTAGGCTAGATATCCTACACATCCTTGTCTCAACATCTTTCTGGCCTGCACCTTCGTCAGACAACTTGTTTGTCTAGGTGACTTGCTGCCATAAAACACTACCTTTGACGGAGTCATAAGGTTTACACACTTCTTTTGACAGTCAATAACTGCCCCATGGTTAAACAATCAATCCATACCCAAAATAACATCAAACTCTCCAAGATGAATTGGAATTAAGTTGACAGTCATCACATGACCCTTAATTTCTACCTGACAGTTCTTGTGGACAAACTTAACTGGAATCACATCCCTATTGGCAATTTCTATATTCATAGGGTAATCTAATTCTTCTTGGGGTAACCCTAATTTCTTAGCAAAATCATCGGATATAAATGAGCAAGTAGCATGATGAGTAGGTTTTATACCTACGAATTAGTTATCTTTTGAACTCAATTCTTAGCTATCCTTAGGTGTTTATAGTATCTATTTACTTGTTTTATGCCTTTGTTGTGCAGAGAACAGTTGTGGACGATCGTGGCGGTTTTTAGCAAAGCCAGGGGCAAAAGAGTAATTTCTGCAGGACATGAGACCTCGCCGCGGCGAGCTCCCCAGGCCATTTTCCTCGCCGGGGCGAGCTCTCGCCGGGGCGAGCTCTCGCCGGGGCGAGCCTCCAAGGCTTAAAACTTTGCCGGGGCGAGAGCGCGTTTTGCAGGTGCGGCTTGCTTTGTCTGTTCTGCATTTGTGGCGCACTAGAGGAGGAAATTGAGGAACGGGAATATGGAGAGAGAGAAGAGAGTTATCAGGCATCTAGGGAGTTGGTATTGCATTATTGAAGCTTGGTTACACACATTGAAAAAGCTAGGGTTTGGAGCTAAAAAGGGAAGAACAAAGGAACTAAAGAAAAGATTATCAGAATTTCATCAACCAAGGAGGCTAGGAGCACGGAATAGGAGAGCAAGGATTAGAGAAGAAGAACTACACCACACCAATTCGGGATTCTTATCACAAAAAGGGTGTATCTTCATATGTTTTAGTTCTTCTTTCTTATTTTGTAACTTCAACCATGTACTATAATCAGATTATGATGTTATTGAGATTTAATATGAGCTAAACTCTTCATTCTAAGATTGCAATGGAACCCAACTTGTAGTTTAAGTTGAATGCTCTCTCTTGAATGGTAATTAGGCATTTTGTGAATTGGAGTTTATAACCTTTGCTTAAGGATTAATTGCTTGGCCCGTAATTACTTTGGTAACTTATATGGAATTGAGAGAGGAAGTGTAAGTTGAGACCTAGTTATGAATTCATGTGAAAATTAGATGTTCTTTATGGATCATGTATGAGATTATGTGACGTGAGTCTTATGTATTATCCTTGAGGGTTGATAATTTGATTGTATTTAGGATAGACATATACCTAAATACCACATGTATCCAATTGAGAATCCGTGTTTAATGATTTCTATTGTGAAAGTTGGTAATTAATAGAATGGTTAATGGGATTTTACGTGACATGTGTCTTATTAATTGTTCTTGATATGAGATTCTTGCTAGTGTATAGAATAGAAATATATCTATACACCACAATAGGAAATACGTATTCGACCATCGAGAGAGGCTTATATATACTTGTGATTTCTCGGATAGCAATTCTTATGTTCTAATTTACCGAACAAGAGAGAGTATGATGTTTAAATGAAGAGTTGGGGGATATTGTAATCTTAGACCTTTTTATCTTGAACTTTATCCGTGTTAGTAAAACCTTACTTTCTAAATTGTCTTTATTTTAGTTATAATCAACAACAAACTCAAACCATATTGTCATTGTTTAAATTAGATTGATTTTACATGCGATTGATATTTGGTAATTATTTAACATAATTCCTCGTGGGTTCGACACTTTACTTATCTTATATTACTTGTGGACCGCGTATACTTGCGCGTGTTTTATTGATTGCGAAATCGAGCAACATAGCACCCGAGTCAAACAATACATAAGCATTAACATTATTGACTGGAATGATACCTGACACTACATCCTTTGACTGCACAGCATCCTGCACCGTCATATTGAACGTTCGAGCGGTAGGTCGGTTGGGCTGCGTGGGTCCTGTGATAGTCAGATTGCCTCCACCACCGCTGTTTCCCTTTCCTGAACTGGCTCCACCTGTAGTTGCTTTCTTAGGGCACTCCCGAGCAAAGTGATCCTTCGACCCGCAGATGAAACATGCTCCTTTCTTTGTATTAGGGCAATTCGGCGCGATATGCCCCTCCTGCCCGCAGTTGAAGCACACCCGCTTACCCTTCAAACAAGCACCCATATGGCTCTTTCCACAGTTGCTGCACACCTCCATCTTCTTCTTCTGATTACCCTGCTGACTTCCCGCAGAGTTATTATCATTCCATTTTCTCTTTTGACTACTGCCTCCATGGCTACCACTTGCCTTGTTTTCACTCTCATTCTTCTTCTTCCTCTACTCCTGATTGTACTTTGACAGAGCATCACTGCCTCCTTCAGTAATAATTGCCTTTTCCAGCACCGCCGCAAACGAGTTCAGTTGAAATATTGAAACTCGGCTATACAACCAGGGCTTCAGTCCCTGCTCGAACCTTCTGGCCTTCCGCTCATCCGTGTTAACCTGATAAGGCGCAAACCTCGCCAACTCGTTGAATCTTGCTGCATTGGGTTAGTGTTGGCTTCTTCGTTATTGGTAGATCCCTCAGGGGTCTGTTGACGTGTTGGTTGTCTTCTTGGCGGCATCGTACTGTTAAGAATTTGCGCTATTAGATTGTTGCTCAATTACTTAAACATTTAAGTCTCAACTTAAACATTTATAAACAAGACTTAAACACATAACACATCTAATAAAATTTCACATTTTATTCATTTACTGCTTTAAAACATAACAAAGATAACATCGTGGTTATTTACATCAAATCATCTATCCTGTCATCATAAAGTTCCAGGATTACATCATTATTCTATCCCATTATATAAACTGGGATTAACAACTTATTAACTCATAAATTTCATAATAACATAACTAATCATAATCTATGATGACATCCCACGACGCACACCTTCCTGGCATTCCTGCTCCATAATACGAGTCACCATCCTTCGATCCACCATATCTGGATGACGATGAACTCGCTCTAGAGCTCTATCCACTGTGGAGTGAAAAATATACTCCATATCATCAATCTTGGCCTTCTTTGACCGCACCTCACACTCAACACGATCTGCGCGGTTAGCCTCCCTCAACCAAGCAGTCTCAGCTCTCGCCCGCTTAGCTGACTCCTCTTTCAACTCATCTCGTACAATCTCATTTCTGGCTATCAACTGTCCTCGTCGGTACTCAGACTGTGCTAGCCTCTGCTCAGCCTCTGCAAGACGTGATGAAAGGTCTTGGATCTCAGCATCCTTCTGCTCTAAAGTGGCTTGACGTTCCGCAACCTGTTCCTCTAACTCCTCCTTTTCACTCTCTACATGAACCAGCTTCCACTCCACGTCTCCAAGACGTATATCTAGTTCCTCAATCTCACTGTTCTTCTGCTCCAAAACAGACTGTCGCTCAGCCAGCTGCCCCTCTAACTCCTCCACTCTGTCCTACAACTCTATGTTGCGATCATACACCTGCTCGTACATCTGAATACCCAAAGTAGATAGTGGTATCTCTTCAGGGTCCTCCTCCTCCTCCTCAGGATCTTCCTCAGGGTCCTCCTCAGGATCAATCTCAGGCTCATACTCGTGGCCTGTAACTGTAATCAATGGAGATGGCTCCCTCTGCACTAGTTGCTCACTGACTACGTGAATATCTCTGGGCTCCTCCTCCCTAGCCTGGCTGGGCTCTCCTCTATCAGTCATCCTGACAACCAAAATTTTAAGTTTTAATTACTAATCGATAATACTCGCGAGCACATAAGTTTGTTATCAAATAAGCATATAGCACATAATCGTTTTATTGTCTTTCATGAATTTCCGTAATTCATTCCTTAAAACTCGATAAGAGTTTATCACCTCTATATTCTCTATCTTCTAAAAGGCTACTACCCTAAGGTTTTCCCCACCTAAAGGTTCATAACCTATCAGCTCTGATACCAACCTGTGACACCCCCAAATCCAGGTACTTAATTCCCACAAATTTGGTGCTCACTATCTCATACATTCACATTTAACTACCCATAAATAAGAACAATTAAATAAACTTAAAGAAATCATCTACCCAAAATGGGTTACATCACCAAACTATTAAACAATCAAATCCCAGGTTATCTTAACCTTAATACATCAAATACGGAATAAAACATAATTTAAATAAGTCTTATTACAATCAAACATCAAGTAAATAGCAGGTCTTTAGCTATTTATGCATCTTGCCCTTGCCTTTGCTCGTGGACGGCTCGTCCTGCTTTTCTGGCTTAGCTGCAATGTTTTAGTGCAAGAGTGAGCAAACAATTGCTCACAAGTACGATAACAATAATATTTAAATGAAATGGATTTCAACTGAGGAACAATAGTTTTCTGAATCTCAGTCAATAAATGATCAAAGTCTAAAAGCTCGTTTAAATGCTCGGTTCAAGGAAAAATAGATTTCAAGATTTAGAAATTATATCTGAGGGTCACAAGACCTCGAACTATGTCCTAGGTTAACAAGTATTTCTACTGTAACCTTTAACAGTCATATAGACTATGGACCAACATCTCGTACTCAGGGGGATCAGCCATTTGTACAATGTATTGTGCACAAACATTTTAACGTTGTTGCGTAAGTAATCCCCTATATTAGGGTTGTTCATCTCAGCTTATCGTCTGAATCCGTACCAAAAGAAACTTGGCTTGGAACAAGAATAGAAAATATTCTAAGTCTTTGAAATCGCTCATCAACTAAGGACTAGCTGAATCAATAAGGGTTTGCTAGTCTAATTCATCAATAAAGTCAAACAATAGAAATTCTATTCAAAGTTTGAATAACGATCAATGATCGAACAATAAACAACTGGAATAAAGCTTAAGAATTTAATCATGACAACAACCTTGCTTGAATGACAATAAGCTAAGGTAAATATTCTTGCTCAATGATATTAAACTTGCTTTAAATGAAATAACAAGTTTGAGATAGGAAAACTTGCTCAACGTAAAAGTAATAAGTTGAGATAAGGAACTTGCCTCAAGCGTAGATTACAAATTTAAGTAATTCACGATCCTTAAACAGCCTAAACATTTAATTGTAAAATGGTAATATAATTAGTCACAAGATTAAAAGCATTCTAAGCTTGCTCTTTTATCATAACATCTCATTTAGCATACCATAGTCAACAAGTACTAGTTTAGCAACCATCTTGGAAATTCTTTAGTCATTTAATACATTAATATAAGTTTAATTATGCATCATAACTTCCAAGAAAAGAAAACAAAATAATTTTTTTTAACAGTAGTGATTCTCGCCGGGGCGAGAAAAAGCTTAACAAAATCGTCGCCGGGGCGAGAGGCTCGCCGGGGCGAAGTTATGCTTAACAAATTTGTCGCCGGGGCGACGCTGCCGCCGGGGCGAAGAAATCAGTTCATTTCTCTCGCCGGGGCGAGAGACTCGACTGTCGTCTTCCCCAGCTCGCGAACCAGTGAAAACTTAGGCCAATTTGGCCAAATTTATTCTGAATTCTACCATCCAAAAAACAAATTAAATATACCCAGACATCATATATGATACAAAATATTTACCCAACATGTTTTCTAAACATTTTAATCATTCTAACACATAAACAACCAATTTAAAACCAAACATCCTCTGTTAAAACCAAATATTCATGTTCTAGCTATTTTAATAAAATCAACCACTGTAAACTCATCTTTCAATCATTTAAATCCATTTAAATTACATTCTTTTCATTTTTCATCGTATTAACACAATCAAAAGTCAATTTACCAATTAATAATCTAATTGAACATCAATTATCATATATATATATATATATATATATATATATATATATATATCCCATACATGAAATAAGACTCTGTAAAAAGAAGGACTTCATTCTAAATCATGTTTTGATGAATTAACACCTCTAAATTGATTATTAATCAACATATAATCATCTAACACATGATTACTACCAATTACAACAACTATAATCAAATAATTCATATATTCTAGCAATTGAATTCACATACAGTAACTAAAATTATATACAGTAGAATAAAACCAGGAGGAGAAAAAAAATTATACCCTCAATTGATGTAAGAAAATTTGATTAAACTTCCTTGCTTGAATTCTTACTCCAATCACCAAGCTTCTCACACAATTTCTCTCCTTTCTCTCAACTCTCAAATTCACAGAGTTTTTTTCTTTCTCTCAAGCTCTGTGTTTCTTCTTCTTTGTTTTTCTTTCTTTCTTTTTTAACTGACGTTCTTTTAAAAATAAAACTGATGAAATAAAAACAAAATAAAAACTGATAATTAATATAATAATAACGTATGATATAATATCTATCAGTTAAAAAAATTCAAAAGCCTCTAAGGCTTGTTTGGCAAATACTAAATAAAATAATCCATTATTCTAACTAAAAGTCATAAGACCTTGTTTGGTAAAACACAAATAAAATAACCCATTATTTCCAAACAAAGATCATAGGGCCTTGTTTGGTAAAACTGAATTAAACACTTTCTCATTTATTTTAATAAATCATTATAACATATAGTTTTAAAATGTCACAGTTCTAATTTAATTGAACTTATTATTAAATAAATTCAATTAAATCTTATTAACTAAATTAATAACTTATTTAACAAATAACAATAATACCAAATAAATTCTCTTATTCAAATAAATCATTTATTTAAATAAACCTTTTCGTCATCTAATTTAATTATTAAATTAAATTAGAATAAACATAACAAATCACATTCAAATAACATTTAACATTATTAAGCTTAACATATACCCATTTCACAAAAACTTAATAAATTATTTATTAAGCTCAATAAATTAATAAAAATATTTATATAATTCAACAAATATTTTTATTCAATCACAAAAATTGCATTCGTTACAAGTATGTAGGTGCTTATTAGAGAATAAGTTCACTGAACGTGGCTCGCTAAGGAATACCTAATGGAGTTTTACTCGCTTGTCAATAGGAATTCATCTAGTAATAGTAGTACAAGTGATCCTTGAACTTGAGATCATCATAGTATCTTGTGTATGATGAGTTATACTTTGACATGTCCCTTAAGACCTTTGGGGTATATCAAAGGGTATGATTGGGTATAATAAGTTGTGCATGGAGATAGGTGAATGATCAACAAAGAATCTACCACGTCTAGTAAAAGATGTGAAATGTCCTATGTGATTCGATAAATGACAACTCAGTAGTCCTTGGCCAAGGCAAAATGAAATTAGAAAGGAGTTTCTAATTTGCATTATATAGAGTTGTGCATTTGGGAATCGAAATACATATAATTAAATAAAATAAGACTTCACAGTAAATCCCTGTCTTATATTTAATTGGGACATTGTATGGTAGAAGGATTGAATTGTACGGTAACTATTCACTGAAAGGTTCTTTTGTGATTAATGTTGAAATCTATATTATCTGGAAAGTCGTTGATCGCTAAGGGGGCTTACCCTTATTGTAGAATAAATATTATTTATTTAAATGAATTAAATAATTTAATTTATTTATTTAAATAAGATTAGAATTGTTTTAATTGATTTATTCACAACCGATTTAATATGGAGAACGTAAAGGGTCACACCGCAAAAGAAAAATATTTATTTAAGAAGTAAATGGCATAATTGTTATAATAAGTTAAATGTATTTAATTTAATCTATGGAGATAGAATAAATTAAATAGCTTAATATTTATTATTTAATATTTTGAAAATATTAAATATAAATTAATAAGAGGAGTCTTATTATTATTATTACTATTACTATTATTTAATTCCTAATAGGGATTGAGAATTAATTAATAGAAGTACTCTCCCGTGAATTTCTAATTGGATTAGGAGCATAATTAATTAAAGGAGTTTAATTATAATTGAAACCCTAATCCTAAATAGTTTAGGGAAGGGTTATTCCTACATCTATAAATAAGAGGAGTCTTATCATAGATTAGGGTTACACACTCTTGCATTAGATTGTGGAGAGTACTTGCAATTTCTATAGAGATAGAAACTAGGGTTTTGCCAATACCCAACTTCTTGAATACCTATTCTTCCTTGGTGGATCACCTCTAAAGGCCAAACACTTGGGTGGCTAACGTTGATCAAAGGAAGGAATCTCATCAGTAGAATTCGAGGAGAACGCGAAGGACTAGGAGTTGAACTTGTACCCAAGGAATCTTTGATCTACGAGGGTATAATTCTTATTCTCTTTCTCTTTCGTTTATATCGTTAATTGAGCACATAGAATGATCATGGTGATAATTTGTATAAAATTTTAACATCCGATTTTATCGCGCTTCCGCTCTATTTGTGTAATTTGATTGCATGCTTGCGTTATATACAAACCTAACAGTGGTATCAGAGCCTAATCTTGTGCTAATTATCGATTTTGATGATTCCATATATGTATGGTATGCGATTAGATCGAAATTTTTGGGCAGAATCAATTTTTCAGGATCAGCGACGCGGCGCAGCTACGCCGGCTAGCAGAATCCGAAATTTTTTTTTCCTTCAATTGAAATAAATGGTTTATTTAATTGATATAAGTTTAAAATAAAGATGTTTATTTTATCTGAAATAGGATTTCAGATTGCTAAAATTAAAGGAGTTTAATTTGGATTTGGTTTTTGATTAAAATAAAAGAGTTTATTTTGTTTCAAAACTAAATATTATCAAAACTTTTGCCCATTAATTGATATCAATGCATATATGGAATGGTTTTATTATTCATGGGATGAATGTTATTTATTGATACATATAGAGATATGTATGATAATAAATAGGGATTGATTATGGACTATTGACCAATGTGTGATTGGATTTATTTTAGTTGATGCTTGAATGTATGAGTTTTTATAAATGGGGTCTGCGTACCTCGTCTTCTCTAATTTTTCTTAATGTAAATTATATCTCCCTCCTATGTACTTCCCCTTGACTGCTGATCAAAGTTTCTATTTATTATAAATAGTTTATGTAATAGGAATAATTAGAATTAATTTTGAAGAATTGGAGACAAAGGAGCAAGGAGCGCTTGAAGACCCGTTTGTATTGGAGCCCGGGTTTAAATGTAATAGTTATATTTAAATTTTATTCTTGCACCCTAGGTTTGACCTTTTGGTTCACTTGGTGGCTCTAGTGAACCAAACTAGAATAAAAGTCCATAATCAATCCGGGTAGAATATAATATTCTATATGTGCATGCTTAATATATATATATATATATATTATATATTATCCAACATGCTTCGCATGTAAAATAATAAATATTGAAAGTAGTATGCACACAAGCCAATCGTATTTGATATGATGTAGCATATACTTTGTAATCTTATTCATTTATTAATAAAAGAATTGATTTTCTTAAAGGCATTTTACTTTATCTACATTGTGCTGTTATATTAAATGTGATAAACCCATAGTTTTGAGCAATGCTTTTAGAATCATGATGGTGATCATGCTAATGAGATCTAAATTCTAGATAGCTCACAAACTAAAATTGTTCATAATCGTTGGATTACTAAAAAGGGGATTAGTGAATCCGGATAGATTAGTAAATACGTTGCTTGCTCTTAAGAAGAGGATGATTGATCTCATAATCATTTGTGTGGAGACACTAAAGTAAGTATGTAGGTGCTTATTGGAGAATAAGTTCACTGAACGTGGCTCGCTAAGGAATACCTAATGGAGTTTTACTCGCCTGTCAATAGGAATTCCTCTAGTTGGTAAACGTGGTTTTCAAACCCTTCGTCAAATAGGAATCAAGATTATTTGTTAAATTCAATTTTAACCTAAGCTCGCCTTACTACCCAGAGCGATTTAATTTTAATAAGATCTTTATTGTATTGTTTTAAAAATCTTGTTTTGATGATAAGGAATATCAAACATTAAAATGGGGTCGGGGCGATTTGTGGGCATGAAAGCCATCTCAATAGCCCCGAACACCCGCAATCATAATTTTTCACTATGACGAGGCCTTAAATCCGGTTCTCATGGGATGGAACCCTTGATACCGTTTTAAGGCCCCAAATTACATATACAACAATCGAGGGTCATATTTTATAATTAAAACAAAGTTCATCGCGAGAATTACGCCAAGATGCATTAAACCGAGGTCTAAGGCCTTGACTCTATTCCTAGGCTCAAATATTCAAAACCTCCACAAATCGTATATTTATATATATATATATATATATATATATATATATATAATGAACGACAAAGATTCTGAAAGGGCTCCCGAAGACCCTAATCTCTTAATCGACGATATATCGTAAACTGGCTATCAGGTGATTCAATTTATTAGAATCCCTTGACGGCGGGTAGATGGGACCCCCTCATCAATAAATATGAGTCTAGGATTGTACAAGGTAAACCATAGTTAAAATAATCAACTCTCAATAAAAAAATCAAAATATGAAAGCTAATCTCAAAAATAAATACAATAAATTATAAAGGGACATCATCGGGTGCCTAGGAGGAAATTACATTAGATAGAAATCCCCTTTAACCACCCTAGTCCAAGGATCAAGCTCTAATAAACTATGAGGATCACAAAAAATTGAATCTTTACAATGCAAATGAATTCAAATCACAAAAATTGGCACAATATATGATAGATCTAAGCCAAATCTATGCTAAAAACACAAAAAGGTCGAATCTTTCATCTTAGGGTGAGTAAATAATGCTTCCTTGAGTTTGGAATTGAGAGATCTTACAAAATCTAGCTACAAGTATGGTGAGATTTAATAGATCTAGATTGATTATGGTGTTTCTCTCTCTAAGATTCCTTCAACTTCTCTCTAAATTCTCTCTTTTTTACAAAAATTCTCTCTCTTTCTCTAAAATTCCCTTCTTTTTTCTTTGCTTTTTTTCAAATCTACTGAAAATTGCCTTATATAAGTGTAAGGTTTGTATATTACGCAAGCATGCAATCAAATTACACAAACAGGGGAAGCGCGGTAAAACGGATTTTAAAATTTTAATACAAACCATCACCATGATCTATCATTGTATTCAATTATCAATTAAACGAAAGAGAAAGATAATAAGAATTATACCCTCGTAGATCAAAGCTTCCTTGGGTACAAGTTCAACTCCTAGTCCTTCATGTTCTCCTCGAATTCCACCGATGAGATTCCTTCCTTTGATCAACGTTAGCCACCCAAGTGTTTAGCCTCTAGAGGTGATCCACCAAGGAAGAATAGGTATTCAAGAAGTTGGGTGTTGGCAAAACCCTAGTTTCTATCTCTATAAAAATTGTAAGTACTCTCCACAATTCTCATGCAAGAGTGTGTAACCCTAATCTATGATAAGACTTCTCTTATTTATAGATGTAGGAAAACATTTCCCTAAACTATTTAGGATTAGGGTTTCTTTTATAATTAAACTCCTTTAATTAATTATGCTCCTAATCCAATTAGAAATAATGTGAGAGTACTTCTATTAATTAATTCTCAATCCCTATTAGGAATTAAATAATAGTAATAGTAATAATAATAATAAGACTCCTCTTAGTAATTTATATTTAATATTTTCAAAATATTAAATAATAAATATTAAGCTATTTAATTTATTATATCTCCATAGACTAAATTAAATACACTTAACTTATTATTACAATTATGCCATTTACTTCTTAAATAAATATTTTTCCTTTTGCGGTATGACCCTTTAGGTTCTCTATATTAAACCGGTTGTGAATAAATCAATTAGAACAATTCTAATTATATTTAAATAAATAAATTAAACTATTTAATTCATTTAAATAAATAATATTTATTCTACAATAAGGGTAAGCTCCCTTAACGATCAACGACTTTCCAGATAACATAGATTTCAACATTAATCACAAAAGAACCTTTGAGTGCATAGTTACCGTATAATTCAATCCTTCTACCATACAATGTCCCAATTAAATATAAGACAGGGATTTACTGTGAAGTCTTATTTTATTTAATTATATGTATTTCGATTCCCAAATGCACAACTCTATATAATGCAAATTAGAAACTCCTTTCTAATTTCATTTTGCCTTGGCCAAGGACTACTGAGTTGTCATTTATCGAATCACATAGGACATTCACATCTTTTACTAGACGTGGTAGATTATTTGTTGATCATTCACCTATCTCCATGTACAACTTATTATACCCAATCATACCCTTTGATATATCCTAAAGGTCTTAAGGGACATGTCAAAGTATAACTCACTATACACAAGATACTATGATGATCTCAAGTCCAAAGATCACTTGTACTACTATCACTAGAGGAATTCCTATTGACAGGCGAGTAAAACTCCATTAGGTATTCCTTATCGAGCCACGTTTAGTGAACTTATTCTCCAATAAGCACTTACATACTTGCTTTAGTGTCTCCACACAAATGATTATGAGATCAATCATCCTCTTCCTAATAGCAAGCAACGTATGTACTAATCTATCCGGATTCACTAATCCCCTTTTTAGTAATCGAATGATTAGGAACGATTTTAGTTTGTGAGCTATCTATAATTTAGATCTCATTAGCATGATCACCATCATAATTCTAAAAGCATTGCTCAAAACTATGGGTTTATTACATTTAATATAATAGCACTATGTAGATAATGTAAAATGCCTTTTAAGAAAATCAATTCTTTTATTAATAAATGAATAAGATTACAAAGTATATGCTACATCATATCAAATATGATTGGCTTGTGTGCATACTACTTTCAATAGGCTCCGGGACTGGCCGTAGGTCCACCTAGAGCTGGCCCAAGTGGGGCCTAGCTGCCTCGATTTTCGTGTTGTGTAGTCGACTTTTCATCCGGTTCGCTGAAACATTCATAACTTTTAATCCGAAAAGAGTTGGGAGATGTGTCATACCATTCCGGAAAGCTCTTCCTGAGAGCTACGTAATGACATAAAATTTGGCCAATTCCGAGTCCGGGAAGATAGAGTGAACTACAGAAATAATTCTTCCCATAAATGTCGACTAATCAACCGTCATGCCTTGCATAGTTCGTCACTCGGTGGTCATCGTAACAGCTTCATATGTTCACTATGAGCTTTTATAATTTTTCGTTTAAGCTCCTTGTTGACTGAGTGAAATGACGTTTTTGCCCTCCTGCCAGGATTAGATAACGAAATACAAAATTTCGGGTGTCTACAGGAGGAAAAGAGAATTTGTAAACTTTGCCTATATATCCAACCCTTTTCTTCATTTCTATATTTTACTAACACAAGATAAAAGCTAAGTAAAGAGAGAAAAGAGAAGAGAGAGTTCAACATCTAGGAGTAGAGAAGAGAGAGAGAAGATCAACCAAGCCAACAATAAAAAGAAGCAAGAATCAAGGATAGACAAAGCCAAACTAAGAAGGTATAAACCCTAAATCCCTCCTTTATTCAACTTTTCTTGTAAAAATCTAGGATTATGTTAGTAAACATGAATCACACTTGTTTACACCTAAATATATTGGATCTTGGTAGTATATTGCTTTGATCATGGAAAAACTTTGAAGGAAAACAAAAAAACCTAAAAAGAAACTTAAACTAGCTAGGTCAAAAAAACCCTAAAATTTGACCTAAAATTGTAACATACATAACCCTTAATATACTTCGAATTTTTGCATGATTCTTATTGTGAATGATAGATATGTAAGTTTTCTACAATTCGGAGGTGGTTTGAGACAAAAATTTCATGTAGATTATTTTTGATGATTTGTTTACCAAAACAGGGCAAACTTTTAAACCTACTGACCTAAATTTTGTGTGGACTATTTTATTCATTTAACTTGTTTGAAAACTTTCAGGCTTCTAGTGTATGGTACCTAGAGGTATAGGGAAATTTTTGTCCAAAAATGAACAAAAGTGGACTTAAGATGAAGGAGTTATGACCAAAACAAAAACTGAAAATTTAAAATTAAAACTGCAATAACTTGAGTTTTACAACTCGAATTATGATGAAATTTTGGGTGAAAGTAAATTTAGATACAAAGAAGATTCTTTCCAAATTTTATGATTTTTGAACATAATTTTAAATTTTAATAAATATTACAATTTTGAACAGAAACTGGCCAAAAGTAAATACTAAATATATTTGGAAACATCTGGAAGAATCTGAAATAAAATTAACTAAGTGGGGACAGAAGGAGAAAAAATAATAAAATGGTTAAAAGGGTTTAATAAAGAAAATAGGGTTTAAGAAATTATGAAAAATTAATTTAAAAGTTACCGAAAAATGTATAATGTAATTTACCGTTAAATACATGTTAAAATAAGACATATAAACTTAAGTAAGGGCAAAATGGTCATTTCGATATTAAAATTATAAAAATGGGATTAAGTTGGCACTCGAGATTGAGTTACGATAACCGAAATTACCGAAGCGAGGTTATAAATAGCCGACGGTAACTATTGAAAATATTAAATGATTTAATTAAGTAAATCATTATGGATGATGTAGGTGAACATTTAGGGACAAAAAGTGGTTTAAACCAGGAAAGTACACTTGAATCACGCAAGTTCCCACATTCCTGTGCATTTGAATTTCGCTCATTACTAAACTGTAAATTATGTTGAAAAGCTTCTTGTACCGCCTATAAAAGGAGTTTATGTCATTTGTTTGGCTAAACTCAATTGTTATGTTTTTATCAATATATTGAACTGTTCATGATTCTTTGGTGATATGTTAATCCAATCCAAATTATTTGGTGCGGACTCCGATTTATAACTGAGTAGAACAACCTTATAAATAGGGGATAATTATATTGTCGGGTAAACGACATATACTGTAAAAATACAGCATGAAGATGATGTTACGTGTAACATGGAATATTGTTAGGCTAATCCACTAATGATAATATATGGAGAGTTCGCAGTCTTTATGATTGTTCAATATTATTAGAGAGTTCTCAGTCCATGATTGATGAACATTTAAGATAGTTCATGGTCCCTACGACCACTCAGTTAAATTTCAATTATCCTTGAGAATACAATGAGCTTTGAGACCTTTTTATTCAATTCAAATTGAGAATTCAGTTCAAAGTTTTATGCAGACATTTTGTTAATTCCAAGTTTCCAGATCGGACCCTATTCTTTTTTAAATCATCAGTATTTGCTTCGATCATACTTATTGTTTTGATATTTTAAATTGTTTATACTTTTTGAGTAAATTGGTTGCTCACCCTTGCAAATTATATTTACAACTAAAGTAGAGGGACCAGAGGGGTCAAACATCAAAGATAAAGGAAAAGGCAAAGCGACAGAGGAAGATTAGGAAAATTATAGTGTATCAGTTAATTAATAATTAATAATGTAATATTTTGGAATAAATGTATTTGAATGAAATGTAAGTAAGACCTGGGAATTTGTATAACTTAATTATATGAAAATTATGACGCCCCCAAATCCGGGTACCTTCAAACCCGTATTCAGTGCAACACGATACAACTCATACAACATGTTAATTAATTAAAGTAACTATAATTATTACAACTGTAATGTCCGAAAATTCGTAAATACTGAATTGATTTATTTTAATAAATAAAGTTCATTTTATATAATTTTATAAATTTAATTGGACCATGTAAGAGTGTTTATTTAATTATATAATTATAGGTCCAATAATTTTCTTGCATTAAAGGGGCTCATTAATAGTGCGATTTAAATTAGTGGGTTAACCCTAAGAAGTTAATTGCAAGAAAATTTGGAAAGAAGATTAATAAGTAAATTACCTTAAATAATTTGAATAAGAATTATGGATGGAATAAATATTTTAAATAATTAATTGAATTAGTTATTTAATTAAAATGATAGGGGCATAAGGCTTATAAATTATTTGGGTCATCTCTTACTTTTGTTATTCTATTTGTGGCTGACCCAAATTTTTAATTAAACTGGCCCATCTTTCCTTTTTGGCTAACTGGACTCATTTCCTTCTTTTATGGGGCCAAATTCCTTTAATTTTCTTTTGGGCCAACCCAACTCTTTATGATCAGCTGACCCAATCCCTTCCTCATCCATTAGCCAACCCAACTTTTGAGTGATCCCAAATACATTTCAATCGGGTTGGGTCTAGCAAACGGGTGGGATCCGTTTCCCCTGATTTAGGACAACCGGTAAACGAAATTGGGAGGGGGATTCAGTCAGCAAGAAAACGAATTGGGGGAAACAGCTGAGCGAGAGTGAAAAGAAACCTAATCCCTCAAACCTTCACGTTAGAACCAGCCAAGCAAGAAACGATCGAGGCTATCAAATCGATCGGTTGAAACGGACGGTGGAGAAGGCGCCGGCGACACCAGCGGGGAAAGGAGGAGAGCCACGAGCGACCGAGCAATACGCGGCAAGGACCAACGGTCCCAGAAATCCGGCGATTGGACCAGTGAGGGGTGCGATGCTCGAGAAATTGCCGGCGAGTTCAGTCGGCTGATGGGGGTCAATCGACAGCTCATCCCCTCTCCTTACCGTCGGTCATTAACCAATCGTTTAGGGTTATACCCAAATAAATTGGGTAAAAATCTTTCTATAAATTGAACCCCCATCCCCATACCATAGCTGCTGATTTCTTGCTTGTGAGACCCAAATTTGAGAGAAATTTTTAGGGGTTCAAAATTCAGTCAGAGAGAGGGAACAGGGGTAACCAATTTGGGGTTTCGATTTCCAATTCGAAGGTACCGGCAGTGGAGTGAATGTCCGGCTGGGTCTGGTATTCGGGAAGAAGAAGAAAGGTAGCCGCTCGATCGACACCAAGGTATCGAATGGTTCAATTGACTGTGAAAATTGTTAATCTGGTTTGGATTGATGTAATACACTGCGCTATATTGTATTGCTTGGGTTTGAACGATTGTTATTGTACTGTGTTAATCTTGCTTGGGGAATGTATTGTATTGTTTTGGTTTTGGAAATCTGGTACTACGTTGTTCCTGTTTGGGCTGTATTAAATTTCTCTTGAGCTGGAAATTTGGTGTATAGGAACACCATAAGGTTCTAGTGGTGGAACTGATGATGTAAATAAATCAGTATTCATGTTTAGGAAATGCCCAGCCTGTGGTAGTCATACTGCTTGAATAAAAGTCGTTTTAAATTTTAAAGTTGTCTGTTGACAGTCTTGTTTATGTGAAACTCAGTTTCGGCTATGAACTGATGGGAGTTTTCCCTGTTGTTGGGTAATGAACTGGGCAATTGAAATGATATTGCAGGAACTGTGATGTTCAGTGGTATTAGGCAATGATTTAGTTATTTTCCAAATTGGTTTTGTAATTCATGGGATTATTTAAACAAAAATAATTAGCAAATGGAGTCTAATTGTTGTCACATTGTTAATCAACTATACAAGTATTGGCTTAATTAATGAGTAATTAATTTGAGTCAATAATGCATTTGCAACATGATTGGTTAGTGTAACTAATAAATAAAGTTAATAAAATAATTATTTATTATTTATTAATAAATAATAAATAAATATTTAATTATTATTTAATAATAATAATAATTAAATATGAATAAAGTTAATAAAATAATTATTTATTATTTATTAATAAATAATAAATAAATATTTAACTATTATTTAATAATAATAATAATTAAATATGAATAAAGTTAATAAAATAATTATTTATTATTTAGTACATAATACATAAAGATAATAAATATTTAATTATTATTTAATCCTAAAATTAAATATAAGTAAAGTTAATTATTTATCCATAAATAATAAATAAAGGTAATAAATATTTAATTATTATTAATCCGAAATAATAATTAGGTATAAGTAAAGTTTTAAAAACCATTTATTGTGTATCAAGTATCAATAAATGAGGGTACTAAATATTCAATAAATTCTAATAGTAATTAGATATGAACAAGCTAATGAGGATGACGATTACTTAATCATTAATGGAATAATGATTAAGTATGAGTGTGATTAATAAGATAGTTATTCATTTTCGTCCTTAAATAATGATAATAAACACTCAAGGATTTCTTAATAATATTAAGTGTGGGTAGGATTTATACAGAAAGTATTTAATTAATGTTGCATAAAGAACAAGAGTAATAATTACTAAGTTACCCCTAAGGTAATGGTAATTAAGAGTAAATCAACTAAATAATTGATCAATGGTTCTCCGTTATCTTTAAACCAAAATAAATTTATTTTATAAGGATTGTTAAACCATACCTAGATACAATTAAAGGTAATAAATTGAGTATTCAAATGATGGTGACCATGATTAATTATTATCTGTTTAAATAATAGCTAAAGGTCATTAATAAATTTCCGTTTAACTAATGTTAAATGGTAATTAAATATAGATGATGAATTATTTATTTGCTAAGTAAATGGTATAGTAAAGCATGCCAAGATACAATCATGTCATAATAATTGATAAGCCGACTTTATCCAATGATAGGTCACTCGAGATCAATTAATTAAAGCTAGAATTTATCTGTAGCTGAGCAAGCAGGCAAGTTCCTAACCCTAAACTTCTTACATTATTGCAAGTTCTTCTTTACTCAACTTTTACATTGAACAAATTTCTAAGCCTTATGCACTATTTCTAATTCGTGCAAAAAGGTATATATATGCTGTTGCAAGTTATTCTTTAAGCTTGAACCTTATTTCCAAGCATGCTTTAAGTGGTCTAATTTATTTTTAAAATTATTTCACATCTGTATAATTATTGACAATCGCACCCGTGCATTTGAATTCGTATAATTAAGTTCAGAAATTTATGAACCATTCATGGTTAAGTCTGAACCCTTGTTCGGTCAGACAAATATGTGAGAACTTATAAAAGCTATCCGAACCAATCAATGGTAAGGATTCTTAGACTGTATGAACACCCCTTTATTTATAGGGGAGTACCCCACGTACCGTATATAAGGTACAAATAGCAGAATTAAATGTTATGCATATACATAGGGTACGCGAGGCTGATCCCCTCAAGTACGTTATTCTGTAGCCAGTAACCAGAGGGTCAACCAGCTATTGACTCCTTTGGAAGTTATCGTTCAAAGTCTATTTGACTATCAATTGTTCTAAAAGCGATTATTGTTCTTTGCTTCTGATTTTTTCTAATGTTGAAATTCCTTTAATATCCCTTCATCATGATATATCTTTATTGTTGTACTTCAAACTTGCTGAGCAAACTCGTTGCTCATTCTTGCTATATCATGACTTTATTGCAGCTAAACCCGAGACGTCAGGGAAGAACAAAGGGAAGGAAAAGATGAAGTGATAGACTTCTTGTAGCAGTCTTTAGATTCCTGCGTAGTTAATTACTGTTAATGTAATTTAAACCCTAATGGCTATTTAGGGTATGAATTTGTGTAAATGTTTAAGGTTATTTGTATTCTGGGACTAGTAACACCTTGTAATGAACAGCGTATGTTTATTTTATTTCGCATTTTAGATACCATATGTTGTTATAGGTGGATGTTTATGTTGGATCATGATGACCGGATCCGGGTATTTGGAGACCCGAATTTGGGGGCGTCACAACAACAGAGTTCTCTATCCCAGGTACGAAGACATTTAAGTTACTTCATTATATAATAGATATTGTATTTATAATACAAAAGTCTATCTATTACAAATAACTATCTCTGACTATTCATTTAATTTGCCCTTACCTTTGTCCTTTCCGGACCCTTCTACTCGATCTTGCTTAGCTGAAAACATTTATATTCAAAGAAAGAATGAGCATTCAATTGCTCAGCAAGTAATAGCAATTAATAATAACATATGCAAGAAATAAATGTTTTCTTTGAGATATGCTTTGACAGTAGAACAATACTGTAAAGCAATTGAAACATGTCTTGTTTGCATTTTCGAAACAACATACTGACTTTTAAATGTTGAGTGGTCATAAGACCATGAACTTTTCTTTTTCATTTTATGAAAAGGTTTTAACAGAAATTCATCTGTAAACCGTTTAGCTTACGGGCACGGTGGGTGATCAGTCTGTTATGCCTTGTATTGATCTATACTATCTTATAGGAACAACATTTGCGTTCATCGTCACCGCCTTTTAGCGCAATATAAACTTTCCCAATTCAGGGATGTTCATTCTCAATCTGGAGTCTAAACCAAAGTAATTTAGTTGGACAACTCTATCTATTCATCAATAATATTTCAAGACTTAATTTAAAAGAAATGAAATATTTTAATTTATGTCTAGCCGAGTCAAATGGCTTAGACTGCTTTTAAACAGTTTATGCATATTGAACTTCAACAGGTACGCACCATAACAACGTATATCAAAAATTTTGATATCTTTACATAGCAGGCAAATTCTTTTCAATATATAAATTGAACGAAGTTTAATAAACTGGCTTAAGAATAACCAGTCCAGGATACTTGCCTTGCTCGTAATTTAACAACTATTGTTATCTCTTATTCACGTATCCTACATGATTTTAAGTTCACAGAAAGGCACATGTCAATTATACATTCAATGCATTTCTATGCCAAATAGTTACACATACATAGTCACACAAGCCAGGTAAACATGTATAGTCATACATATGATAATCACATATGCTACATTACATCAACTCTTTTCATAACTTTCATTCTTATATTGAAAATCTTCCGCTTCTAATTAGAAATCTTTCGAAATCATGGCTTTACATAGTCATTATATGTTTACACAATTAAACATTTTCTTGAGAATGAATCACAACTTAAGACACTTATATGTATATGTTTTAAGCTTCAGATCACAGCTGAAACAACTTGGTAGATCTGCAGTGCAGCGCGGCCACGCTGCATTTATGCCTAGGAGTGGCGTGACCACGCTACTCCTTCGCAGGCTCAAAGTTGAGATTTTTCATTATCATGCTTATCCAATATTATGCTAAGGTCCTTTAATAACAAACACAGAACACAAAAACCAAATTTTGAGTATGTTTGAACCAGGTTAGGACCACTATGTTCATTTTTCAAATTAATTTAAGTTTTCATTTGAAAACTTAATCAATTTATGGTCTTGACAACTCATTTTATGCATAGCACATTTGGACACTACATAAAACACATTCTCATGCATATAAGATCCTAACACATTTTCTTAGAAGTTTAGAATATAAAGAAAATAATTTTCAATTTCTGGGGACCAGCGCAGCTGCGCTGGTTTTTGACTTGGAAGTGGCGCGGCTGTGCCACTTCAAAATAGGCCCAAAACATACTCTGTTTTCTACAGTTTCGATTTTTCATGCTCTTTTCTTATACTTCACAACTCAATATCTTGTTTTAGAGCAACCATACTTATTGGGCCATTCCATAACTCAATTATGTATCTTAATTACACATATCAATAACAAATCCTCACTTTTAATAAGGAATTCCTTTGAAGTATTTTAATAATCATGAAATGGGCATAAATTAAGTTTCTAATTTTCAGAATTCCCTAACATGAATTAGCCCAAATTTTCAATTGAAATCATTCATTATATCTTCTGAACACAAATATATACATCTTTTACACAACCAACCAACTAAATAGGGAAACTATAGCTACTATCAATTCCTATGCTCCAAGAATTTAGCAAAATTATAAGGTTGCCTTTGGTAAAGAATCCTTTGTGAAATTTGATCAGCATATTTTTATGATATTCTTCTCCCAATTTAATTTGCTAGCATAGCTCTTTAGATGAAGTTCTTAGATTTTGAGACAGTGAGAAGTATGGAGTGGTGATACTGATCAAACAAGAAATGAGATGAAGGCTTGGGTTTGATTTTTTTATAGGAATGAAATTTCTTGCAGAGCACAGCACTTGCTCCTTACTCAAATTCTTGGTTGTTACGGTTTATAAGATTGCTAAGTATATTAGCCTATAATTCTAATAGGATGCCAGCACCTGCTTCCTTTAATTCACTCAGCTTGGAGGTTACTACACTGATTTCACTTATCAGTCTAACATAACATATATATACATATAAAATATTACACCATACATACATTAAATATTTTAATGTATTATATGCCACATTCTTTTTCATAAAAAATGGAAGATATACATTAAATAAATAATAATAATTTATTTAATACATTAATTTCACCATATTTAATACCATAAATTATTTAATTCACCTTATTTAATATATACACCATTCTAGTATATATATAAATTTAATTATTTTCTTTTTCATATATAAATTGTTTTAAACAATTTATTTACATACAGTAAATATATAATATATTCACTCCATCACAGGTATACCAATGTTATACCGCACGTATTCACATATACATTGTAATACGATAAATCATTAAAAACAAAAATTATTTTATTAAATTCTCATTTTTAATAATTAACCGAAAATTCAATTTGTTACAAAAATTTAATAATAATATAAATTAGTTTGTATTTATTAGTTAGTTGTGGTAATGTGGATGAATAGTGAGCACCTAGTCTGTAATAGCAAGTACTCAGATTTGAGGGCGTCACAGGTTTACTACATAGACATTTTCTTCTCTGATTCCAGTAAACTTTACTAAACTTGTCTCCAGATCTCTCACTTAGCATTAATTATTAAGGAAGTGTCATTTATCTACTCAAGCAATTAAGCTAGTTCAAGAGAACCGAAGCTCTGATACCACTTGTTATTACCAAAGGCACAAAGAGATCTAGAAGGGGGTTGAATAGATCCTTTAAAACTTTGTTTTAGAGAATTATTACCAATATTAAATTAAACAAGTTAATTTATTAATTATGCACAATGGAATGATTGTGACGTCCCTAAATCCGGGTTCTCTAACCTCGGATTCGGTGCTCACGATCTATTATCATCATACACATTCTATGAACTATTGCGGAATAATAAACATACATTGTTCATTTAAATAAGGTTCTACATCAAATCCCAAGGTCTAATAACCTTAACTTAAAACATACCTTTAATATTACAAAAGGTTTATCTAAAATTATTACATCAGATAATACGATAATTAAACATTCACATAAGTATATTCCTGAGCTTTGTCTTTTCCTTTATCCTTCTTGGAACTTTCTGGTCTAGCTGAAATAAACGTCATGATATAGCAAGGATAAGCAACTAATTTGCTTATCAAGTTTAATTACGAAGGAGATATATCATGATTAGAAAGGAATTTAACCTTTGAAACTTTCAACAATAAATATCAATTGTGAAAGAATAAGAGTTCAAGTTTCAATATTTGAAAGATTGAATCAATGATGCTGAGTGGTCAACAATGACCGTGAACATATACGGAGGTTGTCAGTATTTAAATTGGTCCTCTAATAAGTTTTGGTAATCGAGGGGATCAGCCTCTCATACCCGGCGAATATGCATAATCACTTAATAAGACGGGCAAACAATTGTTGTCCAATATAATGCCTTAAAAGTTGTTACTTTCTCAGTTTGGAATCTTTACCAAATTAATTGGTTAGGAACAGCTTTTAAAATCGATTTGATTTAACAAATTTAAACATACTTGATGTAGCTGATACAACTAGCATAGATCTATCTCACAAACAATTCATGAATGAAAGAACTTTAGCTAATTCACAGTTCATCAATAATAGAACAGGAATTCAACTGCACTAAGTGCGAATAACAATAATTATCAAGGATGTGGAATAATCAAAATAATTATCCACTAACTAGTGCTGAAATAATAATTCAACGTTGAATTAGAGAACTTACAGTATATAAAAGTTCGTATCAATAATCAAGATCTTACACAATGTACAAAGTTGTGTAAGTTAAGAACTTGCTCAATATAAATTTGAGTAAGGTTAGGGAACTTGCCTTGGTCGCTGACTACTGCTACGCAATTTAATATGACTTCTTTTGAAAGACCTATCATTTATAAGATTGATCTCTCAATTAGCATTACACATTTCACCCATAATATCATTGCTTTACATTATATTGTCTAATAGTCAGTCACATAGTTTAGTATTAGACATTACATTAAAGTCTTAGTGTTATAATTATCCTTTGATAATCTTTTAATCACTTCACTGCTTAATCTTTCCTTATATAAGTCTATCTTTATGATCCAGTAGGTTAAATACCCAATCCAGCAAACTGGATTCCAAATCTAGCAAACTGGATTCAAACTATCCCCCTAATCCAGCATCCTGGATTCACACTATTCAATTCATCAAACTGTTTTCCCTAATCCAGCAAATTGGATTCAAACTATTCAATTCATCAAACTGTTTTCCCTAATCCAGCATCATGGATTCACACTATTCAATTCACCACTTTTTATGTTAATTAAATAGCATGTGAGTAAGTAATTATCGTTACTAATTACTTAATCTTACTTAAATAATAAATAGTCAATTTATTAGCTTTAACATTCTCAAATCATTATTTAATATTAATTAAATAATAATTAATTCATTCTTTATCCCTATTTATTATTTAGTCTTAACTAAATAACAAATAGTTAGTTAGTAATCTCAAATGATTAAAAAGAAATTAAACCATTAATCATTGTAAGAATTACTTAATTACACCAACAAATACTAAATTAATTATTATAATATTCTTTCACATTTTAAAAAAATTTTGGGTCGGGACTCGTCACCGGAACCGGCCGGAAGATGCCTGAACCGTCGCCGAAAGTCCCTCGTGAACCGGACCGGCTCACTAAAAACAACCATGCAGGCTACCACTTAATTTTCAACCGCAGGGTCCTTCACGGAAACGCGAATAAAATAAAATATACAACTCGGATTAGGGTCTACTCAGTACCGTTGGATTTGTATCTTTCTGAACTATAATTTTCCATCATTAAACACCAAATTTGGACATGTTTTGACCATTAAAAGTGGCCCAGAAGTGGACTATTATGCCCAGCCCCTTGACAGTCACGTGTTTTGATAAAAATTATATAACTCTCTCATTTTAACTTCTTTTTCAATGATTCCAATGAGGTTCTCTTCCTAACCTACCCATTAAAACTCAGAAAAAAGAAAATCAACAATAGCATGTATGGATTTCGAAATACATAATTTATTCCAACAAGCTACGGTTTGTTCGTCGGTAAAATTGTTTTCAAGCTTTTAGCTTATCTTTTCTACACAAAGTCATACCATTTCATACCACAACCACATATCATCAAACATAAGCATATTTACCATGATTCTAAACATTTAAAACATAAACTTCGAATTTCTAACATAAGATTTCACCCATAACCTAAAATTAGGGTTTTTAGGGTTTTTAGGATAGTTTTTGTACCTTCTTTGCTTGATGGCTTTCTTCCTTCTCTTTCCAAAGTAGGAGATGAATTTATGGGTCATCCACAAGCTCTTCCCCTTCCTCTCTAGTATTTTATCTCTCAAGCTTTACTCACCAAGTGCGTTTGTTCTTTATTTTCCTTCTAGCTCTCTCAAACTTTCTCTTTAATTTTTTTTCTCTTTCTAACTTTACCGAATGAAGGAGATGAACATTGCTTTTTGCTTTACAAACCAATACTTACATTAACTATAAATATATTAACTATATCTATCCATTTTATCATTATTGCAAAGTACTAACTTTTGACAACTTGGTGATGGACATTTATTACAACTTGTACTTTTTTTTCAACAAGCAGGCCTTAAAATTTGACAACTCCCCCCTCCCATGTGGGGTCCCATGGTCGGCAGCGCCCTCTCCCATCATGCCCAATTTTTGATTTTCTTTAATTACTTTAATCGATTAAATAAGTTGTTCAAGATATTTTCCAAATGGGCTAACAATTGGAGTTTATTGTAAATACATTTGGGCTCCCTTTTACTCTATTTGGGCTACTAGTTTGCCAAGATTTTTGTGATGAACGAGAATTTTGTAATTTAATTTAAATATTTATTAATTAAATAAATATTTTTTGATGATTTGATTGTTGAATTAATTGATTAAATGATGAATTTGTGGTAGATTAATTTAATTATATGTGTTACATTAGTTAAATTAATGTGGATAATTTTTATAGTTAAAGTATGTGTTTAATTGAATTTATTTGATTAAATGCATTATTTAAATAAGTATAATGGCATCTCTAATTAATTTAATAATTAATTAGAGACTAAATGATTTGTCATTATTAATAAATGATATATTTTAATCATGTGAATATGTGATTTAATGTGGTATTATTTTACCTTATTTAATTGATTTAAATGAGATTATTTTATTAATTTAAATATGTGACATGAACTATATTATGAGCTATTTATTAAAATAAATTAGAAGGGAGGAATAATTGAATTGCCAAACAAGGCCTTAGTGGGAGTTGGTGCCAGTTATTAACTGACACCATGTTCTGCCAGTCTATTTCACGTATTATCATTATACGCATCAATTTTCTTAAACAAGCCTGAATATACAAAGAGAAAAAGAGAGAATTTTAAGAGGAATTAGAGAATTGAGAAGGATCTCATTCATTTGTTGTATAATCTAAACCATTATTCAAGGTAATTCTTCTAATTTAAGTTTTTAATTTATATTCCTGAAGTTATTCCATGAACGTATACTGTATTTTCTGTAATTTGAATTCTATGGCTAAATCTTTAAATAACTTGATGTTATATGTTAGTAAGCATGTACATATGTATTTTATATGATTTAAATATGATTTAGAGTAATTAAATCTATGAAATCATATTTATGTTAGTGTTCTGAAAGTTACAGAGTAGTTACATATGAATATGAACTGTATGTATGAAAATTGATGTCTGTGTTGCTAGTTAATTGGCTAAATTGATAACTTATTTTGTTTATGCTTGTAAAAATGAAGGAAACAAGAATTAAACGGAATAAATTGGTGTTATAATGAACCTGTTATGTATGATTTTATGAAAATTGAAGAAACTCTGATAATATGATAAGAAACCTCAAATTTGATTCTTAGATTCATGGTTTATGTGATTTAAGTTGTTAGAATCATGCTAGAAGGCTTGGGTAACGATTATGTATGAATTATAGTATCTGGGTATGTTTAATTTGACGTAAGAATAACAAGATTGGAAATTTTCGGCCTATTTCTGCGTTCTTCGCGAACTGCAGAAACTGGAATTCGTGATTCTCGCCCCGGCGAGCTCAATGAACTGAGTTTCTCGCCCCGGCGAGCTCATTGAACTGAGTTTCTCGCCCCGGCAAGCTCATTAAGCTGAGTTTTCTCGCCCCAGCAAGAAATTTTGTGAAGGAATTCTCGCCCCGGCGAGCTCAGTGCAGAAAGAGTTAAAATTTTCTTTCCTTATGGTTAAGTTATGTCACCCTATGCATGTTTAAAACTTAGATTAATGATATTGCTATGATTAAGTTTACAACTTCGGAAGTGAGATAGATAACCAGAAAACGGTTTAGATATTAAAATGAAAATTGGATCTAAATGAATCCTGAAATGTTTTTAAACTATAACTAATCATTGTTACTGCTTTATAAACCGAATGTATAGGATGATTAAAGAACGTGAGTCTTAAATTTATAGTCTACGCACGAGGCAAGTATCTTATCCTTACTTTTATGTTTATGCAAGTTTCTATCTTGATCTATTATTTCGTTGAAAGCAAGCTACCTAATACTACCTTGATTTCAATTACGCAAGTTCCTAAATTTTATTATCTTAGAATGCAAGTTGATAATGTTATTACTTACTTGAGCAAGTTATTATTCCTATTCCATTCAATTTCATGGATTCAATGAGAAGTTCTAAATTCCTTTTTGTAATATTTCAGTTATACAGAATTTACCCAATTGTACCTTTTGCGAGATTTAATCCTTGATTCTTGAATATTAATTACATTTTTATTGAACCTTGATTGACTAGCGAACCCTTATTGATTCGACTAGTCCATAGTTGATGAGCGTTCTAAATTCTAGAAACGTTATTGAAGTAAATCCAAACCAAACTTCTTTTGGTGCGGACTCCGATGTCAAACTGAGATGAACAACCCTTATACAGGGGATTTTATTTACGCATTAGCGTTAAGATGTTGTGCACATACATGGTGCAAAGGGCTGATCCCCCTAAGTACGAGAAGTAAGGTCCATATAGTCTTACGACTCTTAAAGGTTTAAAGTAGAAATACTTGATAACCTGGGACATAGTTCGTGGTCTTAAGGCCCTCAGATGTTCTTTTGAATCTTCTCTTATATTCTTGACTCAAAAGCTGAATCTTCGATTATTTGATACCCATTGTTTATTCGCATGTTATTATTACTATTTTATTGTATTACTTGCTGGGCAATTGTTGCTCACCCCTTGCATAATAACATTGCAGCTAAAGTTGAAAGAATTGATGAGCCATCCACTAGTAAGGGCAAAGGAAAAGCAAACAAGTGATGAAGACTTGTTTTTATTTGTTTAAATGATGTTTATGTAATAGACTTAATTTATGTTTCTGCACTGATGTTTATTTAAGGTTAGATGACCTGGGATTTATTTATTAATGATGTTGTAACCCATAATGGGAGATTCCTATTTTTATTAATAATATTTCCATTATGATTGAATGGGTAGTTAGATGTGATGTGATGTATATGGATAGTGAACACCAAATCCGGAGGAAACGAAGTACCCGGATTTGGGGGTGTCACAGGTTGGTATCAGAGCCGTAGGTTATGAACCTTAGGTGGTGAAACCTTAAGGTAGTAGCCTTTTAAGAGTCAGACAATATAGTGGTGATAAACGTTTATCGAGTTTTAAGGAATGAATTATGGAAATTCATTAAAGATAATAAAAGACTTTATGTGCTATGTGCTTATGTGTTAACAACCTATGTGCTGCGACTAGTATCGAGTATTAATTAAAATTAAAACTTTGTTGTCAGGATGTTAGATATTGGAGAATTCAGTCAGCCTAGGGAGATTGAGCCCCGAGTGGCTGGAGAGGAGGAGCCCCGTGATATCAATGTTATCCGGGAGCAGTTGATACAGAGAGAGCCATCTCCATTGATCACGGTTGTGGGTAAGTGTGACGCCCCCAAATTCGGGTCTTCAAATACCCGGATCCGGTCATCACAATACAATACAAACATTCACCTCTAACAACATATGGTAACTAAAATGCGAAATATAATAAACATACGTTGTTCATTACAAGGTGTTACTAGTCCCAGAATACAAAAAAAACCTTAAACACTTACACAAAACCATACTTTAAATAAAAGTTAGGGTTTAAATTACATTAACAGAAATTAACTATACGTAAGTTTAAAATCTGCTACATGAAGTCTATTACTTCATCTTTTCTTTTCCTTTGTTCTTCCCTGACGTCTCGGGTTTAGCTGCAATAAAGTCATGATATAGCCAGAATGAGCAACGAGTTTGCTCAGCAAGTTTAAAGTACAACAATAAAGATATATCATGATGAAGGGAATACAGGAAGAGAATTCGGCAATTATCAGAAGCAATAACAATAAATGCTTTTAGAACAATTGATAGTCGAATAGACTTTGAACAATAACTTCCAAAGGAGTCAATAGCTAGTTGACCCTCTGGTTACTGGCTACAGAATGAGTACTTGAGGGGATCAGCCTCGCGTACGCTATGTGTATGCATGACATTTAATTCTGCTAGTTGTACCTTATATACGGTACCTGGGGTACTTCCCTATAAATAAAGGGGTGTTCATTCAGTCTAAGAATCCTTACCATTGATTGGTTTGGATAGCTTTTATAAATTCTTACATACGTGCCTGACCGAGACAAGGGTTCAGACTTAATCAGGAATAGTTCGTGAATTTCAGAACTTAGATAATTATACGAATTCAAATGCACATGTGTGAATGCCAATGAATACATAGATGTGGAATAATTTTAAAAGTAATTAGACCACTTAAGACATGCTTGGAGATAAGATTCAAGCTTAAAGAATAACTTGCAACAATATATACCTTCTTGCACGAAATTAAAAATAGTGCATAAGGTTTAGAAATATTGGTCAATGTAAAAATTGAGTAAGATAGAACTTGCATTCAATATACTGAAAGAATGGGATTAGGGAACTTGCCTGATTGCTCAGCTACAGATAAGATTTAGCTTTAATTAATTGGTCTTGGATAACCTATCAGTTGGTAGAGTTGGTTTATCCATTAGCATTGCGTAACTATACTCACTTATGCCATTTATTTCGCAGATAAACAATTCACCGAATACATTTAATTACTATTTAACATTAGCTAACAGAAATTAATTAATGATCTTTAGCTATTAAAATGATGGTAGCTAATCATGATTTCTATTCTTCGATTACTCAGATTTATTACCCTTATCTGTCTCTGAATATGGGTTAACAATCCTTATTTATTATCTATAAAATAAATAACAAGTTTATTTTGGTTTAAAGACAACAGAAAAACAATTGATCACTTATTTAGTTTTACTCTTAATTACTATTCACCTTTAAGGGTAATTGAGTAATTATTATTTCTTGTTCCCTATTTAACATTAATTAAATAATTAATGTATAACTCTTCCCATACTTGATTATTATTAATGTAAATCAAATAATAATTAAGTTCTTATTATTTCAATAATAAATAATTAACTTACTCAAACTTAATCATTATTAGTTAAATAATAACCAAATGTTTATTATCTTTATTTATTAAGGGCCGCAGATAATTAACTTATTAATCTTACTCATACTTAATTATTAATTAAATAATAATTAAATATTTGTTATCTTTATTTATCACTTACTGACAAATAATTAACTATTAACTTAATTCATACTTGATTATTATTTAATAGTAATTAAGCAAAAATCAACTACTTATTAACTTTATTTATTATTTAAGGATAAATAATAAGTAATTAATCTATTGATTTTATCCATACTTGGTTATTATTTAATAGTAGTTAAACAATAATCAAATATTTATTAGCTTTATTTATTATTTAAGGATAAATAATAAATAATTAAATTATTAACTTTATTTATATTTAATTATTATTAAATATTTTATTACCTTTATTTATTATTAGATAATAAATAGTTAATTAGACATTATTCTTATTTTTATCTTACCTTTAATTATTATTTATTAATTAAATAATAATTAATTGGTCATTACCTGAAGTTATTATTAAGTAAACTTTATCAACACAAAATTGTTATTCGTCCCAAAAATATTTGAAAGGTCATTAGGTAATTAAAACATCCGGTAACAAATTAATTTAATCCCTACATACCATTGTAATATTCATATTTTGCTTCTTAAGTACCATTATCAACTAATTACTAACGGTTTATTTGCCCATTAGTATTACTAACTCTTTTTAATAATACATAGCATATTATACTATTATAACCACTTAACATAATATTTTACACATTAGCTATTATGGTTAACTCTTTAATAATAATTTAATGGTCAAACAATAACACTCACCCTTTGATAACATTATTATTACTTAGTTTTTTTTTTGTTTTTTTTTCATTAATAAATATTCAAACATGATTTAATGGTTTCTTAATGTTACTAAAATTATACCAACAATATCGAAAATTCACAGTGTTATGATTAACCAACTCACAGTAGGCTCAATTGTTCAATTATCAGTTTGACTAAGCCGACCAAAGCAAACCCAAGCAAGGCTGCTAGTGGTCGACAGCCACAGCCACCCGACCGGCGAGCTCGCTTGCACGGGCACACCCCCAAGCCGAGGCTCTTAGCAAAATCGATTGATGACCAACAAACACATGACCATCCAACAACACAAGACTCACAGTTTGCTGAACATTCATTTAACTAAGAAGAAAGAAAACAAATTACTGGTTCGTTCAGGCATTAACACAAACAGCTAGTGGGTTTACTAAGATTCGATCGTTTAGCCTAAATCTTGTACAAATTCATGATGCCAGAACCTCTTAGGGTCCTTAAATTACAGATTCACAATACCATTCAATATTATCTACATCCCAACCAAACACAGAAAAAATTTCAAATTAACCAAACCCCAAAATTGGCAACACCAATCTAAGTACAGAAGAAGGAATTAAGGAAAGAAAATATGCACCAAACCTAAAAACTATCACAGCTCGGTATACCTTCGGGTGGGTCGAACTGCCGTCCTCCGTCGTCGTCCAAAATACTCCACCCAGCCGGACATTTACAGCCGCTCCTCTCTGTGACTTGTTTTTCTCTCCCCAATTTGGACTTCACAAAACTCGGTAGCTGGGCTAGGGTTTGGACACCCAATTTATAGGAGAAATCTTTTTTTTTTTACCTGTTTGCTGGGTATTACCCCAATCGCTCGCGCCTTTGACCGTTGGTAGGAAAAAGATAGCGATTGACGGTTTCCATCATTCCCCAGTTGGTTCGGCCGGCACCTCGAGCCGCGTGGTCCCGTCGGTCGACTCACCGGATTTCTGGAACCCCTGGTTCGTTTGGTTGTCCTTTGGTCGTTGATATCCTTCCCCATTTCGTCCGTTGGTTACCCACGCTGTCGCCGGCGCTCGCCTGACGACTCTCCCTCCAGTCAATCGCTCACACGCCGTCGATTGATTGAAAAGCTAGAGTTTGCTTTGGTTAGATTTGAGGCTAGGGATTGCTAGTTGGTATGACTGAATTGAGGGCTGATAGATTTCCCCTTTTGCTCGGCTGAATACCTCCCCCCAATTTGATTTGCTAGGTTTAACCTCCCAACTGATATGCCGGTTCTTCCCAAATTAGATTAGAAATGGTCCCAGCCCGTTTGCCTTGGTTGCACCGATCCGACCCAATTACCCCAACAAGAAAATAAATGAATTTGGGTCGGCCCAATAGGAGATAAAAAGAAATCTGGGCTTAGTCCAATTAAAAATTCTGGGGTCAGCTACAATAAAATAAAAGAGATGGCCCAACATTTTAACCACCTCTTTATTTCTAACATTCTAAATTATATACTTAACAAATTAATTAAGTATTTAAAGTATTTATTTTAACCCTAATTTTTATTCAAATTATTTAAAGTAATTTACTTATTAGTCTTCTTCCCAAATTTTCTTGCAATTAAATTCTTAGAGTTAACCCATTAATTTAAATCGCACTATTAATGAGCCCCCTTTAATGCAAGAAAATTTTTGGACCTATAATTATATAATTAAATAAAGTTCTTACATGGGTCCAATTAAATTCATAAAATTATAAAAATAAACTTTATTTATTAAAATAAATCAATACAATGTTTAAAAATTCCTGGACATTACATCCTCTCCCCCTTATAAAAATTCCGTCCTCGGAATTTCAACCTAAGGTTACTCGAATAACTGAGGGGATTTTGCTCTCATCTTCTCTTCGAGTTCCCACGTAGCTTCTTCCACCGCGTGGTTTCTCCAGAGAACTTTAACCGGATGAATGATTTTATTCCTCAGCTTCTGCTCCTTCCTATCCAATATTTGAACAGGAATTTTCTCGTATGATAAGTCCTTTTCGACTTGAATTGGCTCATAGGAAATAACATGCTTGTAATCTTGCTTATATGGTCGTAACACTGATACATGAAACACGTTGTGAATGTGCTCAAGTTCAGGAGGTAATGCTACCTCGTACGCCACTTCGCCTATTCTCCTCAAAATCTCGAACGGTCCTATGAACCTAGGGCTCAATTTGCCCTTCTTCCCAAAACGGATCTTCCCTTTCCAGGGTGATACTTTCAGAAACACAAAGCTACCAACTTCAAAGTCTCGTTTCTAACGATGTAAGTCGGCATACTTCTTCTGACGATCCTGGGCTGCTACTAACCGTTGTCTTATTACTTTAATGATTTCCACGGTTTGTTGTACCAATTCTGGTCCCAACAACCTCCGTTCACCAACTTCATCCCAACACAACGGCGTTCGACACTTTCTTCCGTATAGCGCTTCGTACGGTGGCATACCAATACTAGCATGGTAACTATTGTTGTAGGCGAACTCTACTAGTGGCAAGTGATCGTCCCAGCTGCCACTTAAGTCCATCACAACTGCCCGGAGCATATCCTCTAGAGTCTGAATTGTTCGCTCACTCTGACCATCAGTCTGAGGATGATATGCCGTACTCATTCTTAACTGTGTTCCCAGTCTCTCCTGTAGGCTTCTCCAAAAATTTGACGTGAAGCGCGGATCCCTGTCAGACACAATAGATACCGGCACTCCATGTCGTGATACTATTTCCTTCACGTAAAGTTTTGCCAGCTGTTCCAATTTGTACCTGATCTTGATCGGTAGAAAATGGGCAGACTTGGTCAACCGATCTACGATCACCCAGATGGCGTCTAGACCCTTTTGGGTTGTCGGGAGTCCTACCACAAAATCCATTGTGATGTGTTCCCACTTCCACTCAGGAATCTCTAAGGGTTGCAATAATCCGCTCGGCCGCTGGTGCTCTGCCTTGATCCTTTGGCAAGTTAAACACCGGCTGATGTATTCTGCAACTTCTCCTTTCAAGTGCGGCCACCAATAATGCTGACGAAGATCTTGATACATTTGGTGCTACCTGGATGTACCGAAAACCTCGTATTATGGGCCTCCTGCAAAATTTCTTCCCTTAGGTCCGGTACATAGGGTATCCATATTCTTCCCTCGAACCTTAGCAATCCTGTGCTGTCAATCTTGTACTTCAATATTTTTCCCTCCGATAGTTGCTCCTTAATGATGAAGCACTCTTCATCAAATTCTTGAGCCTCCTTTATCTTATCCAGTAGAGTCGGACCTGCTGTTACAGTAAACAATTTTTCGTCCGTCTCCATCGGATACTTAACCTCCAGTTCCAGACGTTCAAAGTCCCTTATCAATTCCCCTTGAACTGTCAGCTGCATCAATTTCACCTTGCCTTTCCTGCTTAAGGCATCAGCCACTACATTTGCTTTGCCCGGATGGTACAAAATTTCACAGTCGTAATCAATTCTAACCATCGGCGTTGCCTCATGTTTAGCTCCTTCTGAGTGAAGATATATTTCAGACTTTTGTGATCAGTATATATCTCGCACTTCTCCCCGTACAGATAGTGCCTCCAAATCTTCAAGGCAAAAACTACTGCTGCTAACTCCAAGTCATGAGTCGGGTAACCCTTCTCATAGTCTTTTAGTTGACGTGATGCGTACGCCACTACCTTGCCGTGCTGCATCAGCACACAGCCGAGACCTTTGTGCGATGCATCGCTATACACTACAAAACCCCCAGTGTTGTCTAGTAAGGTCAACACCGGTGCTTGGCTAAGTCTCTTCTTCAACTCCATGAAACTTTCCTCACATTTCTCCGACCAAATAAACTTAACTGTTTTTTTGGTGAGATTGGTCAACGGCGATGCTATCTTTGAAAAATCCTGGATGAATCTCCGATAGTATCCCGCTAATCCCAAGAAACTCCGGATCTCTGTCGCCGTCTTCGGCTGTTCCCAGTTGATAACTGCTTCCACTTTTGCTGGGTCCACCGAAACACCATTCTTGTCGATGACATGACCCAGAAACTGTACCCTCTGCAACCAAAACTCACACTTAGAAAAATTCGCGTACAACTTCTCCCTCCTGAGAGCTGCTAATACAATCTTTAAATGTTCAGCATGTTCCTCCTCTGTCTCTGAATACACCAAGATGTCATCAATGAATACGACTACGAACTTGTCCAAGTACTGCTTGAATACTCTGTTCATCATATCTGTAAATGCTGTTGGTGCGTTCGTCAATCCAAAAGACATTACCAGAAACTCGAAGTGCCCGTAACGAGTTCTGAATGCAGTCTTCGGGATATCCTCCTGCCTCACCTTCAGCTGGTGATAGCCTGTTCTTAAGTCGATTTTTGAAAAGTATTTCGCTCCCTTAAGTTGATCAAATAGATCGTCAATCCTAGGAAGCGGATACCTATTCTTAATCGTAACTTTGTTCAACTCTCGGTAGTCGATACAAAGTCGCATAGAACCATCTTTCTTCTTTACAAACAGAACTGGCGCTCCCCATGGGGACACACTCGGTCTGATATAACCTTTATCTAACAATTCCTGTAGTTGCACCATCAACTCCTTCATTTCTACAGGTGCCATTCGATACGGCGGCTTCGATATTAGTACGGTTCCCGGTGCCAAATCGATAACGAACTCGGTTTCCCTGTCCTGGCTTCGGGGATTGAGTAGTGTCCCGGAAGTTCATCGGGGAAGACATCAGCGAATTCCCTCACGATTGGTATTTGACTCATCTCATCCCCGACCTGACGAGTATCGACCACATGGGCCAAATAACACACGCAACCTTTCTTAAGTAATCTCCTTGTTTGCATCATAGTAAGACAACAAGATTGTCTTGGTGACTTACTACCATAAAATACCACCTTCGACTTATTAGGAGTCCTCAGGTGTACACATTTCTTTTGACAGTCAATAACTGCTCCGTGAAATTGATAGCCAATCCATTCCCAGGATTACGTCAAACTCTCCCAGTCGAATTGGTATCAAATCCACATTGAGTTTAAATCCTCGCAATTCAGCACAACAATTCCTATGAATGCATTCTACGGGGATAATTTCCTTGTTTGCTACTTCTACGTTCATAGGGTGTTCTAACTTTTCACGAGGTAAATTTAACTGTCTAGCAAATTCTTCGGAAACAAAAGAGCAAGTAGCACCCGAATCAAATAGCACATATGCATTTATATCATTGATTGGGATGATACCTGACACCACGTCTTTGGATTCCATGGCATCCTGAACAGTCATGTTGAACGTGCGGGCTGTTGGCCTGTTGGCTTGACTGGCTGGTGGCCCGTAATTCAACTGGTTGCTGTTTCCACTGTTGTTGTTGCTTCGGTTGCCACTTCCGGCGTCGCCCTTCCTCTTCGGGCAATCCTTGATCTGGTGGTCAGGTGATCCACAGGAGAAGCAACCTCCCTTCGACTTATTAGGGCACTGTGGGGCCATGTGCCCAGGTTGTCCACAACGGTAACACACGCTTTTCCCTTTCATGCATTCCCCCGTGTGGTTTTTGCCACAATTGTTGCACCTGCCCGGCTTCTTCACCTCCCCTCCAGATTTGTTTCCCCCGGAAGACTGACTCTTGACCCATTTTTGTTTGTTGGGGTTACTACCCCCGCTGCTTCCTGACTTCTGGCCCTCATGACCCTTCTTCTTTTCCTGATTGTACTTAGCCAGTGCCTCACTGCCACCCTCTGCAATGATCGCCCTCTCCAACAATTCTGCAAATGTCTTGATTTTTAATACCGCAACAGAACGGTATAACCATGGTTTCAACCCTTGCTCAAACCTACGAGCTTTCCTTTCCTCCGTGTTGACTTGGTGAGTTACAAACCGTGCCAACTCATTAAACTTAGCCACGTACTCAGCCACAGACATGTTTCCTTATTTTAGTTCCAGGAACTTGATCTCCATTTCTTGCTTCATGCTCTCTGGAAAGTAATTCTCCAAGAACATCTCTTTAAAACGTTCCCATGCGACAATGCCTCCTTCCACTCGGCCCCTGTTGGCCTTCCACCAGTAGTTTGCCTCGCCATTTAACATGAAGGTAGCAAAACTTGCTTTCTGTTCTTCTGCCACCCGTGCTACCTCGAAGACCTTTTCTATCTCCTCAATCCAGGTCTGCGCTTCGATTGGGTTAAGAGTTCCCTTGAACTCGGGTGGTCCAACCAATTTGAAATCTTTGAAATTTGCCAGATGATGCACTGGCTCGGCTGCTGCTTGGGTCCCTCCAGGTGGCGGCCTTGATTGCATGGCTTCTGCCAGCATTTCGGCGAACATCCTCATTGGGTTGGATTGATTCCCAACCTCACTTTCTGATTCTTCAACCTGTCGGTTTCGTGGTCGTCCTCTTGGCGGCATGTTTGGATAAGGAAAATCCGCTGACTTTTACCTATAGTTTTACATTTTACACAATATGTCATAAAAATCAGCATTCAAGGGTAGAAACATCTATCAAACACATTTGATTTAAATGAAACATCTGCATTTATATTGATATACCACTGTTTGTTATAAGACTAAACATGTGGCATACTACTATAAATGCGCCACTGTGTGCCCTATCTATTAATAACCTTTCCCCCAAGATAAAAATGGGGAATCCTAACCTTTCATCCCTAAAGTCCACAAAAGTTGGGGTTTAACTACCACCCCAAGCATAAACACAAATATAAAGCTTCACAAGTCAACATAAATACGTCCCTAATATAACAAAAAGTGGGACTGACTGTACTAAAGACAAATCAACTGCTCCAACAAGTCACTGCACATCGTGACGGATCCGTGCCTGCTGACCAGAAGAGAATGCTCCATCCCCTACCCTGCGACAAACAGAGCGGCTAGACTCCCCTATCTCAGTCCAGGGTCTCCTATAGGCTGCATCTAGAGCATGTCCTAGGGTCTCTATCCTCACAGCTCTGGCCTCCAACTGGTCCTCCAGCTGATCAACCCTCCTGGCCTCCCTGGCCCAAGCCTCCCTGACATGCATCCTCGCAGATACCTCCAGCCCAGCCTCAAACCTCATGGCCTCCTGCTTCGCCTTCAGGTGGGCGATCTGCAGATCCCTCTGCTCCAGCCTCTCTCTCAACTCAGCATTTCGGGCCACTAGCTGATGTAGCAGTGGTCCGATTTGCTGCGCTGAGGACTCGTAGCCCTGTAGCTGTGCCTTTGCCACTCCCAAGTCATGCTCAAGCTGATAGGCCAGGTCTCTATACTGGTCCTCTCGGATCTGGTGGGTCTGATTCTGCTCCTCCAGATGAGCTATCCGATCCTCCAGCTCCTCATTCCTGCTGGTCAGTCCCTCTATAATATCGTCGGCAGTGGACCCCATGCCATCCACGTAAGCAGGTGGCTCCTCTCCCTCGGTCTCGGGGTCCTCCTCCTCAGCATCAGGGTCCTGACTACCGGACCTCATCACCCTACCTACCACTGGCTCTGGTAGCTCCCTCTGGTAGTCCTCCTCTGGCTCAGACTCCTCTAGCGGTACCCCTGGGGCAATAGGAGCATACCCCACCAGCTGCTCAGCAACCACTGGGATATCCAGGAATGTCTCCTCCTCCTCCTGGGTCCCACTAGTCCCTCCTATATCAGTCATCCTACAATCACACAAAAATCATCATTAGTACAGCAATAAAATATATTCATTGAAGAAATAAAATTATATTTCATTGGGTACTACTCGACTGGATGAATTCCCCAGTTCATCAAAACCACATATGATAAATCTCCTCGATTTATCTTCTAATACTCAATACGAGTTTACTATGAAGGTTATATCCTAGGTTTCGCGATCCTAAAGTTTATAACCTACAGCTCTGATACCAACCTGTGACGCCCCCAAATTCGGGTCTTCAAATACCCGGATCCGGTCATCACGATCCAATACAAACATTCACCTCTAACAACATATGGTAACTAAAATGCGGAATATAATAAACATACGTTATTCATTACAAGGTGTTACTAGTCCCAGAATACAAAAAAAATCTTAAACACTTACACAAAACCATACCTTAAATAAAAGTTAGGGTTTAAATTACATTAACAGAAATTAACTATACGTAAGTTTAAAATCTGCTACATGAAGTTTATTACTTCATCTTTTCTTTTCCTTTGTTCTTCCCTGACGTCTCGGGTTTAGCTGCAATAAAGTCATGATATAGCAAGAATGAGCAACGAGTTTGCTCAGCAAGTTTAAAGTACAACAATAAAGATATATCATGATGAAGGGAATACAGGAAGAGAATTCGGCAATTATCAGAAGCAATAACAATAAATGTTTTTAGAACAATTGATAGTCGAATAGACTTTGAACAATAACTTCCAAAGGAGTCAATAGCTAGTTGACCCTCTGGTTACTGGCTACAGAATGAGTACTTGAGGAGATCAGCCTCGCGTACGCTATGTGTATGCATAACATTTAATTCTGCTAGTTGTACCTTATATACGGTACCTGGGGTACTCCTCTATAAATAAAGGGGTGTTCATTCAGTCTAAGAATCCTTACCATTGATTGGTTTGGATAGCTTTTATAAATTCTTACATACGTGCCTGACCGAGACAAGGGTTCAGACTTAATCAGGAATAGTTCGTGAATTTCAGAACTTAGATAATTATACGAATTCAAATGCACATGTGCGAATGCCAATGAATACATAGATGTGGAATAATTTTTAAAAGTAATTAGACCACTTAAGACATGCTTGGAGATAAGATTCAAGCTTAAAGAATAACTTGCAACAATATATACCTTCTTGCACGAAAATTAAAAATAGTGCATAAGGTTTAGAAATATTGGTCAATGTAAAAATTGAGTAAGATAGAACTTGCATTCAATATACTGAAAGAATGGGATTAGGGAACTTGCCTGATTGCTCAGCTACAGATAAGATTTAGCTTTAATTAATTGGTCTTGGATAACCTATCAGTTGGTAGAGTTGGTTTATCCATTAGCATTGCGTAACTATACTCACTTATGCCATTTATTTCGCAGATAAACAATTCACCGAATACATTTAATTACTATTTAACATTAGCTAACAGAAATTAATTAATGATCTTTAGCTATTAAAATGATGGTAGCTAATCATGATTTCTATTCTTCGATTACTCAGATTTATTACCCTTATCTGTCTCTGAATATGGGTTAACAATCCTTATTTATTATTTATAAAATAAATAACAAGTTTATTTTGGTTTTAAAAAAGACAACAGAAAAACAATTGATCACTTATTTAGTTTTACTCTTAATTACTATTCACCCTTAAGGGTAATTGAGTAATTATTATTCCTTGTTCCCTATTTAACATTAATTAAATAATTAATGTATAACTCTTCCCATACTTGATTATTATTAATGTAAATCAAATAATAATTAAGTTCTTATTATTTCAATAATAAATAATTAACTTACTCAAACTTAATCATTATTAGTTAAATAATAACCAAATGTTTATTATCTTTATTTATTAAGGGCCGCAGATAATTAACTTATTAATCTTACTCATACTTAATTATTAATTAAATAATAATTAAATATTTGTTATCTTTATTTATCACTTACTGACAAATAATTAACTATTAACTTAATTCATACTTGATTATTATTTAATAGTAATTAAGCAAAAATCAACTACTTATTAACTTTATTTATTATTTAAGGATAAATAATAAGTAATTAATCTATTGATTTTATCCATACTTGGTTATTATTTAATAGTAGTTAAACAATAATCAAATATTTATTAGCTTTATTTATTATTTAAGGATAAATAATAAATAATTAAATTATTAACTTTATTTATATTTAATTATTATTAAATATTTATTACCTTTATTTATTATTAGATAATAAATAGTTAATTAGACATTATTCTTATTTTTATCTTACCTTTAATTATTATTTATTAATTAAATAATAATTAATTGGTCATTACCTGAAGTTATTATTAAGTAAACTTTATCAACACAAAATTGTTATTCGTCCCAAAAATATTTGAAAGGTCATTAGGTAATTAAAACATCCGGTAACAAATTAATTTAATCCCCACATACCATTGTAATATTCATATTTTGATTCTTAAGTACCATTATCAACTAATTACTAACGGTTTATTTGCCCATTAGTATTACTAACTCTTTTTAATAATACATAGCATATTATACTATTATAACCACTTAACATAATATTTTACACATTAGCTATTATGGTTAACTCTTTAATAATAATTTAATGGTCAAACAATAACACTCACCCTTTGATAACATTATTATTACTTAGTTTTTTTTTTTTTCATTAATAAATATTCAAACATGATTTAATGGTTTCTTAATGTTACTAAAATTATACCAACAATATTGAAAATTCACAGTGTTATGATTAACCAACTCACAGTAGGCTCAATTGTTCAATTATCAGTTTGACTAAGCCGACCAAAGCAAACCCAAGAAAGGCTGCTAGTGGTCGACAGCCACAGCCACCCGACCGGCGGGCTCGCTTGCACGGGCACACCCCCAAGCCGAGGCTCTTAGCAAAATCGATTGATGACCAACAAACACATGACCATCCAACAACACAAGACTCACAGTTTGCTGAACATTCATTTAACTAAGAAGAAAGAAAACAAATTACTGGTTCGTTCAGGCATTAACACAAACAGCTAGTGGGTTTACTAAGATTCGATCGTTTAGCCTAAATCTTGTACAAATTCATGATGCCAGAACCTCTTAGGGTCCTTAAATTACAGATTCACAATACCATTCAATATTATCTACATCCCAACCAAACACAGAAAAAATTTCAAATTAACCAAACCCCAAAATTGGCAGTACCAATCTAAGTACAGAAGAAGGAATTAAGGAAAGAAAATATGCACCAAACCTAAAAACTCTCACAGCTCGGTATACCTTCGGGTGGGTCGAACTGCCGTCCTCCGTCGTCGTCCAAAATACTCCACCCAGCCGGACATTTACAGCCGCTCCTCTCTGTGACTTGTTTTTCTCTCCCCAATTTGGACTTCACAAAACTCGGTAGCTGGGCTAGGGTTTGGACACCCAATTTATAGGAGAATTTTTTTTTTTTTTACCTGTTTGCTGGGTATTACCCCAATCGCTCGCGCCTTTGACCGTTGGTAGGAAAAAGACAGCGACTAACGGTTTCCATCATTCCCCAGTTGGTTCGGCCGGCACCTCGAGCCGCGTGGTCCCGTCGGTCGACTCACCGGATTTCTGGAACCCCTGGTTCGTTTGGTTGTCCTTTGGTCGTTGATATCCTTCCCCGTTTCGTCCGTTGGTTACCCACGCTGTCGTCGGCGCTCGCCTGGCGACTCTCCCTCCAGTCAATCGCTCACACCCCGTCGATTGATTGAAAAGCTAGAGTTTGCTTTGGTTGGATTTGAGGCTAGGGATTGCTAGCTGGTATGACTGAATTGAGGGATGATATATTTCCCCTTTTGCTCGGCTGAATACCTCCCCCTAATTTGATTTGCTAGGTTTAACCTCCCAACTGATATGCCGGTTCTTCCCAAATTAGATTAGAAATGGTCCCAGCCCGTTTGCCTTGGTTGCACCGATCCGACCCAATTACCCCAACAAGAAAATAAATGAATTTGGGTCGGCCCAATAGGAGATAAAAAGAAATCTGGACTTAGTCCAATTAAAAATTATGGGGTCAGCTACAATAAAATAAAAGAGATGGCCCAACATTTTAACCACCTTTTTATTTCTAACATTCTAAATTATATACTTAACAAATTAATTAAGTATTTAAAGTATTTATTTTAACCCTAATTTTTATTCAAATTATTTAAAGTAATTTACTTATTAGTCTTCTTCCCAAATTTTCTTGCAATTAAATTCTTAGAGTTAACCCATTAATTTAAATCGCACTATTAATGAGCCCCCTTTAATGCAAGAAAATTTTTGGACCTATAATTATATAATTAAATAAAGTTCTTACATGGGTCCAATTAAATTCATAAAATTATAAAAATGAACTTTATTTGTTAAAATAAATCAATACAATGTTTAAAAATTCCTGGACATTACAGTAAGGAGCATGAGCCTGAGTCTGATCCAGAGGAGAATCCTGAAGAGGTAGAGGCTGAGGAGGATGATGAGGATTCCGAGGAGGTACCCCTTACCTTTGTTGATGTTGAGATGTACGATGCATTGTATGATCGTACTGTAGAGTTGCAGGACAGAGTCAGAGATTGGGAGAGACTGGCAAATATACGCCAGACTTTTATAGAACAGAAAGATGAGAAGATTGAGGATCTTGAGATACGTCTTGGGAACGTAGAATGGAAGTTAGTTCAGGCAGAGAGTCAAAAAGAAGACTTGCTGGCTGAGAATGAAAAGACGAAACTTGAGATTCATAAATTAAAGGATGATTTGAGTGAGGAGTCAGCAGAACGTGCTAGAGCAGAGGATGCTTGGATGAATAACGCTCGACGTGCAGAAATTTTCAAAGAAGGTGAATGGGCAAAGAAGGCTAAGATTGAGGAGACAGACTATACTTTCCAGACAGCGATTGATAGGGCCCAGGATCGAGTTCTCCACTATCCAGTTCAGTTCGAGGACTTGCCATGGTACATGTTGGATCGCAGGACGATGTGTCGTATCATGGAGGAAGAACGTAGACAGACAGTTCGACGCCTTAGTAGGCCGTGATAGGAGAAGTTTTTGAATTATGTGTAAATATTTATGGTAGTTAATGATGTAAATTCCAGCATGATTATACACAATGGAATATGACTATTTAATACTAAAGATTGTTTGATCTTGAGATAATTGATGTAAATAGCAGTGATGCTATCTTTCTATGTTTAAGACTTTTGAATGAATGAAATATCAGTCTTATTTGAAGAAATTATGTGTTAAATGTTTAACCTGAATTGTTTGAGTTAAATGATGAACACTTAAGAAATTGAGTGATGATCTAATAAGCGCATATTCTTGAACAGAAAATGCCGCCGAGACGCCAACCACGTCAACAAGCTCAGGAGAGCTCTACTAACAATAACGACGTCAATGATAATCCTGTTCAGCAGTTGGTGAACCTTTTGGCTGGAGCACTTGCGAATCAGCCGCAAGCTCCACCAGTGACGTCATTTAAAGATTTCAAAGCGGTAGGGCCGCCAAAATTTAGGGGTTCCTTGAACCCGATCGAAGCCCAAACCTGGGTGATGGAAATGGAGAAAGTATTTGACATTGTGAGGGTTAGTGAGGACCAAAAGACTGCCTTTGCAACGTTCATGCTTAAGTCAGAGGCCAGTTACTGGTGGCAAGCGAATAAAGTTCGAGGAGGTCAGGGTGTAATTGCATGGGAGAGGTTTAAGGAGATGTTCTTTGAGATGTACTTTCCGACAAGCTCACGTAACCAGATGGAGATTCAATTTCTAGAGCTGAAACAGGGTACCATGACTGTACCAGAGTATGCGGCGAAGTTCAATGAGTTGGCTAGGTTCACAACTTATCAAGTAAATACGGATGAGAGGAAAGCAAGGAGGTTTGAACAAGGGTTGAAGTCGTGGTTGTATAGCAAGGTGTCAATATTCCAATTGAACATTTTTGCTGGAGTATTGGAAAAGGCGATCATCGCAGAAGGTGGGAGTGATGCTCTAACCAAGTATAACCAGGAGCAGAAGAAGAAGAAGAAGAAGGGTGAGAATGAGAATAACAAGGCGAGTGGTAGTAATAGTGGTGGTCACAATCAGAAGAGAAAGTGGAACGATAATGGATCTGCTGGAAACCAACAAGGAGGTCAGAAGAAGAAGGTAGAAGCGTGTGTTACATGTGGGAAGAATCACGTGGGAATTTGCCTGAAGGGGAAGAGGGTTTGCTACAATTGTGGTCAGGAAGGCCACATAGCATCGAATTGTCCGAATCCGAAGAAGGGCGCTTGTTTCACATGCGGATCGAAAGATCATTTAGCTAGAGATTATCCCAAGAAGGCAGCAGGAGGAGCAGGACCAGGAGGGAATAAGGGGAACAGTGGTGGTAGTACAGTAACCATAACCGGATCAACACCAACAAACCGACCTACCGCTAGAACTTTCAACATGACCGTGCAAGATGTCGTGCAGTCTCGCGATGTGGTGTCAGGTATCATTCTGATCAATAATATAGATGCTTATGTATTATTTGATTCAGGTGCTACTTGTTCATTTATATCTGATGACTTTGCTAAGAACTTAGAATTACCTAAGGAGGAATTAGATTACCCTTTGAATATAGAAATTGGGGAAGTAATTCCTGTTAGGTACGTACATAAGAACTGTAGAGTGAACATTAAGGGAAACATGATGAAAGTAGATCTGATCCCAATCAAACTTGGTGAATTTGACGTTATTTTGGGTATGGATTGGTTATTCAATTATGGAGCGATAATTGATTGACAAAAGAAACGTATTAACCTTATGACTCCGTCAAAGGTAGTATTTTACGGCAGCAAATCGCCTAGACAAGCGAGTTGTCTGACGATGATGCAGGCCAGGAAGTTGTTAAGACAAGGCTGTGTGGGATACTTAGCCTACATAGTTGATACTCGAAAAGAGAGTCCGAAATTAGAAGAGATACCTGTTGTAAGGGACTTTGTATACGTCTTTCCCGACGATTTGTCAGGACTTCCGCCAGATAGGGAAGTTAAGTTTGTAATCGATTTGGCGCCAGGAACTGCTCCAATATCGAAAGCTCCGTACCGTATGGCCCCAGTAGAGATGAAAGAATTGATGGTGTAGCTACAAGAACTTTTAGATAAGAAATATATTCAGCCGAGCGTATCATCGTGGGGAGCGCCGGTATTGTTTGTTAAAAAGAAAGACGGATTGATGCGACTTTGCATTGATTACAGGGAGTTGAACAAGGTCACGATTAAGAATAAATACCCATTACCAAGAATCGATGACTTGTTTGATCAGTTGAAAGGAGCTAGATATTTCTCGAAGATAGATTTGAGGAGTGGGTATCATCAGCTGAAAGTGAGGAAGGAAGATGTACCAAAGACAGCGTTCAGAACTTGTTATGGTCACTACGAGTTTCTGGTGATGTCATTTGGTCTAACAAATGCTCCTGCAGCATTTATGGACCTAATGAACATGGTGTTTAAGCCATTTTTGGACAAGTTCGTAGTAGTATTCATTGACGATATTCTAATTTATTCCAAAACCAAAGAATAGTATACAGAGCATTTGAAGTTGACATTGGAAGCGTTAAGAAGAGAGAAGTTGTACGCTAAATTTTCAAAGTGTGAATTCTGGATAGAGCGAGTGCAATTTCTTGGACATGTGATTGACAAGGATGGGATTTCGGTGGATCCGTCAAAGGTTGAAGCAGTGCTTAACTGGGATCAGCCGAAAACGCTATCGGAAGTAAGGAGTTTCCTCGGATTGGCGGGTTACTACAGGAGATTCATTCAGGATTTTTCCAAAATCGCGACTCCGTTAACGAATTTGACTAGAAAGACGGTGAAGTTCGTTTGGACGGAGAAGTGTGAGGAAAGTTTTCAAGAATTAAAGAAGAGGTTGAGTACGACGCCTGTGTTGTCTCTACCGGATAGCACAGGAAATTTTGTGGTGTATAGTGATGCGTCACATAAAGGACTAGGCTGTGTGCTTATGCAGAACGGTAAGGTCATTGCGTATGCGTCATGACAATTAAAGGACTATGAGAGGGGGTATCCTACCCATGATTTGGAGTTGGCTGTGGTGGTGTTTGCTTTAAAGATATGGAGGCACTATCTTTACGGGGAGAAGTGTGAAATATATACAGACCACAAGAGTCTAAAATATATTTTTACACAGAAGGATCTGAACATGCGACAGAGGAGATGGTTGGAATTGATAAAAGATTACAACTGCGAGATTTTATACCATCCGGGTAAAGCGAACGTGGTGGCCGACGCCTTAAGCAAAAAGGGACGAGAGAAATTATTTACGTTAACCGCTCAGGAGGAGTTAATTACAGCAATGGCGAAATTGGAATTGGAGGTGAAATATCCGAAAGAGAGTGACAAAAAGTTATTTCAATTGAGAGTCGGTTCAACTTTGGTGGATAAGGTTAAGGAAGCACAAATGCAGGACGAAGAATGTGAGAAAATCAGGAAAAGGATATCTGGAAGTGATGAAGTGAAATTCAAAGTAGCTAACGAGGGACTATTAAGATTCGAGGGAAGAATTTGGGTTCCGCCAGTACAACAGGTTAAGGAGGAAATTTTGAGTGAGGCTCATAATTCAAGATATTCGATTCATCCGGGTAGTACGAAGATGTACCAAGATCTCCGACAGCATTTTTGGTGGCCGAATATGAAGAGAGACGTCGTCGATTGTGTAGCCAAGTGTTTAACATGTCAGAAAGTTAAAGCCGAACATCAGAGACCAAGTGGGCTATTACAACCGTTAGAAATCCCAGAATGGAAATGGGAGCACATCACCATGGATTTCGTAGTAGGTCTTCCGACGACTCGGAAAGGTTTCGACGCAGTATGGGTTATCGTGGATCGACTGACGAAATCAGCACATTTTCTACCGATCAAGATCAGATTCAACCTAGATCAGTTGGCGAAGTTGTATGTCAAGGAGATTGTTTCGAGGCACGGTGTTCCGATATCTATTGTCTCAGATAGGGATTCACGCTTCACATCGAACTTTTGGAAATGACTACAGGAATGCTTGGGAACGCAGTTATGTATGAGTACGACATATCATCCACAGACCGACGGACAGAGCGAAAGAACGATTCAGACATTAGAAGATATGTTACGAGCTTGCATTATGGACTTCAAAGAAAATTGGGATGATCATCTACCATTGGTGGAATTTGCTTACAACAACAGTTACCACGCAAGTATTGGCATGCCGCCTTATGAAGCGTTGTACGGCAGAAAGTGCAGAACTCCATTATGTTGGGATGAAGTTGGCGAACGTTAATTGCTCGGACTAGAACTGGTACAACAGACCGCAGAAATCGTTAAAGTGATCAGGGCAAGATTGATAGCAGCTCAGGATAGACAGAAGAAGTACGTCGATCAACATCATAAGAATCGAGAGTTTGAGTTTGGTAGCTATATTTTCTTGAAAGTATCTCCCTGGAAAGGGAAGATTCGTTTTGGTAAGAAGGGAAAACTGAACCCGAGGTTCATTCTTTGAAGTATTAAGAAGAGTTGGTGAGGTCGCATATGAGGTAGCTTTACCTCCAGCGCTGGAACACATCCACAATGTCTTTCATGTCTCGGTGTTATGACCATACAAGTCCGACTACAAGCATGTCATAGAGTATGAACCCCTGCAAGTTGAGAAAGATTTGTCTTACGAAGTAGAGCCTGTTCAGATAGTTGACAGGAAAGAGCAAGTGCTAAGAAATAAAATTATACCTTCTGTTAAGGTGATCTGGAGGAACCACAACGCTGAAGAAGCAACGTGGGAACTCGAAGATCAGATGATGAGAAATTATCCTCAGTTATTTGCTTAAATCATTGTGTAGCGATTCTGGGGACAGAATCTTTGTAAGGGGGGAGAATGTAACGGGATGAATTAATTGAGTTGTGATTCTGGGGACAGAATCCTTTTAAGGGGGGAAAGATGTGACGAACGAGAATTTTGTAACTTAATTTAAATATTTATTGATTAAATAAATATTTTTCGATGATTTGATTGTTGAATTAATTGATTAAATAATGAATTTGTGGTAGATTAATTTAATTACATTAGTTAAATTAATGTGGAGAATTTTTGTATTTAAAGTATGTGTTTAATTGAATTTATTTGATTAAATGCATTATTTAAATAAGTATAATGTTATCTCTAATTAATTTAATAATTAATTAGAGACTAAATAATTTGTCATTATTAATAAATGATATTTTTTAATCATGTGAATATGTGATTTAATGTGGTATTATTTTACCTTATTTAATTGATTTAAATGAGATTATTTTATTAATTTAAATATGTGACATGAACTATATTATAAGCTATTTATTAAAATAAATTAGAAGGGAGGAATAATTGAATTGCCAAACAAGGCCTTAGTGGGAGTTGGTGCTAGTTATTAACTGACACCATGTTCTGCCCGTTTATTTCACGTATTATCATTATACGCATCAGTTTTCTTAAACAAGCCTGAATATACAGAGAGAAAAAGAGAGAATTTTGAGAGGAATTAGAGAATTGAGAAAGATCCCATTCATTTGTTGCATAATCTAAACCATTATTCAAGGTAATTCTTCTAATTTAAGTTTTTAATTTATATTCCTGAAGTTATTCCATGAACGTATATTGTATTTTCTGTAATTTGAATTCTATGGCTAAATCTTTAAATAACTTGATGTTATATGTTAGTAAGCATGTACATATGTATTTTATATGATTTAAATATGATTTAGAGTAATTAAATCTATGAAATCATATTTATGTTAGTGTTCTGAAAGTTACAGAGTAGTTACATATGAATATGAACTGTATGTATGAAAATTGATGTTTGTGTTGCTAGTTAATTGGCTAAATTGATAACTTATTTTGTTTATGCTTGTAAAAATGAAGGAAACAAGATTTAAACGGAATAAATTGGTGTTATAATGAACATGTTATGTATGATTTTATGAAAATTGAAGAAACTCTGATAATATGATAAGAAACCTCAAATTTGATTCTTAGATTCATGGTTTATGTGATTTAAGTTGTTAGAATTATGCTAGAAGGCTTGGGTAACGATTATGTATGAATTATAGTATCTGGGTATATTTAATTTGACGTAAGAATAACAAGATTGGAAATTTTTGGCCTATTTTTGCGTTCTTTGCGAACTGCAGAAACTGGAATTCGTGATTCTCGCCCCGGCGAGCTCAATGAACTGAGTTTCTCGCCCCGGCGAGAAATTTTGTGAAGGAATTCTCGCCCGGCGAGCTTAGTGCAGGAAGAGTTAAAATTTTCTTTCCTTGTGGTTAAGCTATGTCACCCTATACATGTTTAAAACTTAGATTAACGATATTTCTATGATTAAGTTTACAACTTCGGAAGTGAGATAGATAACCAGAAAACAGTTTAGATATTAAAATGAAAATTGGATGTGAATGAATCCTGAAGTGTTTATAAACTGTAACTAATCATTGTTACTGCTTTATCAACCGAATGTATAGGTTGATTAAAGAACGTGAGTCTTAAATTTATAGTCTACGCACGAGGCAAGTATCTTATCCTTAATTTTATGTTTACGCAAGTTTCTATCTTGATCTATTATTTCGTTGAAAGCAAACTACCTAATACTACCTTGATTTCAATTACGCAAGTTCCTAAATTTCTTGATCTTAGAATGAAAGTTCATAATGCTATTACTCACTTGAGCAAGTTATTATTCCTATTCCATTCAATTTCATGTATTCAATGAGAAGTTCTAAATTCCTTTTTGTAATACTTCAGTTATACAGAATTTACCCAATTGTGCCTTTTGCGAGATTTAGTCCTTGATTCTTGAATATTAATTACATTTTTATTGAACCTTAATTGACTAGCGAACTTTTATTGATTCGACTAGTCCATAGTTGATGAGCGTTCTAAATTCTAGAAACGTTATTGAAGTAAATCCAAACCAAACTTTCTTTGGTGCGGACTCTGATGTCAAATTGAGATGAACAACCCTTATACAGGGGATTTTATTTACGCATTAGCGTTAAGATGTTGTGCACATACATGGTACAAAGGGTTGATCCCCCTAAGTACGAGAAGTAAGGTTCATATAGTCTTACGACTCTTAAAGGTTTAAAGTAGAAATACTTGATAACCTGGGACATAGTTCGTGGTCTTAAGGCCCTTAGATGTTCTTTTAAATCTTCTCTTATATTCTTGACTCAAAAGCTGAATCTTCAATTATTCGATACCTATTGTTTATTCGCATGTTATTATTACTATTTTATTGTGTTACTTGCTGGACAATTGTTGCTCACCCCTTGCATAATAACATTGCAGCTAAAGTTGAAAGAATTGATGAGTCATCCACTAGTAAGGGCAAAGGAAAAGCAAACAAGTGATGAAGACTTGTTTTTATTTGTTTAAATGATGTTTCTGTAATAGACTTAATTTATGTTTCCGCACTGATGTTTATTTAAGGTTAGATGACCTGGGATTTATTTATTAATGATGTTGTAACCCTTAATGGGAGATTCCTATTTTTATTAATAGTATTTCCATTATGATTGAATGGGTAGTTAGATGTGATGTGATGTATATGGATAGTGTGTTAGGTTTGTACATAGCGCGAACATGCAATCAAATTACATAAATAGTGCGGAAGCGCGATAAAACGGATTTTAAAATTTTTCATACAAACCATCACCATGATCTTTCTTTGTGTTCAATTATCAATTAACGAAAGAGATAGAGATTAAGAAATTATACCCTCGTAGAACTGTGCTTCCTTGGGTACAAGTTCACCTCCAATTCCTTCGCGTTTTCCTTGAATTTCACCGATGGGATTCCTTCCTTTGATCAACGTTAGCCACCCAAGTGTTTGGCCTCTAGAGGTGATCCACCAAGGAATAATAGTTGTTCAAGAAGATGGGTGTTGGCAAAACCCTAGTTTCTATCTCTATAGAAATTGCAAGTACTCTCTCTCTCCAATTCTCATGGAAGAGTGTGTAAATTGTCTAACCCTAAATCATGATAAGACTCCTCTTATTTATAGATATAGGGAACCCTCCTAAACTATTTAGGATTAGAGTTTTTATTTTAATTAAACTCCTTTAATTAATTAAACTCCTAATCCAATTAGGAATTTTTGAGATAGTACTTCTATTAATTAATTCTCAATCCCTATTAGGAATTAAATAATAGTAATTGTAATTGTAATAATAATAATAAGACTGTTCTTATTAATTTATATTTAATATTTTCAAAATATTAAATAATAAATATTAAGCTATTTAATTTATTCTATCTCCATAGATTAAATTAAATACACTTAACTTAATATTACAATTATGCCATTTACTTCTTAAACAAATATTTTTCCTTTTGCGGTGTGACCCTTTAGGTTTTTCATATTAAACCGGTTGTGAATAAATCAATTAGAACAATTCTAATCTTATTTAAATAAATAAATTAAAACTATTTAATTCATTTAAATAAATAATATTTATTCTACAATAAGGGCAAGCCCCCTTAGCGATCAACGACTTTCCAGATAATATAGATTTCAACATTAATCATAAAAGAACCTTTCAGTGAATAGTTACCGTACAATTCAATCCTTCTACCATACAATGTCCCAATTAAATATAAGACATGGAATTACTGTCAAGTCTTATTTTATTTAATTATATGTATTTCGATTCTCAAATGCATAACTCTGATAATGTAAATTAGAAACTCCTTTCTAATTTCATTCTGCTTTGGCCAAAGACTTCTGAGTTGTCATTTATCGAATCACATAGGACATTCTCTCCTTTTACTAGAAGTGGTAGATTTTTTATTGATCATTCACCTATCTCCATGTATAACTTATTATACCCAATCATACCCTTTGATATACCCTAAAGGTCTTAAGAGATATGTCAAAGTATAACTCATCATACACAAGATACTATGATGATCTCAAGTCCAATGATCACTTGTACTACTATCACTAGAGGAATTCCTATTGACAGGCGAGTAAAACTCCATTAGGTATTCCTTAGCGAGCCACGTTCAGTGAACTTATTCTCTAATAAGCACCTACATACTTGCTTTAGTGTCTCCACATAAATGATTATGAGATCAATCATCCTCTTCATAAGAGCAAGCAACGTATGTACTAATCTATCCGGATTCACTAATCCCCTTTTTAGTAATCCATCGATTAGGAACAATTTTAGTTTGTGAGCTATCTAGAATTTAGATCTCATTAGCATGATCACCATCATGATTCTAAAAACATTGCTCAAAACTATGGGTTTATCACATTTAATATAACAGCACCATGTAGATAAAGTAAAATGCCTTTAACAAACAAATAAGATTACAAAGTATATGCTACATCATATCAAATATGATTGGCTTGTGTGCATACTACTTTCAATCTCCCACTTGCACTAAAGCCAATCGCCATGGTATCTAATACCCTTCTTCTCTAAGTGACGATTATCATGATGTTGGATAAAGCTTCAGTAGATGGATATGCAATGCTGTTCTCGAGAGTCCACTATCTCTATAGTGACTTTTCTTCTTTCAATGATTTTACTAATCAAATGAAAGTGCCGCAACACATGTTTGAATCCAAGATGAGACTTAGGAACTATTCCTAGTTCTGTAATGAACTTTTCATGCAAACAATCAAACTTGCAGCTTCATTTACAGCTATATACTTTGTCTTTGTCACTAAACCAGCAACTCTTTGCTGTTTGGAACCTTTCCAATTCACTGCACCACCATTTGAGGTAACAATTTACCTTTAAGTGGTTTTATTATCGTCTTGGTTAGTCTGAAAAACTTGAGTCTGTTTAGCCCTCTAGTTTTAATTCAGATCCACCATGTATAATGATCACATCCTCAATACCGGTTAGGTACTTAAAGATGTTTTTCACTGTCTTACAGTGATCTTCTCCAGAATGTGACTGATCAACATCAGGCCTTGTATATTCACTGCATACATGATAGTAACTCATGCGATCTCTCTTTTAATTGGAGACAATTTTAGAGAGATACACTCCATGGCTCATCATCATGAGACCTCTCTTGGAGTTTGCTATGATAAACTCCTTTAGCATTGAATGAATATATTTTCATTGGGTCAAGCCAAACATCCTTTTAAATCTATCTATATAGATTTGTATCCCCAATTTATAGGATGCTCCTCCCAAGTCATTCATGGAGGAATGTTTAGACAATTTTATCTTTACTGATTGTAGCATTGGTGTGTTATTCCTTATCAGTAGTATATCAACATATAATACTAAGAATGTCACAGTGCTCCCACTGACCCTTTTGTACACACTAGGTTCATTCTCGTTTTTGATAAAATCAAACTCTTTTGATTGTCTCATCAAAACAAATGTTCCATCTTTGAGAAGCTTGCTTCAATCCATCTTTGGATCATTGTAGCTTACATACACGATTTGCTTCAACCTTTGAAACAAATTCCTCTGGTTGTATCATACATACATTCTCCTCAAGTCTTTATTGAGGAAGGACGTCTCCACATCCATTTTGCCAAATTTCGTAATAAGCTGCAATCACAAGCAAAATCCAAATGGACTTGAGCATTACCCGGTAATAAGGTTTTATCACAGTCAACTCCTTGACTTGAAAAACCTTTTAAACAGGTCTGGTCTTATAGGTCTCCACCTTGCCATTTGCCCCAGTCTTTCTCTTAAAGACCCATATACACCAGAGTCTATACTTGGTTCTCATACATGGAGTCCATTTTGGATTTCATGGTCATCTGCCATTTCTCTGAGTGTCTTCTACTCATAGCCTCATCGTATATAACTGGATCATCATCATCTATGATGCGTACCTCATCATCATCCTCTATGATGAATCCATACCTCCCAGGTATCTTCGGTACTCTTCAAGATTTACGATTCGGTTGTGGTACAATAGGTCTATCTACAGGTTCCTCGGTTCGACTTAAAGTGCTTTGTAGTTCTTGAACTCCTTCAAGATCTATTACCCTCCCACTAGCTCCTTGAATGATAAACACCTTTATCCAAGAAGGTAACATGTAGGATTATAGTACCCTAAACTTCTTTAGGATATCCCACAAATCTGCACTTGTCAGATTTTGTCCCAAACTTATCTTTGAAACCTTTTCACATAAGCTGGACAACCCCTTATCTTAACATACTTAAGAATAGGAATCCTCCCTATCCATAACCTTTATGGAGTCTTGGGGCCAGATTTTTGAGGTTACCTTATTTTTGTAGATATGCAGCCGTTTCTAGGGCATAACCCCAGATGGATACTAGAATGTCGGTAAAAATCATTATGGACTGCACCATATCCAACAAGGTACAATTTCTCCTTTTAGATACACCAATCAATTATTGCGTATCAGGAGGTTTCCATTATGAGAAAATACCATTTTGAGATGATCTAGAAACTTATTGCACAAGTATTCTTTCTTCGATCTGATCAAAGAATCTTAATACTTTGTCAATTTGTTTCACTTCTGAATTCTTTGAACCTTTCAAATGATTCAGACTTGTATTTCATCAAATACACACATTCAACTCTTTGAATGACCATCTCCTTTTCTTTTATTAGTTTATTCAATTTGCAAAATGTTTTTCATGTAAGTCAAGTATACAAAGTCCATCAAGTGATCTTCCAGTTTCAAACAAAACATTATCATTATAAATAGAACAACAATTGTTCTTAAATATAATACCAGAACCTTCCTTGTCCAACAACGGAAGTAATAATGTTTCTAAAGAGAACTGGAACATAATAACAACTTATTAACTTAATAGACTTGCCCGTAGGTAACGCTAAACTATAAGTTCCTACGGCTAATGTAGCAACCATTGCTCCATTCTCCACGCGTAAGATTACTTACTCTTTGTTTAGCTTTCTACTTCTGCTTAGTCTCTGCATTGGATTGCATATGTGAGAACTATAGCCGGTATCCAATACCTAAGTAGAACCTTGACTTACAGAAAAATTTATTTCAATCATGAACAAACCTATATCTGTAACCGAAGCTTCACTAAGCTTCTTCTAGTTAGCCTCTATAAGATACTCCTTACAGTTTCCTTTCTAGTGTCCAGGCTTATTGCATTGGAAGCAAACTCCTTTGCTATTTGCATCAGTTTTGTTCTTATTGTCCTTAGTTATTTCCTTTCCATATACCTTCTTTGAATTGTTCTTCTTTTCAGAAGATCCTTTGGCCCTCTTCCGCTACCTGGAAGAATCATCTACCAGTAAGACTTGGTCTTTCTTGGTTGGAAAGTGACTCTTTACGGTTTTCAACATGTTTAAGCAACTCAGGCAGGCTGACATATAGCTTGTTCATGTGAAATTCACAACAATTTGTGAGAAAGAGTCCGGAAGTGATTGCAGGATCAAATCTTGGATCAACTTTCCATCCATTAAAACCCAGTTGTCCCAATTGTTCAATCATATTGATCATTTTAGGACATTTGTCTTTACTGTAGTGCCATCGGTCATTCTAGATCGAAAGAGCTCCTTAGATATCTGATATCTAATAGTCCTACTTTCCTTACCCTTCAACTCCTTGAAGGTGCAGGAGTATAGTAGGAGCATCCATAGTTTCATGCTGACGCTGAAGCTCGTTACTCATTGATGCGAGCATGATGCATTGAGCCAACTGTGCATCATCTTACTACTTTCTAAAAGTAGCAATCTCTTCTTCAGAGGCATTGTCTACAACCATTGCAGGGATAAGCGTATTAAGGACATAAGATAGCTTTTCAGCCTTGAGAACTATTCTCAAATTTCTTAACCAGTTCGTTTAATTTGGTCCGGTTAATTAGCATCTAATATGCTATGCAGTGATAGTGAATTAGACATCGTAAAATTCTATAAATGAATTTATAATTTAACAACATTTTAGCATACATTCATTTCTTAATTAATTACCAAAATAAATTAGGTCTTTATTTTAAATTGGTATCTCACTATTTTTATCAAACTATATTACCCTTATTATATAGTTCGGCAATTCTAATTAAAGATTTGCTAGTGAGAATAAGGATCCCATTTCAAATGTTTATAGCCTTGTGGTGACACAACAAACGATATATAAATAAATAGGTAGACAACTATTGTCAATTACATCACTATGTAACTCCTTGTATTTTGCCTCTTAGATTATTTTGATCAAGTGGTGACACATCCGAATCAAAATTATCCAAGTTAAGTCTAACCTAGCACTTCCATATATTCGAAAGAAAAACACTGTCCTTGTGGTTACACAACAAAACAGCATCGTTTAGTCTATGTATAAGCATCAAATGTGATAATGCAACATCTTAAATATTTAATACTTGCCTTGTGGTGACAAAACAAACTCATATTAAACATTTAATACTCTATTGCTTTACCATGCTAGAAGGCGACGTTCGATATTCCAAATATCTTTGAACGCTTAGGACTTAATATGATTTGTTTGAGGGGTTTATTATTATTAGTCTCATCTTGTTTAGCGTGCATGCACATATATATATATAATACGCGTCATATCATTTTACATGCGAAGCATGTTGTATAATATATAATATATATATATATAGTAAGCATGGACATATAGAATAATATATTCTACCCGGATTGATTATGGACTTTTATTCTAGTTTGGTTCACTAGAGCCACCAAGTAAACCAAAAGGTCAAACCTAGAGTGCAAGAATAAATTTAAATATAACTATTACATTTAAACTCGGGCTCCATTACAAACGGGTCTTCAAGCGCTCCTTGCTCCTTTGTCTCCAATTCTTCAAGTAATTCTAACTAAACCTATTACATAAACTATTTACAATAAATAGAAACCTTGATCAGCAGTCAAGGGGAAGTACATAGGAGGAAGATAGAATTTACATCAAGAAAAACCAGAGAAGACGAGGTACGCAGACCCCATTTATAAAAACTCATTCATTCAAGCATCCACTAAAATAAATCCAATCACACATTGGTCAGTAGTCCATAATCAATCCCTATTTATTATCATACATATCTCCATATGTATCAATAAATAACATTCATCTCATGAATAATAAAACCATTCCATATATGCATTGATATCATTTAATGGGCAATTAAAAGTTTACAGAAATCCAATTTTTGAAACAAAATAAACTCCTTTATTTTAATCAAAATTTAAATCATAATAAACTTATTTATTTTATTTTATCCAATTTTGAATAAAAATAAACTCCTTTATTTTTAATCAAATTCCAAATCAAAATAAACTCTTTTATTTCAATTAACATGGAATCCAATTTCAAGTTCAAAATAAACTCCTTTATTTTAACTTAAAATTGCTTGGAAAAATAAAATATGATAAATCCTATTCCTTATCAAAATAAACATCTTTATTTTTAAGGAAACATGGAATCCTATTCCATATGTGAATAAACTCCTTTATTCTAGGAAATATGGAATCCTATTCCAAAATATGAATAAACTCCTTTATTCTAGTTAACGTGGAATCTCATCCCAAGTTAAAATAAAAACTTGTAATTTTAATCATATTCCAATTCAAAATAAACCTTTTACCTTAATTGAAAAATAAATAAAATCAAAATAAAAAAAATTTCAAAATCTGTAGACCGGCGCGGCCGCGCTCCAAAATGAACTAGGAGCGGCGCGGCCGCGCTGCACCCCCAGAAACGTTTTCTGGGTTCAGGCGCAGCCGCGATCCAGAATGAACTGGAAGCGGCGCGGTCGCGCCTCGTAGCAGAGTTTGAATTTTTTTTTTCTTTGCCCAGAAAATCGATCCAATCGCATACCCATACATACATGGAATCATAATAATCGATAATTAGCACAAGGTTAGGCTCTGATACCACTGTTAGGTTTGTACATAGCGCGAACATGCAATCAAATTACATAAATAGTGCGGAAGCGCGATAAAACGGATTTTAAAATTTTTCATACAAACCATCACCATGATCTTTCTTTGTGTTCAATTATCAATTAACGAAAGAGATAGAGATTAAGAAATTATACCCTCGTAGAACTGTGCTTCCTTGGGTACAAGTTCACCTCCAATTCCTTCGCGTTCTCCTTGAATTTCACCGATGGGATTCCTTCCTTTGATCAACGTTAGCCACCCAAGTGTTTGGCCTCTAGAGGTGATCCACCAAGGAATAATAGTTGTTCAAGAAGATGGGTGTTGGCAAAACCCTAGTTTCTATCTCTATAGAAATTGCAAGTACTCTCTCTCTCCAATTCTCATGGAAGAGTGTGTAAATTGTCTAACCCTAAATCATGATAAGACTCCTCTTATTTATAGATATAGGGAACCCTCCTAAACTATTTAGGATTAGAGTTTTTATTTTAATTAAACTCCTTTAATTAATTAAACTCCTAATCCAATTAGGAATTTTTGAGATAGTACTTCTATTAATTAATTCTCAATCCCTATTAGGAATTAAATAATAGTAATTGTAATTGTAATAATAATAATAAGACTGTTCTTATTAATTTATATTTAATATTTTCAAAATATTAAATAATAAATATTAAGCTATTTAATTTATTCTATCTCCATAGATTAAATTAAATACACTTAACTTATTATTACAATTATGCCATTTACTTCTTAAACAAATATTTTCCTTTTGCGGTGTGACCCTTTAGGTTCTCCATATTAAACCGGTTGTGAATAAATCAATTAGAACAATTCTAATCTTATTTAAATAAATAAATTAAACTATTTAATTCATTTAAATAAATAATATTTATTCTACAATAAGGGCAAGCCCCCTTAGCGATCAACGACTTTCCAGATAATATAGATTTCAACATTAATCATAAAAGAACCTTTCAGTGAATAGTTACCGTACAATTCAATCCTTCTACCATACAATGTCCCAATTAAATATAAGACATGGAATTACTGTCAAGTCTTATTTTATTTAATTATATGTATTTCGATTCTCAAATGCATAACTCTGATAATGTAAATTAGAAACTCCTTTCTAATTTCATTCTGCTTTGGCCAAAGACTTCTGAGTCGTCATTTATCGAATCACATAGGACATTCTCTCCTTTTACTAGAAGTGGTAGATTTTTTATTGATCATTCACCTATATCCATGTATAACTTATTATACCCAATCATACCCTTTGATATACCCTAAAGGTCTTAAGAGATATGTCAAAGTATAACTCATCATACACAAGATACTATGATGATCTCAAGTCCAAGGATCACTTGTACTACTATCACTAGAGGAATTCCTATTGACAGGCGAGTAAAACTCCATTAGGTATTCCTTAGCGAGCCACGTTCAGTGAACTTATTCTCTAATAAGCACCTACATACTTGCTTTAGTGTCTCCACATAAATGATTATGAGATCAATCATCCTCTTCATAAGAGCAAGCAACGTATGTACTAATCTATCCGGATTCACTAATCCCCTTTTTAGTAATCCATCGATTAGGAACAATTTTAGTTTGTGAGCTATCTTGAATTTAGATCTCATTAGCATGATCCCCATCATGATTCTAAAAACATTACTCAAAACTATGGGTTTATCACATTTAATATAACAGCTCCATGTAGATAATATAAAATGCCTTTAATAAACGAATAAGATTACAAAGTATATGCTACATCATATCAAATATGATTGGCTTGTGTGCATACTACTCTCATAGTGAACACCAAATCCGGAGGAAACGAAGTACCCGGATTTAGGGGTGTCACAATTTTTACTTTCCTTCTTGGACTACTAATTTAATTAGATGTTGGGCTAATTTAATTAGTCCACACATTATTTATCTAAGTCCATGTTCAATTAATTGATTGGATTTGGTTAATCAATTAATTAGGCAAGTCCACTAGTGTTTTTTACTAAATGGATTACTAAAATTAATTAGTCACATTCCACATAATCCATATTAGTTATACTCATATTAATTAATTTACAAATTTCATTTACTTACTATATTCAATTGAATTGAATATTTAATTAACTTATTATCTTATAAATTGCTTGACATTAAAATTCCTAGGTTAGTCCACTAAATTGAATAATTATTAGTGGGACCTCCTTTAACTAACAATTAGTCACATAACTCATTAATCACATATTCATTCTGTATATGTCACTAAATTTTCAATATCATTAATATTTAATTAATATATTCATTTACAACGTGACTTAAAGTTCTGGCTTTTACATTCTCCCCTCCTTATAAGAATTCCGTCCCCGGAATTTCACATAAGGTTACTCAAAAAGATTAGGATAATTCTTCCTCATCTTTTTCTCGAGTTCCCACGTAGCTTCTTCAGCTGCGTGGTTTCTCCAGAGCACTTTGACAGAATGTATAATTTTATTCCTTAACTTCTGCTCTTTCCTATCCAAAATTTCTATAGAAATTTCTTCATACGATAAGTCCTTCTCAACTTGAATCGGTTCATATGATATAACATGCTTGTAGTCAGGCTTAACGGACGCAACACTGACACGTGAAACACGTTGTGGATATGTTCCAGTTCAGAAGGTAGAGCCACCTAGTACGCCACTTCACCTATGTGACACCCCCAAATCCGGGTTTCCTAACCTCGAATTCGGTGCTCACGATTCTCAACAACAAACATACTTTCTAACTAAATGCGGAATAATAAACATACATTGTTTACCGAATAGAAATAAAGTCTTACAACTCCGGTCCCAAGGTTCTGTAACCTTAACATAAAACGTACCCTTAATACAAAAAAAGGTTCACTTAATCAAACAACATTCAAGAATAACTAGTACATAGGCACTAACGGGCATCTATTCTTGCACCTTCCCTTTTCCTTTGTCTCCTATAGACGTTTCTGCCTTAGCTGAAATAAAGATCATGATATAGCAAGGGTAAGCAACTAATTTGCTTAACAAGTATATACACAAAGAGATATATCATGATAGAAGGAAGTTTTGCTTTCAATGTTCAACAACAGTATAAGAGTGTGAAGGAACATGAATTAGTAAACAACAGTTGAATATCCGAGTAATTGAATGACAATTACTGAGTGGTTTGAAATAACCAAGGACGTTTTCCAAGGTTCTCAGCATTTAAACTGGACCTCTTAAAAGTTTTGGTAATCGAGGGGATCAGCCTCTCATACCCCGTGATTTATGCATAAACACTTAATAACCAGCATTGATATCATGCCTTAAACAAGTTTATCCTTTTCTCAGCCAAGAGTTCTTACCACAACAATTTAATAAGAACAGCTTTTAAAATACCATTGTCTTAACCAATTTAGACATGCTGGATCTAGCTGATACAAATAGCATAGATCGATCTCATAAACAATTCATACTTGAAAGAACTTTAATTAAATTTACAGTTCAATCATAATATGATAGGAATTCAATTGCACAATGTGCGAATCTCAATAATCAGTATAGATGTGAATAATCGACAATAATTATTCACTAACATGCTTCGAAAATAATAACTCGAGATTGAGTTAGGGAACTTGCAATAATGTAAGAAGTTTAGGGTTAGGAACTTGCCTGTTTGCTCAGCTACAAATAAATCTTAGCTTTAACTAATTGATCTTGGATAACCTATCAGTTGATAAAGTCGGTTTATCCATTAGCATTGCATAACTGTATATCAATACACTCGTTTATGCTATTTATTTAACACTTAAGCAATTTACATAGCACACAGTGATTAAACTATAGTAAATTTCATAAGGCACTTAATTGATTTTTTTTTTTTGATGGTCAAATTAATTACCCATGTATCCCTTAAGTAATAGACACTTATTAATCCCTTAAATAATGAATTATAATTGTTTAATTATTAATCATTACTTTTTCTTAAGTAATATTCATTTATTATCTCTTAAACAATTTATCATAATTGTTTAATTAATGTGTTTATTTAAAATCTCCGTGTTTTATTAACTTTATCTTTATTTAATTACTATTTAATATTAGATAAACAATAATTAACTAATTATCTTTAATTACCAATAATAGAAATTAGTAACTAATTATATTTGCTTATTATTCAAGTATTAATCAAATAATAATTGAATTATTAATTTTAATCGTCTTTAATTATTACTTAGGATTAAATAATAATTAATTAGTGAGTAAGAGTTACCTTTAGTTATTATCTAATAGTAAATAATAACTAATTAGGTTTATTCATCAATTAAAGTTAATCAAATAATTATTAATGAACTTATCTTTAGTTATTATTTAGTAATAAATAATAACTAATTAGGTTTATTTAAGGTAATTCAAATAATAAATAATTAATTTACAATTCTTAATCATTGTTTAAAATAGATAAACAATTTATTTTATATGAAAAATATATTAGCATATTCCGGAATTAAATTTTGTAAGGCTATTTTATCACTTTTATTCATACTAAATTATTAGTTAAAATAATCAAATCTTAAATAGTTATTTTGCTACTTTATTCATATGTAATTATTATTTAATACTAATCAAATAATAATTAAATATTTATTATCTTTATTTATTAAAAATAAATAATTACTTTGTTAATATTTAATTATACTTAATTATTATCTAATATTAATTAAACAATAATTAAATATTTATTATCTTTATTTATTAAAAATAAATAATTACTTACTAATTTATTTGTACTTAATTATTATTTAATATTAATCAAATAATAGTTAAATACTTATTATCTTTATTTATTATTTAATTGATAAATAATAAATAATTATTTGATTGATTTTATTATTATTATTATTATTATTATTATTATTTTGTTATAATAACTAATCAATTCACAAGTATAATATTAGCTCCAAATTAATAACCACATTTGAGCCAATGATAGCACAAATAGCAAGCAACAGCAACCATGACGCACGACATAGACAGGGAAAAATGATAGGAAACTCGTTTAGGCATAAAACCAAACTGTTAACAGGCACGTCTAAAATTGCATACAGAGGTTTCATCCGATTATTCCTAATCCACCCAAACAGGTTATATGCATCAGGGACTGACCATCAGAAAACCCAACACAGAATAAGCAACCAAACGATACAATTGTTACACAATTAAAATCCATAACACAATCCCAACTTATTAATCTAGAACTCACAGAGGCAACTAGTTAATCACCCAAAAGTAATTACAACAACCCCGAACAATGATCTAGACAACAGGAGAAATTAGTTTGAAAAATTACAATCAGCTAAAACAATTGTCCCAACAGTCCCTATTGCGTTCGAATGCACCAACCCAAACACAAAACAAACAAAACAAAAAGAAATACCCTCCGTTGCTGCTTGATCCCTTCGACAAATCTGGGCTTCAATTGATTTCCCCTTCCTTGCTGCGAGCCCTAATGTGTGTATATATATATATTTGGGACTCACAAGAACAATCGAAATCGGCAGCTAGGCTTGGGTTGGTTTCAATTTATAGCAATTTGCTTTACCCAATTCGCTGGGTATTACCTCAATCGTCCCATCACTGCCCAACGGTAGGAAGGAGGCAGCGACTGATGGTCCACATCACGCCCCACCCGTTGCACAGCTAGGTTTGGCCGCCCCTCGAGCCTTGCGTCACCCTCACCGGTCAAGTCGCCGGACTTCTGGAACCCTTGGTCCGAACGTCGAACCCTCAGTCGTCCACTTCTCCCCGCCTTGTCCGCTGGTCGATTCCTTCACGCCGCCCGCTTGCTTCGAGCTGTCGCCGGCGTACGCCTGGCGACACCCCCTGCTCGTCCCGTTCAATCAGGCTGAGGGTTTGATTTGATTGAGAAGCTAGGGCTTTGGATTCCCTTCTTGTTTGACTGATTTTCCCCAAATCGACTTGCTCGGTTATCTGAGTTGAGGGGTTTGGTTTCTCCCTTTTGCTCGGTTGCAGTTGATTTGAGAGCATGGGTTTGCTGGTCTGGCTAAATCCTCAAATTGGTAATGCCAATTGGGTTTTCCCCAGACTCTTAACAACCGACCCAACCGTTTCCCCCAATTCGAATGGACCGACCCAGCTGGTGGAATGGGCTCATCCCATTTTATTTATTTCTTAAGGACTTGGCAGCCCATTTGGTTCGGCCCATAGGAGAATATAGAAAGGATATTGGGCTCACTAAAATTTGGGTTAAATCAACTAATAAAAAAAACAATGGGTCAATCTAAATAAAAAGAATGACCCAAATTAAATTATCCACATTGCATTTCTAATATTCTAAATCAATAACTAAACCAATTAATTTATTTATTTAAAATATTTATTTTAACCGCAATTCTTTATTCGAATTGTTTAATCCAAAAATGATAAAATTATTTATTCAATTTCTTCCCAATTTTCTTACCAATCAATTGTTAGGGATTAAGTTATTAATTTATTTAAACTATTGATGAGCCTCTTTAATGCAAAGAAAATTAATGGACCACATATTTATATAATTAAATAATAATACCTACACGGATCCAATTAAATTCGTAAAATTAAATAAAACGAATTATATATATCAAAATAAATTAATATAATGTTTAAGGATTTCCTGGACATTACATCCTCTCCCCCTTATAAAAATTCCGTCCTCGGAATTTCATTATAAGGTTACTCAAATAACTAGGGGTAATTCGCCCTCATCTTCTCTTCGAGTTCCCATGTGGCCTCTTCCACCGCGTGATTCCTCCAGAGTACTTTAACCGAATGAATGGTTTTATTCCTCAGCGTTTGCTCCTTCCTATCAAGTATCTGGACAGGAATCTCCTCGTACGATAAGTCCTTCTCGACTTGAATTGGCTCATAGGAAATGACATGCTTGTAATCTGGCTTATACGGACGCAATACTGATACATGAAACACGTTGTGAATGTGCTCAAGTTCAGGAGGTAATGCTACCTCGTACGCCACCTCGCCTATCCGCCTCAAAATTTCGAACGGTCCTATGAACCTAGGGCTCAACTTACCCTTTTTCCCAAAACGGATCTTCCCTTTCCAGGGAGATACCTTCAAAAATACATAGCTGCCAACTTCAAAGTCTCGCTTCTGACGATGTAAGTCGGCATACTTCTTCTGACGATCCTGGGCTGCTACTAACCGCTGTCTTATTACTTTAATGATTTCCACGGTTTGTTGTACCAATTCTGGTCCCAACAACCTCCATTCACCAACTTCATCCCAACACAACGGCGTTCAACACTTTCTTCCATATAACACTTCGTACGGTGGCATACCGATGCTAGCGTGATAACTATTGTTGTAAGCGAACTCTACCAAGGGCAAATGATCGTCCCAGCTGCCACCTAAATCCATCACGACTGCCCGGAGCATGTCCTCCAGGGTCTGAATTGTTCGCTCGCTCTGACCGTCGGTCTGAGGATGATACGCCGTACTCATTCTCAATTGTGTTCCCATTCTTTCCTGTAGACTTCTCCAAAAATTTGACGTGAAGCGCGGATCTCTGTCAGACACAATAGAAACCGGCACCCCATGTCGTGATACTATCTCCTTTACGTAGAGTTTTGCCAACTGCTCCAATTTGTACCTGATCTTGATCGGTAGAAAATGGGCAGACTTGGTCAACCGATCTACGATCACCCAGATGGCGTCTAGACCCTTTTGTGTTGTCGGGAGTCCTACCACAAAATCCATAGTGATGTGCTCCCACTTCCACTCGGGAATCTCTAAAGGTTGCAACAATCCGCTCGGCCGTTGGTGCTCTGCCTTAACCCTCTGACAAGTTAAACACCTGCTGACGAATTCTGCAACTTCCCCTTTCAAATGCGACCACCAATAATGTTGACGAAGATCTTGATACATCTTGGTGCTACCCGGATGTACCGAAAACCTCGTATTATGGGCCTCTTGCAATATTTCTTCCCTCAAGTCTGGTACATAGGGTATCCAGATCCTTCCTTCGAACCTCAGCAGACCTGTGCTGTCAACTTTGAACTTCAATGTTTTTCCCTCCGACAGTTGCCTCTTAATGCCAATGCATTCTTTATCAAATTCTTGGGCCTCCTTTATCTTATCCAGTAGAGTCGGACCTACTGTCACGGTGAACAATTTTTCGTCCGTCTCCATCGGATACTTAACCTCCAGTTCCAGGCGTCCAAAGTCCCTTATCAGTTCTGCCTGAGTTGTAAGCCTCATCAATTTCTCTCTGCCTTTCCTACTCAGGGCATCCGCTACTACATTTGCTTTGCCTGGATGGTACAAAATCTCACAATCGTAATCCTTGATCAATTCTAACCATCGGCGCTGCCTCATATTCAGCTCCTTCTGTGTGAAGATATATTTCAGACTTTTGTGATCTGTATATATCTCGCACTTCTCTCCATATAAGTAGTGCCTCCAAATCTTCAAGGCGAACACTACTGCTGCTAACTCTAGATCATGAGTCGGGTATCCCTTCTCATAGTCCTTCAGCTGGCGTGAAGCGTACGCAATAACCCTGCCGTGCTGCATTAGTACACAACCAAGGCCCTTGTGTGACGCATCACTGTATACTACAAAACCTCCAGTGTCGTCCGGCAATGCCAACACTGGTGCTTGGCTAAGTCTCTTCTTCAACTCCAAGAAACTCTCCTCGCACTTCTCTGTTCAGACGAACTTTACCGTCTTTCTAGTCAGATTGGTCAACGGTGATGCTATCTTCGAAAAATCCTGGATGAATCTCCGATAGTATCCCGCTAACCCTAGGAAACTTCTTATCTCCGTTGGTGTCTTTGGCTGCTCCCAGTTGATAATGGCTTCCACCTTTGCTGGGTCTACCGAAACACCATTACTGTCAATGACGTGTCCAAGAAACTGCACCCTCTGCAACCAAAATTCACACTTCGAAAACTTTGCGTACAGTTTCTCCCTTCTTAATGCCTCTAGGGAAATCCTTAGATGTTCAGCATTTCTTCCTCTGATACTGAATACACCAAGATATCATCGATGAATACTACCACGAACTTGTCTAAATACTGCTTGAACACTCTGTTCATCATATCCATGAATGCCGCTGGTGCATTTGTCAGGCCAAATGACATAACCAGAAACTCGAAATGTCCATAACGAGTTCTGAATGCCGTCTTCGGGATATCCTCCCGTCTCACCCTTAGTTGATGATAGCCCGTCCTTAAATCGATCTTCGAAAAGTATTTCGCTCCCTTGAGTTGATCAAACAGATCGTCTATCTTGGGCAGCGGATACCTATTCTTAATCGTAACTTTGTTCAACTCACGGTAGTCGATACAAAGCCTCATCGAGCCATCCTTCTTCTTTATGAACAGAACTGGCGCTCCCCATGGTGACACGCTCGGCCTGATATAACCCCTGTCTAACAGTTCCTGCAGTTGAACCATCAGTTCTTTCATCTCTACTGGTGCCATTCGGTAAGGCGCCTTAGATATCGGTGTCGTCCCGGGTACCAAGTCGATTACAAATTCTATCTTTCTATCTGGCGGCAGTCCCGGAAGTTCATCTGGGAAGACATCAGCGAATTCCCTTACAACGGGTATCTGACTCAGTTCACCCTCGACCCGTCGAGTATCTACCACGTGAGCTAAATAACCTATGCAACCCTTCTTAAGCAATCTCTTCGCTTGCATCATCGTCAGACAACAAGATTGTCTTGGCGATTTACTACCATAGAACACCACCTTCGACTTACCCGGAGTCTGTAGGTGTATGCACTTTTTCTTACAGTCAATGACCGCCCCGTGGCTCGCTAACCAATCCATCCCAAGGATTACATCGAATTCTCCAAGACGAATCGGCAACAAGTCCACGTTAAGCTTAAACCCTCTCACATCAGCACAACAATTTTTATAAATGTAGTTTACGGGGATAATCTCTTTGTTCGCTACTTCTATATTCATCAGGTGTTCTAACAGTTCACTAGGCAAATTAAGTCTTTGAGCAAATTCATCAGAAACAAAAGAACATGAAGCTCCCGAATCAAATAGCACATAGGCATCTATGTTGTTGATTGGAATAATACCTGACACCACATCTCTGGATGCCACAGCATCTTGTACTGTCATGTTGAAGGTCCTCGCTGTTGGCTTATTTGGCTGGGCTGGTCCTCCACTGGTTGTTCTCGAGTTGTTGCCCCTATTGCCGTTTCCGCCATCCATGTTTCTCTTTCGGGGACATTCCTTGCTCCGATGTCCTATCTCTCCACAATTGAAGCAACCTCCTTTCTTCGCCTTAGGACAATTGGGCGAGATATGCCCTTCCTGTCCACAGGTATAACAGACCATTTTCCCCTTCATACACTCTCCCGAGTGACCCTTTCCGCAATTCCCACATACCGGCCTTTTCTGCTGCGTGTTCCCTTTCTGCATTTCAGAATTGCTACCCCCACTGCTCCATGGACGCTTCCTGCTGTTGCTGCCACTACTGCTAACATTCACATTTCCTCCTTCTACCTTCTTCTTGTTCCTTTCCCGATTATATTTCGAAACCGCTTCACTCCCACCTTCAGCAATGAGAGCTTTCTCCAACAAGGTTGAGAACGATGTAATTTGCAAAACCGCTACCTTGCTGTAGATCCACGGCTTTAATCCATTCTCAAATCTCCTGGCCTTCCTCACCTCCGTGTCCACCTGATGTGGGGCGAATCTAGCCAATTCATTAAATTTTGCAGCGTACTCCGACACTGACAAATTTTCTTGTTTCAATTCCAAAAACTTGATTTCCATTTTCGCCTGCGTACTCTCGGGAAAGTAATTCTCGAAAAACAACGTCTTGAAAGCTTCCCACGCCACGACTCCAGTTCCAGCTTTGTTCTGATTGGCTTCCCACCAGAAGTTAGCCTCACCTTTCATTAAGTAAGTAGCAAAAACTGTCTTCTGCTCCTCAGCGACTCTAGCAATGACAAAGGCCTTTTCAATCTCCTTTATCCATGACTGGGCCTCTATCGGGTTCGCTGTTCCTCTAAACTCCGGAGGCCCTACTGCCTTAAAGTCTTTAAAATTGGCTAAGTGGTTGCCTGCCTGGTTTCCTGTAGTAGTGGTTTGATTCCGCAAGGCTTCTGCCATCATGTTCACAAAATCTTGCATTGGGTTTGGTGGAGTTTCCTCTACATTGTTAACTGACTCTTCGATCCCTTGGTTTTGTAGGATCCGTCTGGGGGGCATTATCTGTTTAAGCAAACCTTAACACGTTACTCGGGCTTCCTTAAAACATAAGTATTTAGCATGTAATACAATAATCACATGACTATTGTGTGAGAATTTTAGATTACCCAACCTCGGAATTTCTACTTTCCCGATTAGTGATTTAAGTTACTAAGATACCGATTCAGTTTTACTGAATTAACGAAATCATTGCATAAATGGTATATCAAGTAAAATTCTCAAGCACATACCATAATAAATGCATCTATATTCATATACCGACTTTAGCGTCTTACACTTTTATCACAAGCATATTGTCATAATTGCTACCATCCCATTTAATATAACAAAAGGTGGGATTCACTTAAACCATTCTTTCCTACCTACAGAATTGGGAAGTACATCCTACATACGAACTACCTCGCACATTGCTGAGGTTAATACAATTTCTAGTAAACCAAATGGTAGTACCAATAACACTGCTCAAGGCATAACCACCCACTTCCAACTATCCTCTAAGGGACACAAGGTGAATGCAACTCAACGCTTCCTCTCGCTACTGGAGGGTAGATCCATCCATCTGGCGTCGAACTGCATCCAGACAATGTCTAAGGCTTGCTCCAATTCAACTATCTTCGCATCCTTAGCCTTTACCTCATCCTTCAATTGTCCTAACTGCAGCTCCCTTAGCAGCAGCCTCCCTCGCAACTCGGCTAACTCAGCCTGGGCCTGGTAAGCAGCGTCCTCGTACTGCTGTTCAGAAATCTGGTGGATGTGGTTCTGCGTCTCTAATTGTTTAGCCCTAACCTCTAGCTCGGCGTTCCTTGCCAGCAAATCTCCTATCACATCAGGCTCTATGGGCTCCTGGTTCACTAGACAGCTATCCTGACTCTCGTCCGACATCCTACAAACACCACACAAATAGATCAACATCAGTACCACAATAAAATATATTCATTGATGAAATGAAATGATATTTTATTCGGTACGACTAGAACTATATGAATCCCCCCGACCCATCACCTACATACTCTATGTGAGTTTTCTACTAAGGTTATATCCTAGGTTTCTCATTCCTAATGTTTATAACCTATAGCTCTGATACCAACCTGTGACACCCCCAAATCCGGGTTTCCTAACCTCGAATTCGGTGCTCACGATTCTCAACAACAAACATACTTTCTAACTAAATGCGGAATAATAAACATACATTGTTTACCGAATAGAAATAAAGTCTTACAACTCCGGTCCCAAGGTTCTTTAACCTTAACATAAAACGTACCCTTAATACAAAAAAAGGTTCACTTAATCAAACAACATTCAAGAATAACTAGTACATAAGCACTAACGGGCATCTATTCTTGCACCTTCCCTTTTCCTTTGTCTCCTCTAGACGTTTCTGCCTTAGCTGAAATAAAGATCATGATATAGCAAGGGTAAGCAACTAATTTGCTTAACAAGTATATACACAAAGAGATATATCATGATAGAAGGAAGTTTTGCTTTCAATGTTCAACAACAGTATAAGAGTGTGAAGGAACATGAATTAGTAAACAACAGTTGAATATCCGAATAATTGAATGACAATTACTGAGTGGTTTGAAATAACCAAGGACATTTTCCAAGGTTCTCAGCATTTAAACTGGACCTCTTAAAAGTTTTGGTAACCGAGGGGATCAGCCTCTCATACCCCGTGATTTATGCATAAACACTTAATAACCAGCATTGATATCATGCCTTAAACAAGTTTATCCTTTTCTCAACCAAGAGTTCTTACCACAACAATTTAATAAGAACAGCTTTTAAAATACCATTGTCTTAACCAATTTAGACATGCTGGATCTAGCTGATACAAATAGCATAGATCGATCTCATAAACAATTCATACTTGAAAGAACTTTAATTAAATTTACAGTTCAATCATAATAGGATAGGAATTCAATTGCACAATGTGCGAATCTCAATAATCAGTATAGATGTGAATAATCGACAATAATTATTCACTAACATGCTTCGAAAATAATAATTCGAGATTGAGTTAGGGAACTTGCAATAATGTAAGAAGTTTAGGGTTAGGAACTTGCCTGTTTGCTCAGCTACAAATAAATCTTAGCTTTAACTTTATTGATCTTGGATAACCTATCAGTTGATAAAGTCGGTTTATCCATTAGCATTGCATAACTGTATATCAATACACTCACTTATGCTATTTATTTAACACTTAAGCAATTTACATAGCACACAGTGATTAAACTATAGTAAATTTCATAAGGCACTTAATTGATTTTTTTTTTTTGATGGTCAAATTAATTACCCATGTATCCCTTAAGTAATAGACACTTATTAATCCCTTAAATAATGAATTATAATTGTTTAATTATTAATCATTACTTTTTCTTAAGTAATATTCATTTATTATCCCTTAAACAATTTATCATAATTTTTTAATTAATGTGTTTATTTAAAATCTCCGTATTTTATTAACTTTATCTTTATTTAATTACTATTTAATATTAGATAAACAATAATTAACTAATTATCTTTAATTACCAATAATAGAAATTAGTAACTAATTATATTTGCTTATTATTCAAGTATTAATCAAATAATAATTGAATTATTAATTTTAATCGTCTTTAATTATTACTTAGGATTAAATAATAATTAATTAGTGAGTAAGAGTTACCTTTAGTTATTATCTAATAGTAAATAATAACTAATTAGGTTTATTCATCAATTAAAGTTAATCAAATAATTATTAATGAACTTATCTTTAGTTATTATTTAGTAATAAATAATAACTAATTAGGTTTATTTAAGGTAATTCACATAATAAATAATTAATTTACAATTCTTAATCATTGTTTAAAATAGATAAACAATTTATTTTATATGGAAAATATATTAGCATATTCCGGAATTAAATTTTGTAAGGCTATTTTATTACTTTTATTCATACTAAATTATTAGTTAAAATAATCAAATCTTAAATAGTTATTTTGCTACTTTATTCATATGTAATTATTATTTAATACTAATCAAATAATAATTAAATATTTATTATCTTTATTTATTAAAAATAAATAATTACTTTATTAATATTTAATTATACTTAATTATTATCTAATATTAATTAAACAATAATTAAATATTTATTATCTTTATTTATTAAAAATAAATAATTACTTACTAATTTATTTGTACTTAATTTATTATTTAATATTAATCAAATAATAGTTAAATACTTATTATCTTTATTTATTATTTAATTGATAAATAAAAAATAATAATTTGATTGATTTTATTATTATTATAATTATTAAAATTTTGTTATAAAAACTAATCAATTCACAATTATAATATTAGCTGCAAATTAATAACCACAATTGAGCCAATGATAGCACAAATAGCAAGCAACAGCAACCATGACGCACGGCATAGACAGGGAAAAATGATAGGAAACTCGTTTAGGCATAAAACCAAACTGTTAACAGGCACGTCTAAAATTGCATACAGAGGTTTCATCCGATTATTCCTAATCCACCCAAACGGGTTATATGCATCAGGGACTGACCATCAGAAAACCCAACATAGAATAAGCAACCAAACGATACAATTGTTACACAATTAAAATCCATAACACAATCCCAACTTATTAATCTAGAACTCACAGAGGCAACTAGTTAATCACCCAAAAGTAATTACAACAACCCCGAACAATGATCTAGACAACAGGAGAAATTAGTTTGAAAAATTACAATCAGCTAAAACAATTGTCCCAACAGTCCCTATTGCGTTCGAATGCACCAACCCAAACACAAAACAAACAAAACAAAAAGAAATACCCTCCGTTGCTGCTTGATCCCTTCGACAAATCTGGGCTTCAATTGATTTCCCCTTCCTTGCTGCGAGCCCTAATGTGTGTATATATATATATTTGGGACTCACAAGAACAATCGAAATCGGCAGCTAGGCTTGGGTTGGTTTCAATTTATAGCAATTTGCTTTACCCAATTCGCTGGGTATTACCTCAATCGTCCCATCACTGCCCAACGGTAGGAAGGAGGCAGCGACTGATGGTCCACATCACGCCCCACCCGTTGCACAACTAGGTTCGGCCGCCCCTCGAGCCTTGCGTCACCCTCACCGGTCAAGTCGCCGGACTTCTAGAACCCTTGGTCCGAACGTCGAACCCTCGGTCGTCCACTTCTCCCCGCCTTGTCCGCTGGTCGATTCCTTCACGCCGCCCGCTTGCTTCGAGCTGTCGCCGGCGTACGCCTGGCGACACCCCCTGCTCGTCCCATTCAATCAGGCTGAGGGTTTGATTTGATTGAGAAGCTAGGGCTTTGGATTCCCTTCTTGTTCGACTGATTTTCCCCAAATCGACTTGCTCGGTTATCTGAGTTGAGGGGTTTGGTTTCTCCCTTTTGCTCGGTTGCAGTTGATTTGAGAGCATGGGTTTGTTGGTCTGGCTAAATCCTCAAATTGGTAATGCCAATTGGGTTTTCCCCAGACTCTTAACAACCGACCCAACCGTTTCCCCCAATTCGAATGGACCGACCCAGCTGGTGGAATGGGCTCATCCCATTTTATTTATTTCTTAAGGACTTGGCAGCCCATTTGGTTCGGCCCATAGGAAAATATAGAAAGGATATTGGGCTCACTAAAATTTGGGTTAAATCAACTAATAAAAAAAACAATGGGTCAATCTAAATAAAAAGAATGACCCAAATTAAATTATCCACATTGCATTTCTAATATTCTAAATCAATAACTAAACCAATTAATTTATTTATTTAAAATATTTATTTTAACCGCAATTCTTTATTCGAATTGGTTAATCTAAAAATGATAAAATTATTTATTCAATTTCTTCCCAATTTTCTTACCAATCAATTGTTAGGGATTAAGTTATTAATTTATTTAAACTATTGATGAGCCTCTTTAATGCAAAGAAAATTAATGGACCACATATTTATATAATTAAATAATAATACCTACACGGATCCAATTAAATTCGTAAAATTAAATAAAACGAATTATATATATCAAAATAAATTAATACAATGTTTAAGGATTTCCTGGACATTACAACCTATCTTCTTCAGTATCTCGAACGGTCCAATAAATCTCGGACTTAATTTGTCTTTCTTGCCAAATCTTATTTTCCCTTTTCCAAGGAGATACTTTCAAAAACACATAGCTCCCTACTTCGAAGTCTCCCTTCTTGCGATGCAGATCTGCATACTTCTTTTGACGATCCTGAGCTGCTACCAGACGAACTCTTATTACCCTGATGATCTCTACGGTCTACTGCACCAATTCTGGGCCCAACAGTCTGTGTTCACCTACTTCATCCCAACACAAGGACGTTCTACATTTCCTCCCATATAGTGCTTCATATGGTGGCATTCCAATACTCGCGTGATAACTGTTATTATACATAAATTCTACGAGCGGGAGATAATCCTCCCAACTTCCCTTGAAGTCCATTACACAGGCCCTGAGCATATCTTCTAATGTTTAAATTGTTTTCTTGCTTTGCCCATCGGTCTGTGGATGATAAGCGGTACTTAACCTCATTTGTGTCCCCATTCTTTCTTGAAGACTCCTCCAAAAATTTGAAGTGAAGCGCGGATCTCTATCAGATATAATTGATACCGGCACTCCATGTCTTGAAACTATTTCTTTGATATACAACTTGGCTAGTTGATCCAAATTGTATCTAATCTTGATCGGCAAAAAGTGCGTTGACTTTGTAAGACGATCCACAATCACCCATATGGCGTCGTAACCTTTCTGTGTTGCTGGAAGCCCCACTACAAAATCCATCGTGATATGCTCCCATTTCCATTCAGGAATCTCTAGCGGCTGCAATAATCCACTCGGTCGTTGATGCTCTGCCTTGACTCTCTAACAGGTTAAACATCTACTGACACATTCTGCAACCTCTCTCTTCATGTTCGGCCACCAAAAATGTTGACGCAGATCTTGATACATCTTTGTGCTTCCTAGGTGTATCGAGTATCTCGTACTGTGGGCCTCTTGTAAAATTTCTTCTCTTAATTCCGGTACTGAAGGTATCCAAACTCGATTTTCGAATCTCAGCAATCCAGTGTTATTAATCTTATACTTTAACTCCTCACCTTCAGCTAACCGTTTCTTAATGTTACCACATTCTTCATCATTCTCTTGTGCCTCATTTACCCTGTCCAATAAGGTCGGATTAGCTTCCATTTCTATTAATTTATCTGAATTCCTCGGATTTTTCACCTCCAACTCCATTTTCTCCATATCTTTTACTAACTTTTCTTGCTCTGTCAACACAAACAACTTCTCACTGTTCTTCCTGCTTAAAGCATCTGCTACTACATTGGCCATTCCTGGATGATATAGAATCTCACAATTATAATCCTTGATCAATTCTAACCACCTCCTCTGCCTCATGTTTAACTCCTTTTGTGTAAAGATATACTTCAAACTTTTGTGATCTGTGTATATCTCGCATTTTTCTCCATAGAGATAATATCTCCAAATCTTAAGGGCAAACACTACTGCTGCCAATTCCAGGTCGTGGGTAGGGTATCCTTTTTAATAATCTTTTAATTGGCGTGACGCATATGCAATGACTTTACCATTCTGTATTAACATGCAACCCAGTCCCTTGTGTGACGCATCACTGTACACTGTAAAACCTCATGTATTATCTGGTAAGGATAACATAGGTGCTTCACTTAGTCGCTTCTTCAACTCCTGAAAACTCTGCTCACATTTCTCCGTCCACACATACTTAACTGTCTTCCTGGTCAAATTTGTCAATAGTGTCGCTATCTTTGAGAAATCTTGAATAAACCTCCGGTAATATCCTGCCAATCCCAAGAAACTTCTGTCCTCTGTCAGTGTCCTTGGTTGTCCCCAATTTTTTACTGCTTCTACCTTTGCTGGATCAACAGAAATTCCTTCGTTGTCGATAACATGTCCCAAAAACTGAACTCTTTTCAACCAGAATTCACACTTTGAAAATTTTTCATATAAATTCTCTTTTCTCAATGTCTCCAGTATTATCCGTAAATGCTCGGCATGCTCCTTTTCAGTCTTCGAATACAGCAGAATGTCGTCAATGAACACAACTATGAACTTATCCAGGTACTGTTTAAATACTCTGTTCATCAAGTCCATAAAAGTAATTGGCGCATTCGTCAGTCCAAACGACATCACTAGAAACTCATAATAGCCGTAACGAGTTCTAAATGCTGTCTTGGGTACATCCTCCGTTCTCACCTTCAACTGATGATAACCAGTCCTCATATCAATCTTCGAAAAATACTTCGCTCCTTTAAGTTGATCAAACAGATCGTCTATTCTCGGTAACGGATACTTGTTCTTGATTGTCACCTTATTCAATTATCTATAATCTATGCACAACCTCATCGATCCATCCTTCTTCTTTACAAACAACACTGGTGCCCCCCATGGAGATACATTAGGTTGAATGTACTTCTTATCCAATAAATCCTGCAGTTGAACCATTAACTCTTTCATTTCTACCGGAGCCATCCTATACGATGCTTTCGATATCGGCGTTGTCCCCAGTACTAAATCAATTACAAACTCTATCTCTCGGTCCGGTGGAAGTCCTGGCAATTCCTCTGGAAAAACATCCACGAACTCATTCACTATAGGTATCTGCCCCAAGTCAGAATTCACCATTCGTGTATCCACTACATGAGCCAAATAACCCTCACATCCTTTCTTCAACATCTTCCTGGCCTGCATCATCGTCAGACAACTCGTTTGTCTTGGCGACTTGCTGCTATAAAATACAACCTACATATTTGCTGGGGAGTGATTTTGGGAGTTAGCTGTGGGTTATAGTTTTTGCTAAATTAAGAATTTTGAAGTTAAATAGAGAATAAGATAAGGAATCTTCGTATTGTTTGAGGTTTAGTACTTGAGGCTAATTGGGTATTTTATTTTATTTGATTGTAGGATGGGTGATCAAAACTTGGTAAATGACTTATCTGAGGGATTTGGAGATTTTGACCCCAACATTTATTTCGCACCCCATAAGAAGCCAACCAATAAGTCTGTTCGTGAATCGTCTCAATATGGGATTAGGGATGAAGAGTCAGAGAAACCTCGGGGACCTAGTTCTCGAGTGAGGAAAGAAAGAGCGAAGAAGAATAGGCATCACTTCAAGGATGAAGTAAGAGATCGTGGCATGATCGCAAAGTTAGAGGAAGAGGTTAAACACCTTAGAAAAACATTGAGGGAGATGGATATAAAGTTAGAGATTACCCTAGAAGACCGAGATAGATATGCAAGGCATGTTTTGAAGGGATGTGAAAGTCTTAAGGAAGCCGTTCGTCGTACTTTTCCTGGTGCAGCGGAACCACAAGAAGCAATGGACACATTTATTGAGGAGTTCGACAAACGTCTTGAGATGGTGAAGAAGAGGGATGCCAAGTGGCGTTAAATTTTGTAATAGATTAGAATTTAGGAAGAGTTTTGTTTAGGAATTTTATTGATTTGTCGTTTGTTAATTGGTTGTTACTTTGCTTTTTGAGCATGAACATGTGGTGGTATTTTGATTTAAATAAATATGGAGTTTTTGAATTTCAATTATGTGTGTGCTTTTACCTTGATTCCTTTATGTTACTAGTTTGTATAGTGTTGTTGAGTGGGGATTTCTTTTGTGTAGGAAAATGCCGCCTAGAAGAAACATCCCTACTAACAACCATTTTGGCGTTGATGGTATGACTCAGCTGGCTACTACCTTAGCTCAACTAGTGCAGAACCAACAGCCTGGGCAGCGTGGCATAGTAGCGGAATTCAAGCGATTGAACCCGCCAATTTTTGAAGGGGCTACGGACCCTGCCGTCGTTGAGAGGTGGATTCAAGAAATGGAGAAGGCGTTTGACTTGCTAGGAAGTAGTGAGGCTAATAAGGTGACGTTGGCAGTTTACCAACTTCAAGGTGGAGCGTATGATTGGTGGCTTATGGAGAGAAGAAAGCACGAGGGGAATCCCGAACCCTACACATGGACTATGTTCAAGGAAGTATTTACCAACAAATACTTTCCTAGAACGAATCGGGCACAAAAGGAGAGGGAATCTATCAGGCTCGAACAAGGGAGTAAGACAGTTGCTCAATATGAAGCCGAATTCGCGAAGCTCGCCAAATATGCACCGACCTTAGTAGCGGATGAGGAGACGAAAGCACGTAGGTTGGAGGATGGATTGCGGGCCGACATAAGACATGGTGTGGCGCCTTTTGAGCTCCCCACATATGATGCGGTGCTCAATAAGGCGTTAGTAATCGAGAAGGGCTTAGGAGAAATGGAGAAAGGGAAGAACAATAAGAGAGAAGAGCCATCCGGGGGAGAGTCAAGCCATGGAGGACCTACGAAGAAGTTGAATACGCAGAACACTAAATTTAGAGGAAATCAAGGAAATCAATGGAATCAAGAAAATAAACTGAGGTGTACGAGGTGTGGTAGGAACCACCTAGACAATGAATGCCGCTGGAATACAGGAGCGTGTTTTCATTGTGGAGATTTCGGCCATAGGATTGCACAATGCCCCAAGAACCCTCCACCTAGAGGAGATGGGAAGAAGGAGGAAATAACATTGGCAAGTCTAGGACCAAATCGAGGACGTGTGTTTCAGCTTTCAGGCAGTCAGAATTAAGGTATGAAACTCTTTTAACAAATGTGTTTAATAATTAAATAATAAGTTTCTTAATCGTGTGGTATGTGTATTTTCTTTTAAATTGTGACTTGCGAATTTGGAGGACCAAATTTTTTTTAAGGAGGGTAGAATGTAATACCCGTTTTTTTTTAAAAAAAGATAATAATAATGATAATAATAATAATAATAATAATAATATAATTAGATAATAGAAGTGTAACTGATAATTATTTATACATATCTAAAATCTATAAGAATAAGATAAGTAATAACAACGTTTTTAATTTTAAAAGGACTCTTTTACCTGGTAACCTATTTTGCAAAGGAATTACATATATTTAAATAACTAAAGAGAGAAAAGAACGTAAACAATTATTGGCTTTGGAACTACTGGAGAGCAGAGAAGAAGAAAAGAAGAAATCTCAAAGATAAACCTTAAACTTTTTATTTTATGAGATGATCCCGTATTATACATGTATAATTAGATTTTAAAATTTTAATTTTGATTATTATAAAATTCTGAAAATAGTAATCTGCATGTATATTTTATTATAAAAAAATAGGGATTTCAAAATATATATAAATACATGTAATCGTGTTGTTCGATATTGTTATGTATATTACGTGTGAGTGCCTGTCAACGTGTGTGATCCTGATTAAATTCTAATTTGATGCTATGATAGTACACTGTACATATATAGACAAATAACTTTCTTTCATTGTATATTATATAAGTCTGCTTTGTATGCATTGAATCTAGTGAGTGAATTTTATTTATATATATATATATATATATATATATATATATATTTCTTCGTTTACGTTATCATTGTTAGTCGTGATTGAGTCATTGTTAAGTCAATGTGCTTTTTACTATAAATTAAGAAATTAGTCATGCTAACGTTTAGGTTCAGCAAAATTAAAAAAAAATGTATGTGTGTGTATATATATATATATATATATATAGATTAGATCTCAACACCTATATTTACAAGTTACAGATAAAATTTATATTTTTAAGTATAATATGTAATCACAAATTCTACTCAAAATCAAGATTTATGTGCATAAAAATTTAGTTAAGATTATAAGTAAGTTATAGTATTGTATTCTAATAATTTTAAATTGTCCTGATTTTATATTTAGGATTTGTTCGATTTTATTTTCGTATTTCGCAATATCGAGGTAAGTGGCTTTCCGAACTATTTAGTGTTTTTAAATTTATAGTTTACTTTTATGTATGCCTTAGTAATTACTCGGATGCTTAATGTACCGTTTCAAAATTGTTATCTTTTATTTAAGGCTTCCATTTAAATTAAAATGCTATGTTCTTTATTTCAAACTTCGGATCAAGTATTTATTTTGAACTGTAAAACGAAATTATATGATTTTGAACTGTGAAAAAATATTGTTTAGAATATCGATAATATTGAGAAAAGATTTTTGAAATTCTCAGTCCGACTGTGTATAGAACCCGTTAGTGTTTACGTTTAGTTTCGGAGCTAGTATAGGACCTACTAAGGCGCACATCTTTTAGATGCCCTTCGGGGAGCGTGCATTTTTATAGATACCTTAGTAGGGTGCGTGAACATTGACATTATCGAACTTTTGGGCCGTGTTACAGGGCTATTGTAACCTTAGTCGCTAGGACTGTGGATTAAAAGATATATGTGTGCATTGAAATCATTTTCGAATTGTTTTATTTTGAAAGCATATATACTATTGTTATTGAACAAAAAGATATTTTGAAAAAGTATTTTTGCAAATTGTACTTGATTCGGCTAGATAGGGAGGATTGCTACTTGCTGAGCTTCATCGCTCACCCCTTACAAATTTTTACAGGTCTCATCGTTGATAGCGAAACACTTGTTTGATATGCGTCTCTATTTTCGATTTTGATAGTCGGTGGTTTTTCATTTGAAAATGGATTTAAAAGATGTTTATTGTTGGATTTAATTTAAGATTATTATTGAATTATTTTGTTTGGGCTGTGCTATTGATATTGTTGTCGTGCGGGCCTTTGGGCTTGTAGTATTTCGGGCCTGTAACGGGTTCGGGGTGTTACAAGCTAGTTTTATTTTTAAAAAACAGACCGGTGCGAAGGGTTAAGCTAGTTAATATACATACATACTCGTCTTCCTTAGGTCTTTGAAGCAGCTAACAGCTTAACCTAAAAATAAACCAAATATTGATTCTTCAACAAATTTCTATGGAGGATTCATCTGAAAACAAATCACTAATCTCTTTCTACTCCAAGTATTTGCGGAATAGTTTATATAGATTTTTCCCCTCTTCTCCTGATTCGAACTTTCTCGCGAGAATTTCAAATGTATATCAACGAACAACTCGCTCCACTTCAGGAAAACGCAGGATTTCACTACCTCTTCCATTGCCTTTCAATTCGACCACCGATTATCGCAGGTAAGGCTTTCAATCTCGCTAAATTGATTAGTCCCGCAGTTGGGAATTATAAGATCAATATTGATTTTCTATAAGTTAATTTGAGACATTTTTAAATTTAAAATTAACATAATTCATTTAAGATTGAAAAACAATAAATTATATATATATAGTAGTACTTTTTTGTTTGTTTATAATATTCATAATTGTATGGACATAAACTAAATAAATTCATGTCAAATTTGAGTTTGAAAATGTTTGCAATTGATATTGATCTTATAATTTGGAGCAGAGGTAGTATTTGTAGTATTTTACATTGTTTAGTAGAAGATAACAAAGATTCTCGATAAATTGATTGTTTCTTTTGTGATTTTGTTGTTGTTTTTGTGCAATTATTATTGTCTAAGGTATTTGTTTGGTAGTCGATGAAAAAAGATTACTGCATCTGCATTTCTATTGTTTCACATTATGCAATTGAGCTTATCATAGATACCAAGGCCCCCAAAGTGAGAGTCCAATTGAAACACCATTTATTTTATGAAAAGTTGTCTATGTAGCATTTAGCCTCTATTTCGATTCAATTATCAGGGTTGGTAACTATGAAAAATAGGTTTTCTGTCTTCTCATAATGGTAAATTTGGAAGTTTTAAGTCTATTTTAAAGAAAGGAAACTATTATTTTGAGGACACACTCAAAAAGGAGAACGGACTCTCTCTTTTTACACATAGGAAGTACTAGACTGTTGAATTTTATATGTAGCTGATTTTTTAAGCGGGATAAGTTGATTAGAATAATGCTAATTTGAATAATGCATAGTTTAATGCTGACAAAGTCCCCCAAGTAGGATGTACAATAAAGTTTGGTACTGATTAGCATCTTTGACTATGATTTTGTGTGCATTATGTTGGTTTAGTGGTAAGTATTTGGTCTCAAAACAAGAGTCCTATTTTGCAAAAGCATGAATTTTCAGATAAGTTGTCAATTTTCCCGATGACCTCATTCCTCAATTTTAAATTATATTGCTAATATGAAAGGAAAGTTAGGTTTGACCAATTTTCTCCTTCGGAAAAATTTGGGGACTTTGTCACTTTTGGTGTATATCTGAAAACAGTACTCTCATTTTTGAGCCTTTCAAAGGGGAAAATGGGTCTCTCAATATGAAAAGAGGGAGTATTAATGAAATCAGGATGGATTGATGGAAGTAGTACTGCATTATCTTCTTAAGGGAAATCTGGTTGTAGGATGTAGTGAAAGTCCAGTAAATATGATATACAAAATCATGACATACATCTCTGCATATGGGGTTAGTTTACTGAAGAGTTGGTATTATAGCACATGAAATCAGATGGTAAGAGTGAAATGAGGATGGTACTGGATGAAAGGATTATTGTTATGGTTATGAGATTGAAAAAGGAGGTATTGACAAAAACCAGTAATACTATTATAGTATGGGATAAAAATAATTTGTATTATTGGTATTTGGTTTTTAGGATTTTCTTGAGCTGATTGGAACATTATAAAAGTGGCAATTACCTAAAGTTTGTCATTACTTTGTTTGGTTCACTCATTGCATAAAGAAGGTAATTTCAGTGCTAATTTTTTAAAGATTTTTGTACCCTTCAACCAAATGGATCCCAAAACCTTCAACCAACCAAAATTGGACATTTTGTTTATTTTCTTTGGTGATTTGATTCCCACTTTTTCATAATGCTCCATACTACTAATACCACCCTGCCCTAGCTTTTCATAGTATCTCATTTTTGGGTTTAGTTAGTAACTTATATACAATTAGCAAAAAGGAAGATACTCATAGAATGGCAGAGGGACAGTTGATAACTGAATTCGACTTTTCCCATAATTTTCATATCCGTAATAGTGCGAAAAGAAGGGTGGCATTCTTCCTCTTCTTCTTTGCGGAGATGTGGCACATCTCATTGGCATCAAGAAGAAGGTATTGATGGATCCTCCTTATTTTGAAAGAGCAAGCCAACAAGTCTTCCGGTGAAGCAATGAGCCAAAGATGGTACTTATTTAAAAATATGAATTATTATGCTATCCCATCTATTACAACTCCAACCAAACACACTCTTAGCATACTATCTTCCAGCCTAAGAAGCAAGGATACGGTGCGGGGGTGCGGGTGCGTGATATAGGGATACAGGAGTTCGTCAAATTTTTAAAAATGGGATTCGGGTGCGGCGGGATACGACACATATTTAATTATTAAATATATATGTATACAATTATATATATGATAAAACATTTTTACAAAATTAAATACTTAATTAAAATTAATATAATATAATATAATATCAAAAATAATTATTATATTAGTTTAATTATTATTAGTTATGCCAGTATATGAACTTTAATATAAATTATTAGTTGTACTTTTGTATATATTTCTTTAATTTTTTATGTTAATACAATATATATATACACACACACACACACGAGTATTATGTATAGAAGATAAGTTACATGTCCTGTGTAATTTATACTATAGTAGTACTACTACAATTCCAGTACGTAGTGGATATTAATATATTTAAACATAGTTACACGAATCACATGGCCACCACTTATCTATGCCGTCTATGGCTCTATGCTAATGTAGTAGTCAGTCTGAAACTCTGACTCATCACATGGGTCACTATGTGGACCATATAAATTATAAAATAAAGTTTGCTTTGCTGAATAAGGAATTGTGAGATAGATATATATTCAGAAGCTTTTCGACCCAAAGAACATCGTCAATCGGAAAGGGAAAGAGGAAGGGAAATTTCGTAAAGAAGAAAGAGAGGGTGGAGAGATGGAGGAGAAGACAGAGAAATAATATGCGGGGATAAGGCATTACGCACCCTCCCCGCACCCCTCCCGCACATGGTGCGCAGCCCCTGCTTCTTAGCTTCCAGCTATACCTTCATCCTTTTCTTCTGTTATTTTTCCTTTTCTAATAGTATATGTACACACACACGCACACACACACACATATATTCATCCTGTAGCTTAATTAAATATGACTTATCACAGAGCAATAGTCATTAATTGAATATATATATATTTTTTAACTTATATTTCCTGAGAGGACTTCACATCTGTTTCTCATGTATTGTCTCTCATTTATCTTAACATATTCGTCTATTAGCTAAAAAAATATAATTATCAGAATGCATGCTTTCACCCAAGGAGATCATAAGTACGCTTTGAAACTTGAGCTTTCTTAACTCCAAAGCAAGAGCATCTTTAAATTTTGATGATCATGCTCTGCAGGAATATGTCTGAAGGTTCTAGAGTCTTTAATGTTTTGGAGGACATTTTGGAGCACATCTTCCTAAACTTGCATAGTATCCAGAAGAACTTGCAATTTTGGGAATCAAGAGCAGAGGTCAGTAAAGGAGGTCTCCCTGCAGAAAATGATCTCATTGAATTACAAAATGTAGTGATATTCTCCACAATTTGTGGATATTAAGATTTATTGCTTTCTTCATTATTTGATCTCAGGGATCAAATGCTCAGAAAGTGTATTTCATGATTTTTAAGAGAGGGCCGCGGGCATTTATTGATGGCACAGCTAAGTTGATACGTGATTGTGTTTCAGAGGGTTCTGGCATGCAAAATCTCTGCAGTTCTGCTTCTACTCATATATATGAAAGGATAAATATCTTAAGAAGCTTAAGATACTCTATGGCTACATTTTTGGCACAGGTTTGTCTGTTAGTTGGTTTACTTAGTGTATATAGCAACTTTTAGTTCCAATAGTCTTTGATCATGCATTTGAGATTTTCTTGGTTGCTGCTAATTTATTTAGTCATTTAGTCCCTAAAATTTTCATGACCAGTTTTACTTTAATGGGATATGCAACTTCACAAGATGTTATGCGAACTCAAAGGTAAAATTTTAGTTGGAAGTTTTAGACGGGAATTAAAAAAGCTCTTCCTGTTAAAATTTATGTGGGTAATTACGAAGCTTCCTAACTTTGCTTTGTAAATATGACAATTTAATGTCAAATTTAGAAAATGTTTGGTACTAGTATCTAATGTTACATTGCTCTTTCCTCAAAGTTAAAAAGGTAAATGGTTGTAATTAGTAAATTTTGTCAGAGCACGTTTTATTCTGAGTCTGCCGGTAGATTGCTTATTTAATTTACCTATTATTTAAGAATGAAATGATATTCATGATGAATATGTTTATCTTTTATTAACTGTCTAAGCGCTTAAGTAGTCATGCCAAATTGGTAGATCATGTTTTATTTGATTACAGGCACAATATTTCCCAATGTTAAAAGAAATTCTGAATTTTTGATTTCCAAGTTTGACCATCACTTGGAGCACTTGAGCAAATGCCTTTCACCTACATCATTATATTGCACTGGAAAAACTTCTGTTTTATAGCATATGCGTCACTTGTACATGTTTTGGAACCAGTCATAGTGCTGAGTTAGCTTGCCAGTATTGTTTTATTAACTTGGTGTTTTAAAGTAAACCTTTTGTCAGTGTTGTTCCCACCTGCGCAAGATTCTGAGAATGGTAGACGAAGTGAGATTAATTCATTTATTACATAAGCATATTTTAAGTATATAAAATTTTACTCTGAATCACTTATGAACATGTAGGTTTATATGGAGGTTGACAGATTTGGGGAAGAATTAGCCGAGGATCCAGAAAAGTCGTTGGCTTTGTTATTGGTCAATATCAATGGTTTATTTTCAAAATTAGAGGCTTCAATTGGTCATTTACATGCAATGCGCCAGGTACTGACAACAGATCTAACATATATATATATATATATATATATATATATATATAATGGGAATCCCACAAGGTCCTCTCTCACATGAGAGTGGACCCCACTTACTATTCATGTAAGGAGGACCTTGTAAAACTAACATTTTTACTTGTGATAGTATCAATTCCCTATGCGTGTGTGTGTGTGTGTGTGTGTGTGTGTGTATATATATAGACATATTTCCTTTATGTATATATTTTTTTGGTGAAAACATATTTCCTTAATGTCTGTTTTATATTTAAAATTGCTTTTGCACTGTTTTTGTACTCAATTTTTTTTGTCTGCTGGCTGCAAAACATCAAAAGAATGCACCATATCGTTGGCTTTTAACATGTACATTTGTTACCCATTTTCTTATGTACCACCTTTCTGCAGAATGATTCTTCTGTTGATGGGAGCTATTCATTCCCTCTAATGTTTGAGAAATTGCCAGAAGTTAACCAGGAAGGGTCTCAGTGGACTGGTTGTGAGATTAGAGATGCCATCAACTTGATTTATCAAAACCTGCACAAATTGGACTTGTACTTATCTATCCTTGTAAGAGCTCTGTTTTATCCTTTTATGTTCGCTAATTCTTAGATAACCAGAATATGTCTTCAGCTCCTTACTTAAGTTCTTGTTCTTATAAGTGTACCTAGAAACAAATTTAGTTGGGTATTTTATTTTAAAAAGCAAATTTAGTTGCATAATATATATATTTTTTTGACTGCTAAGTTTTTCCCCAAGTATGAGGATTGGAACCAGCGACATTGAGGTTATTCCTCAAGGCCTCTGCCCTATAATCTTGACTTGCTAAAATCCCGACTTAAGGAGTTGGGTAGATGATGAGTTTGGTTTGAAGGAGTTGCTGACTTAAGGATGTGACTACTCTGTAGTTATTTTGACCGGTGTTGAGTGATGAAAAAACAAATTTGGTCAAGTCTAGCAACAGCGAAAAATGTTTGGTTGGGTTTAAAATATAGAACTAACCTGTTTTAATAGGCGATGCAACTGTTATTTTCCTTCTCTGACATATTTGATAATAGGGTTTCTTGCAACCCTAACACATCAAAGCAGTGGGAATCTCAATACAGCAACTTAAGTGCTGTGATACCAAATTTAGTGTAAATCAATAGCCCGATCTTGAGGAACTTAGAATGGTGTTGACAGTGTTAAATCTGGTAACTGTAGTGACCTAAATATCGAGACAAGAAGAGAACAAATAAGTACAGACCAATAACTTGATCGACAAAGTTATGAGTAATTGAGCTTGCGTTGGCTCTGATACCAAATTGATGCAGTTGGGAGGCTAATAATTGATTGTTCTGGGATCAAAGTTTCGTAGAGGAAAAATAAACTCTATTGTTATACCTTTGAATAGACTAATGTTTGCCATTTTGGTAGGTGGATCATTCAACACCTCTAAACAGCATGTGTAACAACCAGTCCAAGCCAAGATGCTTGATTTAAGGGAAAATAACACCCAAATATACAAAGTGCATATTAAAATTGTAATAATCCAAGTCTATTTTCCATCTATTCTTTAGATATATGTGTGTGTATCACCAAGCAAAAGATAGTTTGATTTCAAGACAACATAAATAATGAAACATCATAGGACCTATATAATAAATACCTAATATGATCTAAGTAATTTTCTAATTAAATCCAAAAGATATTTTAAAATCCTACTGTTGTAAATAAAATTTAAATAAAATTTTACTGCCTAATAGTACAAAATTAACGTTACATATAAATGTGAGTTTAGATTTCTTAGGCTGCATCACCCACCCCTCAACTTGATACCACTGCGTCACAAGGTCCTTGAAGTCAGGAAATGAGGACCATGTATTCTCAAAGGGGGAGGACCCCACTTTACTGTACCCTAGTCCCTACTTGAGAACAATGGGGAATGATTAGAAGTCATACGAGGGAAAACTTTCTGTGCCTGATTAACAAACACTTCCTTTCACTTACTGATAAGCAAGAAATATGAGTAGCTATAGGATGACCCTAAGAACACGTAAACTGTGCATTAGAGGGCTCAAAATCTTTCAAATTGTTGAAAGAGAGACTGATTTTGGGTTCCTTCATTAATACTTCTCACTTTGAATTAATTTTACAATGAAACTTACAAGCCTATTTATAGGCATTAGTACAACATGAACACACATGGATGAGTTGTCACAACACATGGTGCTAGGTTGGCACAACACATGGAGATAGGTTGCCACAACACATGGAGATAGGTTGGCACAACACATGGAGATAGGTTGGCACAACACATGGACGAGTTGGCAACATTCTCCTTTTTCAACACTCCCCCTCAAGCTTGTTTGAAGATATCTTCCATACCTAGCTTGCCAATTAACATGTCGAACTTTCTTGTAGGAAGTCCCTTTGTAAGCACATCTGCAACTTGTTCAGTAGTAGGAACGTATGACATGCAGATAAGTCTATTTTTAATTTTTTCCTTGATAAAGTGTTTGTCAACCTCCACATGTTTTGTTCTGTCATGAAGCACTGGATTGTGAGCAATTGAAATAGCAGCTTTATTATCACAATATACCTTCATGGGCACATGTTTAGGTATCTTAAATTCTTCCAATAGTCTCTTAATTCACAACACCTCACAAACTATGTGCAATTGATCTGAACTCAGCTTCTGCACTGCTTCTTGCTACCACATTCTGCTTCTTACTCCTCCAGGTGACAAGATTTCCTCCGACAAACGTGCAGTAGCCAGAGGTTGACCGTCTATCAACAGTACTTCCAGCCCAATCAGCATCGGTGTAGGCTTCAACTTGCAGTTGCCCACGATTTTTGAACAACAGACCCCTTCCAGGGGTGCCTTTTAAGAATCTAAGAATTCTATTGACGGCATCAAAGTGTTCTTGTCCAGGTGCATGCATAAACTGACTGACCATACTAACTGCAAAGGCTATATCTGGTCGTGTATGTGACAAGTAAATTAGTCTTCCAACAAGTCTTTGATATTGCTCTTTATTAAGAACATCTTCTGCTCTAGAAGGTTGTAGCTTCAGATTGGGCTCAATTGGTGTCTCGGCTGGTTTACATCCAAGTAGACCTGTCTCATTTAGTAAGTCAAGAACATATTTTCGTTGATTCACAAATATACCTTCTTTAGATCTAGCAAACTCCATGCCAAGAAAGTACTTTAAAGCGCCCAAATCCTTGATTTCAAAGTCAGCTGCAAGTCTTCTTTTTAGTCTCTTCAATTCTTCTTCATCATCACCTGTCAAGACTATATCATCCACATAAACAATTAAGATTGCTACCTTGCCATTTTTACCGTGCTTGTAGAACATGGTATGGTCGGCTTGACTTTGACAGTAGCCACAGTTCTTCACAGCTCTCCCAAATCTCTCAAACCATGCTCTAGGAGACTGTTTCAGGCCATATAACGATTTTTTTAGCCCGCAAACTTTGTTCGGTCCCAGTTTTCCTTCAAATCCAGGTGGCAAATTCATAAAAACCTCTTCCTCCAGATCTCCATTTAAAAAAGGCATTTTTAACATCCAACTGGTGTAATGGCCAGTTATAATTCACAGCCAAAGATAACAGAATTCGAATTGAGTTTATCTTGGCTACTGGAGCAAAGGTCTCCTGATAATAAATTCCGTAAGTCTGGGTAAACCCCTTTGCTACCAGTCTCGCCTTATACCTCTCTATGCTTCCATCAACTTTACATTTCACAGTAAAGACCCACTTGCAGCGTACTATCTTTTTCTCTCTAGGCAAATCAACTAACTCCCAAGTTCCACTTTTTTTAAGAGCATTCATCTCCTCCATCACTGCTAATGTCCAATTCGGATCATCAAGGGCTTCCTGAATGTTTCTCGGGACAAACAAATGTGAAATTTGTGAAGTAAATGCCTTATGTGTATGTGAGAGCTTTTCATAAGAAAGATAGTTGGCAATAGGATATTTTGGAGTTTTGGTGCAAGTTCGGGTTCCTTTCCTAACAACTATAGGGACATCAAGATCTGATGGTTCTTGAATAGGAGAAATAATAGAAGGAGAAGAGCTACATGTGATATCCCGAGACCTAGTTCTCGAAGGTTGAGATTGATCATTTCCAAGATGAATAGGCTGGCTTTTACCTTGTTGACGAAACCTTCTCCGGAAATAAACCTGAGGCTCATCATTATTAGGTTTGCCATGTTGTAGTGATTCTCCCCCTGTTTCAGATTCAGTAATACTTGGCATTATAAGCTTAGGATTTCCTTCATTTTCATCACAGTGTTCCTGACTCTGTTTTTCGGGAATAACAGTAGGTGTGTTTAAAATCACATTAGGTAAAAGTGTTGGAAATAAATCCCAAAAATTGTCTTCCACCACTTTATTCTCCCTATGAAGAGAATTTTTTTCAAAATAGGGTTTAGTTTCAATAAATGAGACATCCATACTCACATAAATTTTTTGTGTGTGAGGATTATAACATCTATATCCCTTTTTATTAGAAGCATACCCAATGAAAACATATTTTTTAGCCCGAGGATCCAATTTAGACCAAGTACTATTATTTTTAGGTATATGGACAAAAAACAGTGCACCCAAAAAATTTTTAGAGGTAGGTCCGAGTAAAGTCTTGAGAAGGGAAAAGAAATTTGAAAAACATTCTAATGGTGTGCTATATTTTAAAACACGTGTAGGCATTCTGTTAATCAAATAGCATGATGTTAAAACAGCTTCTCCCCAAATATTTTTTGGAAGATTCATATGAAACATAATAGCACGAGCCACTTCAAGTAAATGTTTATTCTTTCTTTCAGCAATTCCATTTTGTTGAGGGGTATCCACATAAGTAGATTGGTGATGAATCTCCTTTTCTTTCAAAAAACTTCCCAGTATTTTATTAAAATACTCGGTTCCATTATCAGTATGTAAGATGCTGATTTTTGTTTGAAACTGAGTTTCAACCATAGCACAAAAATCTTTAAAAAGTTTTTCAACTTCAGATTTTTCATGCATAAAAAAACCCCAACATAAACGGGTATGATCATGTATAAAAGTAACAAACCATTTCTTTTTAGAGATAGTAGTAACTCTTGAAGGTCCCCAAACATCACTATGTATTAAATAAAATGGCTTTGAAGTTGTGTAAGTTTTTGGTAAATAAGTAGTACGATGACTCTTAGATAAGTTGCAACTTTCACAATAAAAAGATGAACAATTCAACCCCTTAAATAAAGCTGGAAACAAATGTTTAAGATATGGAAAACTAGGATGTCCTAGCCTCAAATGTCAAAGCATTACTTGTTCATGAACATAATTTGAACTAACACTATTCAGACCTTGAGCCTTGTTATTAACGGAGAAAACATCATCAAAATAGTAAAGTCCATCTATTATCTTAGCACTGCCAATCTTCTTCCCAGAGTTCCGGTCCTGAAATTCACAGTGAGAATCATAGAAAATTACACGGCAATTAGATTCTTTAGATAGTTTACTAACAGACAAAAGGTTGCAGGCAAGTTTAGGAACATGAAGAACATAATTAAGATTTATGTTCTCGGATAATTTTATCAAACCTTTTCCTGCAATAGGTGAGAACCTACCATCTGCAATTCTAATTTTTTTAAATCCAGAACATGGTGAATATGTGCTAAAGAGATTTGAAAGACTTGTCATGTGATCAGAAGCTCCAGAATCAATGATCCAAGGAGCAGAATTTAAGTAACAAGAAAGGGCATTGAGTGCACTACCTATACCAGGTTTTGAATTGGATTTCAGCAGTTTCAGGAGGTGATTCATCTGTTCTTTGCTAAATGGATTTGTCTCCGCTTCATTTGCAGTGGGAATTGAGCGGTTGTTTCTGTCCCCAGATTTGCTGCTTCTCCAATTTTTTGGTTTTCCATGAATTTTCCAGCAATTCTCTCTCGTGTGGTGCGGTTTATTACAGTAGTCGCACCAAATCCGCGGCTTCTCTTCAGGTTTCCGCTGAAAGTGAGCTGCTTTATTAGCAGTAGCAGCAAGGACAGAACCTTCTACAGGCCCACCTGTATTCTTTTTTCCCAACATCACGTGTCTACGACTTTCTTCTCTTCGAACCTCGGCAAACACCTCTCCAATTGAGGGTAGTGTGCCAATGATCCTTCCTCGAACTTCATCAAATTCCACATTGAGTCCAGCAAGGAATTTGTAAATACGATGAGCCTCAACAGTCTTTTTGTTTTGATTAGCATCTTTAGTAGATTTCCACTCATAATCAGTGAACAAATCCAAGTCCTGCCATAGACGCTTCAAGGAATTGAAATACTTGGTGACAGAGTCTTTTCCTTGTCGGATCTCACCAAGTTTTATAGTCAATTCATAGACTTGAGATAGATTTCCCAAATCAGAGTTCATCTGATTCACGTTATCCCAAAGTTCTTTGGCCGTGGAATAACACATATAGTTGGAGCTAATTTCCTCTTCCATTGAGTTCACAAGCCAGGTCATCACCATCGAGTTTTCTGCATCCCAGGTTGCATATGCAGGTTCCTCCGGTGCCGGCTTTTTCTTATCCTCTGTCAGGTACCCAATTTTTCCTCTTCCTCTAATATACATCTGTACAGATTGGGACCATCGTAAAAAATTATCACCATTAAGACGCATGGTAGTAATTTGAATTGAGTGGGAATCGGTAATGGGTGTTTGGACAGTAGGATTTGTGGGCAACGTGTCCACTGCCTTTGCAGCAGGTGCACTTAAAATAGAGGACTTGTCAGACATGGCAACTTAGCGGAAGATGGAAGAGAAACAGTCCCGATGAACAGTGCGTTGCTACCGTGCTCTACTACAGTGCGATGAACAGTGCACTGCTACAGTGCCTGTGAACAATGCTTGTCTGCCAAAAAATAAGGAACTTGGCTCTGATACCATGTTGAAAGAGAGAAACTGATTTTGGGTTCCCTCATTAATACTTCTCACTTTGAATTAATTTTACAATGAAACTTACAAGCCTATTTATAGGCATTAGTATAAAATGAACACACATGGATGAGTTGTCACAACACATAGAGATAGGTTGGCACAACACATGGAGATAGGTTGTCACAACACATGGAGATAGGTTGGCACAACACATGGATGAGTTGGCAACATTCTCCTTTTTTAACACAAATTGCAGTCCCTAATAAATATTCAATAACCTCATATTTGCAATAATTTTTGAACCCCTACCTTCTACCAAAGAAACTCGAACGACATTGAAGTAACCCTTAGTACCATTGAGGGCTGCATAACCCAATCCCATCAAACAACTAATCCTAGAAAGCCTGGTCCTCCCTAGGCCAATAAGGCCAATATACTGATGTAAACCCGCCGGCAACAAATAGGAGTCGTGAAACAAAATGATACAAGTTATCCTGGTCTTCTATATATGTTATGGAACATGTCATGGTATATAAAAGTCTAGTCTTAAGTTGCATATCTTCACCTTAATGTTATGAATTTTATTTTTCTTGATATTAACTATTCTCCACGAGGGCCACGACCAAAAAAATGTATTAACTATTCTCGTACTATAGTCAGTTACATTTTCTTGTAACACAATGAGTAGCTATATTAACACTTCAATTGTAGCTTCCTACTTATTCATTCCTATGTACTTTTGGTTTAGCTACATAGCTGTAGCCTGTATCGTGAAGTGGCTAAAAAAATGCCCCATCAGATGGATCAAAAAGAGTGATTACAACCTACAAAGGCTGAAAATGGGCAAGAATTCGCTGCTAGAGGATAACTCTATTGCATGCCAAAAAGTCTGTTTTTTCTGTCCAGACGATAATTCTTTTCAGTCCTTCAACGTTTAGCCCTGAAGAGTGCCGTAGTGCTATAGAGACTCTTCCTTGTGAAAATCTGTTATGGCAGTTGACCATTGGTTAGAAGAAGAATAAATTAGAGAAGAATAAAAGAGAGGAAGAGTTCAGAAGAGTAGGGGAGGAAGAAGGGAGAGAAAGTAGAACTGGGGAAAGGATAGAGACAGAGATAAAGAGGAATAGAAATATGATTAATAGAAAGAAGTTTCAAATACATTCATCATAACATTCTCAGCTTAGAAAGCTCCCTTATATAACCAACTAATAACAAAAGGTAACTACTACCCCTACTGGATAAATATTATTATCCTTATTCAACTAACAACTAGATAATACTATCTTATCTATTAACAACCATCAAATTTGAGATGATTAATGTTTTATTAAGAAACAGATAAGTACTATCACTAGTGAGATCATGAAAATCCCCACTGCTTAAAACTGACCATGTTCTCATGGCTGTAACTCATGCTCCCCTTATAGCCAACCACCAGGGTCAAAAACGAAGCATAGGAACTTGTTCAATTGAATCTTTTCATAGCTTGACCTCGTAACTTCAACTTGGGAAGCTGTTTTCATATAACACATGGACAAATCTGCCCCTGTATAAGCACATACCTCATGCTTGAAGGCTATATGTGACTGTTGGAAATCATATTTGACGAGGCAAAATTGTTGAAGCCATTGATCCCCTAGAAATACATCATATTTTTTGCAAGGAAGTGCTCTTAGTTCAGCCTCAAACTCTTCTTTGTTCACCCTCCGTTTAAATTTTTCACACTTGGCTTTGCTCATTGGCTGCCATTGGCCACAAAAAAACCCCATTTCATTTATAGGCTCTTGCATACAGTCTAGTTTCGTAACAACCTTAAGCTCCTTGGCATAGCCAACGACTTTTGTGCTGTTGTTCTTCATATTTTCTAGCGAAGCATTAGAATGTATTTCCATAACAGCCTTTTCTTGCATTAAGCCCTATATTTGTTCTGGATACTCATCATAGATAGTCTGTCCCTCATAAGTTTCCTCTAGCTCCTCTTCCTCTGGATATTCATCGTAGATAGGCTGACTATCTTACTTTTCTACTTCAAGGTGACTAAAAAAGTTCAGGTGACTAAGTTCATCATCCCTACTCTTGTTTCCAATTGCAACTCCAGGCCTCCTATTTCTCTCATGCTCAGCATGAGTTAGATTTCTGATAATGCCTCTCCCTTGCGCAACTTCTTTTCTATTATGGCAGTGTTTGAACGTAAAATTTTCATGTGTTGTTCTCTTTTGTCTCACTTCCCCCTTGTGCTCGTAGGCATAGCAATGTCCAATTGCTCCAATTTGTCCTCAATACACTGCTTTTTCGCATAGGAGATTTATCTGAATTTGACAAGTTCCTCTTGCATCAACTGATTGTGATCGTTCCAGCCATATTATATCGGACAACATAGGAATGCTTGAAAATCAAGAAATAGATAACTAGGACAACTGCATTCTCCGAAGTTCAGTAAATAACACTAGTTGACTGGATACAAAGTAATTGAGCTTGGCTGAACCTAAGGACCTAAGAAATAGGATCTGCAAGTAACATTTTACTTCAAAATTCTCAATCAAGTATGAAGAGAGGAATGTAACTAAGATCCTCACATAAATTACTGATTTAGGGGTATAGAATGATTAGATTTGATTGAATTCAGCAAGATAAGGTTTGAACAGAATAAAAAAAGATAAATCAAGATGATATTTCAGACGAAAAAAATTAAGACTTTCACATTGACATTTCAGTAAGCAATGGTGGGTAACAAGAACAACGGAATAGAAATAATGATTTAGGAGATTAAAGAGAAAAAGTAGAAAGAAGAGATGTGGAGTATGAGAATGATTGAAGAAGAGTCTACCTAAAATTAGAGTAGAGAGTCAGAATTTGCAGAGAACAGAACAATAATGAGAGCTCTAGTTGTTCTTTAATGGAGCCAGGAAAGTGCTCTGATAGCAATTGTTATGGTTTCAGTTGACCATTGGTTGGAATCAAGGTTCTAAAAGGCGTTAGGCGGGAGGCGGGCGGCCGGAGGGGGCCTAGCGCCTAGGCGGGATTTTTATTTTAAGTCAATTTTAATATTTTATCTTACATTTATTCAAACAAAACAATAATATAAAGCAAAACAATCTATAATAAAGATAATAAAGGCCTTTGCTTAAAGTTCAAACACATATCCATATTGTCAATGTCAAAGTTCAAATACAAACATGCAATTGTTCAAAGTTTAAACACAAACAAATAATCAAAAATATAAACTAATAGTCCTCATCTCCATATCCCTCTATATCTCTAACTCTTCTTCTCCATATCCCTCCAAGATAATGTCCCCATCGGACTCACACTCATACTCCTTCAAGATAATGACCCACGATGTTATTTTGTAGCTTAGTTATTATAATAAAAATAAAAATAAAAAAACAATTGCAGCCCTAATTTCTCCGCTCAGGCCACGCTTAAGGGCCTAATTTCTCTGCCTTGCCCGCCTAGTCCCACCTAATCTCCTAGAGGGATTTTTTTGCCACCTTGGGCCTAGGCGAGGCGCCAGGGGGGCCTAGCGCCTAGGCGTGGCGCCAGGGGGGGCCTAGCACCTAGGCGGGCCTAGACGGGGATTTTTAGAACATTGGTTGGAATTAACAGATTTGAAGAAGAAACTAGAGAAGAGAGAAAAGAGTCCAGAAGCGTAGGGGAGGAAGGGTATCATGTCTTAATTAAGCTATGATTTGTCTCTAAGCATTGTCAATGATGCTCATTGTACTTTTAACTTTTGTTATTAGGCTGCCACTACTTCTAAAGTGGATGCTTGGTGACGTGTCAATGGGTGTGCCACAACCAATTCTGGTAGGATTCACCTATGCAGGCGTCCTGTGTAGTTAGGAGGGAAGAAATTGAAAATTGAACAACTTTTGTTGCATTCGGGGGCCAATAGGATGGAATCTGCCATTGACAGTTCGGGGAGGGTTTAAAAATTGGTATGGAGTTCCAAATATGAATAAGGAATTCGTGAAGCTACCTATCCAAAATAGTAAATGTTTTGAGACACGCCACTGATTTTTCTTCTCACTTTTTTTTTTGTTGGTTTTATTTGGCCTAGACATAAATTTAAAATAATATTTCAAATTTCCTTTTTCCCAGTTCATATTAGATGTTGGGCATGAAAAATCTGTGAGTTCCTGATAGTTCTTAAAAAACTCGAGTATACACATCAGAGTCATTATACTCACAAGCTGATGCAAAACTTAATGATATTTACAATTGTTTTGCTATAGGATGACGATGTTTATCAAATATGATTGGCTATTTTGTTAACAAACTTGAAATTTTCATTTCATGTATGTGAATATCTTGCCCATTATCAAAATCCATTCCGGATGTATGCAGCTCTTAAATAAGTCAAGTTTTGTGCAACTATTGTCCATTTGCATTTTACTCTTCGCTAGGTTTCAGAACACCGAAAACCAAGGAAAGTAACTCTTTACTGGATGCGATATACATGTGGGGTTCTTGGCATCTCGGTCTGTTCAGTATGGCTTTTACGCCATAGTAGATTGATGGGGAGTCCTGACATTGACAATTGGATTCGAGAGGCAAGGGACTCGACTATTAGCTTTTGGAGTGACCATGTTGAACAACCGGTAAGATTTGTCTCAACTGTAACCTTCTTTTAGTTGCTTGAATTAGAATTATTAGTATAGAATGTTTATATTTTATGATATCTTATGCATCTGTTTACATTAACCTTCAAAACTTGGTTGAGATGGCTTGAGGATAAATCTTAAAATTGGTAATCTCAGTTTATCTGTTGACAGATGGTGTTTCCTTTATCCCAGATTATATTAACCTTACTCTCTTGGAACCTAGTCTCAGAAAGATAAATATCAACCAGTCCTCTAGTTTTGCTTCCCATATACCCTCAACATAAATAAAACTATGCAACAACGAGTCTACAACGTTACAAACTTTGTTTTCTAATTTCTCAGATGCAAGTGTTGTATGATCAAAATGAACAAAAAATTGAGCATAGAAAAACCATAAGAAAAACTTTCTCCCTCTTGTATACCTTCACTCAATCTTATGTTTTTCCCCTTAAAAATCACGGGGGATATTTCATAATTAATCTGTTCTAGATTTATCTGATAATAGTTCAGGACTTCAGTCTATTAAATTCTCCACCTATATTTAATGTGTGTTGAAAAGGTGAAGTGTTTGACTCAAGGTCCTTTAAATGTTTTTTTTTAAAGTCAAAGGATATAGAGATACCTGCCAGTTATTTCATATTTGATGTTATTATTATGATTACTTATGGTTATGTATTTTTGTAATTTTCTTTTTATTAAATTTTTGGTTTTTATTATTATTCTTTGCTTCTTTCTCTTTGCCATTATTATTATTATTACTATTACTACTAATACTACTATTACTATTATTATTATTTTATTATTTCATCTTTTTTCCGTAACCTTGCACTCTTTTCATGATTTTATATGGGATTCATTTTCAGCCTACCCCAATTAGCCCAGGATAAAAAAAGGCTTTGTTGTGTTGAGTTGGTCCTCCTATTAAATGTTCGATGAAAGTCTATATATGAGTGTTTCGGAATTCTTAATAATAAGCATGCACATGCTGATTGGGATGCCTTACAAGTGTTTGATGTAAATCTTGAAAAATCTTGAAAAGATTGAAGTTGTTATTGAACAAGTGATTGATCAATATGATTCCATTGGAGTTGATAGTTTTCTTTTCAAGTTGTACAACATTGTGCAAAATTCTGCTTCTATATAACAAAGGAGCTTTGGAGTTTAAAAATTTTCTGTTGAGACGAACAATTTTCAATTCGAAGATGCTTTGGAAGTTTGCAATCATCTTTGTCTTTTAGGGATTTGGACTGACCATACTGCTTAACTTTTTCAGAGAAAGCTATTTTATCTTTCGATTTGTTGCGATATAAGATATTTTCCTTGTTTCTTTGTGGGCCTCAGCTAAGGGTGATTTAGGGGTATTTCTTTGTATAAATCTTTGTAGAGATTAGAGAGTTCCCCTCTTTTGAAGAGTTGTCTTTTTATTTCCTCTTGTTAACTTGTTATAGGGTCGGTGGACTCTTGTATGTGTGTGTGTAATATCGGGTTCCTAGATGTTGATAATGTTGCTGGTCAAAATTAGGGTTATTGCCAGCCATTTTTGCAGTCGATTCTTTAATGAAAACCCTAAGTTTTCTATTGATGGGTAATTGGGTACTTACAATGATTGCTCAACGGGTGTCATATTCCTCGAGTTCTTGGAGAAATAGTTGGACATTTTCTTGAAATGGGATATTGAGATTATCACTGAACCAAAACATTGAAATCCAAACAGTTTGCATTTTCTTGTTTCTGCTCTTACAAGAGTAAAAGGTCACAGTTACCATTATATAAGAGAGGGAAAGAGAGAGATGTTTAGTTTATTCACCTTTAAGAAACAAATTTAATAAGTTTAAGTATTCTGGATATATAGAAGTGACCATGTTATTAAGTTTTATCTATAGTTCAAAGTCACAGAGGCGGCCTAAGATTTCTGAATGATTTTTTTTTTTGTCTCTTTATTTTTGGTTTTGGCATTGGGCGATGCGCATCGTTACACTAGTTAGGCTTCAAATTTTCTTAAAAAATTATGGAAAAATTCTAAATAATAGGAACAAGAAGATGGATCAATAAGATAAACAGAAAAACACTATCTAGTTTATATATCATTATCCAAATAATAATATGCAAGGACGGGCTATTTCAGAAAATATGTAATTCAAGGGACTAATATAGTGCTTAGAATATTCTAGTAGTAATCTGGCACATGGGTAGATAATATCCCCCTGGTGCAAGTTAGCAAATCTGAGCATGATAGTTATCTATAAATAAGATAGGTGCGTGAAGTGTGAGAAATATATGAGAATTATGTATGAGGAACAATCTCTATCCCAGCTATCTTTTCCCCAAGTTTTCTTCAATTTCATTCCTGAATTCCTTAGTTTACTGTAACTTGAGTTGCTCTTCATCATCATTTCTAATTGTTCTTCACTGTTTTAGCTTCATTTACTAATTAACAACCCTTGTTATTTATTAGTTGCTTGATTGGTTCGTTTTAATTAGGCCTAACTAGGGTTAAGCCTGACAGATGGTATCAGAGCCCTCATCCCCATCCCAGGCCAAGCTTCATCTTCTTCAGCCTCCACTTCCATACTCTATTTTCTGCGAATTCACTGTAGCACATCAGATCTCACCAAAAATAAGTCAAAACCTCATCTAAACAACAACAAATCTTCTGGGCTTTGTTCACTGAAGTTAAAGGAGTACAAACAACTGGGAATCAACAACAAACATAAAGAAATCTCATCAAAAAATGACACTTCTGATGCTCTGTTTTTCTGGGTTCGAACTGTTCATCACCAAATTATTAGAGGTATAAATCCATCCCATCTTATTCGGTTATAGCAGATTTACATGGCCCACTCCATTATTATACAGACACACATAGATTGTTGAGTTTTTAGTCCTAAATTTCAAGTTCTAAGCACCATCGGCAAATTTTCTGAAAAATTCTTCAGTTAAATCCCTATATCCGTTGTTTCCTAGCTAATTTGCAATTAGTCTGTCTTCATTTAGCATGTATAACACTCTCCAATCATCCATGTGCATCAATTCATACAATCATTTCACATATAATTTTTAATATCCATGAATACTCTAGCCCCGTTTGTTACAGTTTTTTCTTGATAGCTTCTAGCTTTTGGCTTCTGAGTGGGGTTTGTTTCGGCTTTTGGGTCCAAAAGCTAGAAGCTGAGTAAAAATACCTTAATGCATAAAAAAACTGAAAGCTAAAATAAACTATTTAGGTGCTTCTCAAATCAACTTCTCAACTTATCAACTCTTAATAAAATAAAATTATATTATTTATATGTACTACATAGTATATAATATATACATAAATATTTTTATATATGTTAATATATATGTATATACATATATATATATAATATATATTAATAAATAAACATAATATATATCAATAAATAATTATATATTAATATATATTTATACATAATTTACTATATAATATGTTAATATATTTATTAATAAATAATAACATATTAATAAATAATAACATATTAATATATATTTCTAAATAATTAAATATATAACACAAGATTTATATTTGAAATATATATATATATATATATATATATATATATGTATGTATGTATATACATATATATATATATATTAATAAATAAACATAATATATATCTATAAATAATTATATATTAATATATATTTATACATAATTTACTATATAATATAAGATTTATATTTTAAGTATATATTTTAGTTATGTATGTATAAATAAATATATTAATTAATATTTTGTTACCAGAATCTAGCTTATCAGATTATATGCCAAACACTTATTAACAGATTTTGAAGAATCAGAATCAGTTTAACAAACATGAGTTAATAGCTTTTAAAAAATTAGAATCAGAATCAAGTTCTTAGAACCAGAAGTAGAAGTAGAAGCTAAAAATGAAAAAGTGGAGACAAACAGGGCCTCTGTTCAGCATGAACCAGTGAAGGAAACTAGCTTAATTCATTATTAAGCTTGTGTAATCACTGTTTGGATCCATTGTCTGCTCTAGCCTTCTTTCAAGCTTAATTACTCATATTAAAATTCATCTAAGCTTAGGCTAGGTGGATTTTAAACTTCTAAATTTCAGAGACTCGATTGTTCTTGAGTACTCCATCTCTTGTACTTATATAGCACTCAAGCTTGCTTACTCTATATCACTTAACATTGTTGGTAGTTGAAAATTCCCCAGTTCTGTGGGTTAATTGCTTCTAATCCACAAATTCTAAACACTCCTGTTAAGCCTGATTGTCAATTCATCATGGCTGGTCCTTCTAAGAGTAATTCTCAGTCCATGCTACAGCAGGACTTCCTCAGTTTTAGAGACGTCGCTATGGAGAGAATTGAGAAGATTGATGAGAAGATGGATACCTTCATGGGAGAAATTAAGGAACTTTTCAAAGTGAAAGCTAAGGAGGCTGTAACTCCATTCCAAAATCCCTTTGGTAATGACAGGGAAGAGTCTAGTGGACATGGAGTGTATAGACACCCCTTCCATGAGGAGAGAAGAAGAAACGAAGAAGATGAAGTTACTACAAGGAGAAGGAATGAAATGAATTGGGAGAGAAGGAGAAGAACCAATGATTATGAGGAGGATCTAAGGCACTTAAAACTGGTTTTTCCAAGCTTTAATGAAGGTGATGATGCCTGTCTTTGGGTTAAAGATTGTGAACAATACTTTGACATTTATCACATCCAGGAAGTTAGGAAGGTAGCTATTGCTACCATGCACTTGCAGGGCTCTCCTAAGTTTTGGTACAAGGCATATGTAGTGGGAAAAGAAGAAATCACATGGGCTAAGTTTGCAGAAAGGTGATGTCTTGATGAATTCAAATTGTTGCATCAAAAAGGGACTATTGTTGAGTACTATGATGCCTTTGAAGGTGCAGCGGACTAATGCTTTGTAAATACCAGACCTACCTGATGAGTATTTCAAATCAAACTTCATTGGATGTCTGGGGGAGGAGACTAAGAAAATGATGAAATTGCTGTCACCACAAACACACACCATAGCATACAACCTTGCCAAACAATATGAACAACCTACTGCTAAGGCACCATCCCCACTAGCCAAGCCCAATCAATTGCCTGTCACGCAACAAAAAGCTTACTCTAGCACTCCTACTTCCAATAACAGCAGTTCATCCACCAAACCTAATGCTACCTCACTCCTAACCTACCCTATAAATAATCCCAAGCCCACACAATCAACCCGAAAAACAATTACTTCAGTCCAGATAAATGAAAGGAGGGATAAAGGGTTATGCTACTATTGTGATGAAAAATATGTTAGGGGGCACCAATGCAAGGGCTTGAAGACTTATATGATTATTGGGGAGGAACCAGATTGCACAGAGTATGACTCTCCTCCTATTTATGATGAAGAACCAGTAGGTGACTTGACGAACCAAGAAGAGCTACCAGAGAAGAAGGTTGTCACACTGGCAGCTGCAAAAAGCCTCCTAAGCAACCCTCCCCCATCTGTAATGGTAGTAGAAGGCCTATTTGGGCAGCACACTATTCTCATGTTGACTTGTGGAAACTAAATGTTGAACTTAGCCAACTAGGCCAACCAAGCCAACAAGGGGGTATCTTTTGGTGCTAACAACTTGGTGCTTGTGGATTCTAGAGAGAGAAATTTGATTATAGAGAGAAGCTCTCAATTCTTCCAATTTTCTCAAGGTTTCAACCTCCTCTCAAATGAGGAGGGGGTATTTATAGGCTTCATGGGGGTCCCCCCATGTGCTGTGCACATGACCTAATTGTCACTTATAAATTGTGATTATAATATCAGTTTAGGTGCAAATATTGCCTTTTCGGAGTCCATTTTACCCTATGTCTGTATCTGCCAGTTCAAAACCCCACCGAATTCCACTTCCAGACGACCTTTCTAACCCTCTGCCGGATGCTAGAGAGGTAATCTATCTGCCCGGAATAAGCATTTACTGTTGGGAATGCTCAGTCTTCTTGGCATGACATCATCACAGTTGCTCATGACATCATCATTCCAACAAAGAACCTCATCTTTGAAGCTTTGGCATGCACCTTGTGCTCATGGTGCTAATTGGTGTCTTGAAAGCTTGAGTTGTTACTTGACTTCCTCATTTCGGGCCTACTTGCTCACTTCGGGTATACTTGTTCACTTCGAGCATATTTTAGGAGGTGAATCTCCCTTCTTTTATTCTTATTTACCTACACGTAATGCCTTGCCTTGCCCTTTCTTTGAAATCTCCTTAGTTGGGAACACATTGAAACAAGGTTATCAAGTCGTCGCCTAGTCGTTGACTAGGTGATGCCTAGGCGTATGAGCGGTAGCAAGCAGCAAGTCGAAGGGACGACTTGGGAGAAGCAGCTAAGTCGCGCGATTGGGTGAAGAAGTCGTCGCCTTGGGTCGCCTAGGTGACGCCTTGGCCAACTACCTTCCAAGGCGCACGATCTGGAAAAGAGAAAAAAGGGAAACGAAAGGGGGAAGAAAAGAAGAGATCGTCGCTATCGGAAGCTTCCATCGCCATCGCCGGAGTTATCTTCGTAGTCGACCAACATTGTTATCGTCACTTTATATCGTTATTTATCGTTACAGTTTGTGTCGATTGTTGATGATGCCTCTCGATTTCATCTTACCAATCATCCGCGGATTCTTTTGTTTAAGAAAACAAAAAGGAGACTGAGATTTAAAAATATCTTGGGCAAAATACAGTTTAATACCTCATATTTTTCTTAAAACTTTAGATCTAATCCCTTAAGGTGCAGACTTTTCATTTAAGCCCTTATTTTTCTTTCATAATCACCCCTAAGTTTTTTGAGTTTACATTTTAACCCTAGACCCCATATTTTCAGTGTTCCAGTTTAGTTTTCAGTTAGTGTAAATGAGATATAAATGTGAAATATTAATGTTTTTGTTTTTAATGGTATTTAACATAGTTATCAAGGCGACAAGTCGAGGCGAGGCGACAGCCGGGAGCTTAAGCGCTTAGGCGACAAGGCGCCCGACTAGTCGTCCACAAGTCGACAAGTCGTTAACAATGTAAATTTTATACGAATAAAATTATATATATTTAATATTTATATAAATATTGATATATTTATTTTTCTAATGATTTACCATATTCATAATACATGTAGCATATCAAATCACAACAAGAAGTGAACAAGATCAAGTCAAAATGGATAATTTTATTATAGTTGTAAACTTGTAATTTTTTGAACTTGTACTACTTCAAATTATATAAATGGTGATACCTTTGTAATATTTAGTTTAATTCAATATACTTTATTAAAACAAGTTCTTTCTCTTAAACACGGGGTAATTGTCAGGGAATATATATATATATATATATATGTGTGTGTGTGTGTATATATATATGTATATGTATATGTATAATAGATTAATTCGTATGTCCCAAACAGGTTACATGTTTTACAGTTCATAAAAGTTTTGATGTCTTGGTATTCTTAGCGTATTAAGTTTATCAGTTCCTGGTCGTTTGGAGCTTTGAACTTTGTTGTCTAATGTTTATTTTGTCATTATACAATATAAAAGAACTTGAGCATATAAAGTAATGCAAAGAGTGAAAGAGTAAAATAATATATTTTACTTAGTTTATGCTCTCCCAAGTGAAGACAAACCTTAGTTGGCAGCAAAATCAGAAGCTAGTGGAGGGGCAACAGCTAATGGAGCACGGGGAGGCCAACTGGGTTAAAAAAAAACACCAAAACGACGTCGTTTGAAATTGCAGCTGGCCCTAATAGCGATTTGCAACAGTCAAAGAGCAGAAGTAGAAGAGTAGAAGGGGCAGAAGCGAGCGAGTGAGAGAGATAACTCAGTACAGTACCCACAGCTCCGATCGACCACGACGACCGACGAGGCGACGACGACTACCCACAACTCCGATCTCTTCTTCTTTGTCAAGTATGCTTTTCTTTCTTCTCTTTCTTTCAGCTCCGACACTTACTAGAGGTAGTCCGCACTCTTATGATGACTATGAACACACCTAAATTTCTATGGGAAGATGCTGTTCTGATTGCTGCGTTTCTTATAAACCGGCTTCTTTTTAGGATTCTTGGGAACAGAAGTCCCACCTCTTTCCTTCAGCACACTACAAGTCCTTCTCTTTCGCCTCGAGTTTTTGGTTGTGTGGGCTATGTTCATGATAAATCTCCCACTCGTGGGAAAACTAGATCCCAAGGCTCTTAGGTGTGTTTTCATTGGGTATTCTCCAACCCAAAAAGGTTACAAATGTTTTCATCCTCCTTCAAACAAAGTATTTGTCACTCGTGATGTAACTTTTTGGGAATTGGAACCTTTTTATTCTTCCTCACCTTCTCAGGGGGATGGTGTTATTGATGAGGAGAAGTTTCCTCGTGAGGCTGATATTACAAGTAGTACTATACCACCTTATCCTATAAATTCTTCTCCTGTTCCTGTTGTTATCTCTGATAAATCTACACAGGGGGAGCTACAGGAGTCATATGTTAGACAAAATGAACATGAGTTAAGGACCTATGTTCGATGAGGCAAGAATAAGGTCACCATGTTTGCACCACTGCACCAACCCTGCTCGGAATCAAAACCTGATAATGCTAATGGTGAAAATCCTAATTCTACTTGTTCTTCTGATGATACTAACCTTCCTATTGCTCTTAGAAAATGGGTTAGATCTTGTACTCAACAATCCTATCTCTAATTTCTTGGCCTATAATAAATTATCTGCATCCTACCATTCCTTTGTTTCTTCCTTGTCTTCGATATCTGTTCCTTAGGGGCGGAGAGAAGCAATTAGCAATGAGAATTAGAAACAGGCTATGATAGAAGAGATGAATGCCCTGAAAAAAAATGATACATGGGAATTAATCACTCTTCCTTATGGGAAAAAACCAGTTGGTTGCAAATGGGTATATATAGTCAAACAGAAGCCGGATGGGATAATTGAGAGGCTTAAAGCCAGACTAGTTGCAAAAGGGTATACTCAAACCCATGGGATTGATTACCAAGAGACATTTGCTCCTGTGGCAAAGATGAACTCTGTTCGTACCATAATCTCATGTGTAGCTAACTTCGGCTGAGATTTTCAGCAATTGGATGTAAAAAATTTGTTCCTTCACGGTGACTTGGGGGAGGAAGTGTATATGGAAATACCCCTTGGTTTTGCTTCATCCGAAACCAAGGGTAAGGTTTGTAAGCTGCGAAAGGCCTTGTATGGTCTGAAGTAATCTCTCAGAGCCTGGTTTGGTAGATTTCACAAAGCAATGATAAGATTTGAGTACAAGCAGAGTCGAGCAAATCATACCCTATTTGTCAAACAAATAAAAGGTAATACTACCTTCTTATTGTTTCTGTTGATGACATTGTGGTGACAGGGGATAATAAAGAAGAGAGAGTTAATCTCAAAGCAAGACTGACCAAAGAGTTTGAGATCAAAGATCTTGGTCCTTTGAAATATTTCCTTGGTATTGAAGTTGCGAGATCTTCCAGTGGGATTTTTCTATCTCAAAGGAAATATGTACTTGATCTTTTAACAGAAACTGACATGTTGGGATGTAAGCTTGCTGTTTCTCCTATTGAAGTTAATCATCATCTAGTAGGTGGCACAAGACCTACGATTGATAGAGAAAGATATCAACGTTTGGTGGGACGATTGATATATCTTTCTCATACTAGACCAGATATATCTTATGCCGTGGGAGTAGTGAGTCAATATATGCATGATCCTCGACATTGTCATATGGAAACTGTCTACAGAATTCTGAGGTATCTCAAGTTTGCTCCCGGGAAAGGTTTATTGTTCGCACCACATGATCATATGAGAGTTGAAGCATTTTCCGACTCAGATTGGGCTGGCTCTATAGAGGATCATCGTTCTACTTCGGGTTACTGTTCATTTGTTGGAGGCAATCTCGTTACTTGGCGCAGTAAGAAACAATTGTGGTGGCAAGATCCAATGCTGAAGCCGAATATCGAGCTATAGCCTTGGGAATATGTGAACTAATGTGGTTTCGAACCTTGCTAGAAGATTTGGGTATTACAACTAAAAGGCCTATGCAGTTATTTTGTATAAGACAACCATTAGTATTGTAAACGACCCGGTACAACACGATAGAACGAAATACATTGATATTGACAGACTCTTCATTAAAGAAAAGTCAACTAATGGTCTTATTTGCTTACCTTTCGTCAAAACAGATATTTTGACTAAGGGTCTTAGTAGTAAGATGTTTCATCCATTATGTTTCAAGCTGGGTATGCAAGATATCTATACACCAACTTGAGGGGGAGTGTTAGAAGATATGGTTTCCATAATTGTAGTTAGTCTTATCCCATAATTAGTGTGTATACATTGCTGTAAATTAGGGATTACCATAACTGTAAATTAGGGATTACTATACTTGTGTATATAAACCAATGTAATTGAGATGAAACAATACAAGGAAGTATAACCCATTCTTAGTTTCTTCTTTTCTACAAAACCCCCTAATTTATATCCGGAATACAGACTTCATCAGTGGGTTACCAAACTCTAGGGGATTTGAAATTATTTGGGTGATAAGTGACAGGTTTAGTAGATACAGCCACTTTATTGCTTTAAAACATCCCATTTCTGCAAAATCATTGGCTCAAAGCTTCTTTGAGAATATTTTCAAACTGCACAGTCTTCCTTCTTCTATTACCAGTGATAGAGACCCATTATTCCTTAGTGAATTTTGGCATACCTTATTTAGGTTAGTGGGAACCAAGCTACACATGAGCACATCCTTCCACCCCCAAAGTGATGGTTGCACGGAGAGAATAAACCAATGTCTACAGCAGTATTTGAGATGCATGAGCAGCCATGCCCCAAAATGGTAGGTCAATTGGATACCAACAGCTGAATGGTGGTTTAATACCACCATCCACACAGCTTTGGGAACCTCACCTTACACAGCAGTCTGTGGTTTAGAGCCACCAATCTTAAACCTATCTCAGTGGGGAAGCACAAATATAGCACAGGTTGAGGAAATGATTCAAGAAAGAAAGAATGAAATTGAGATGATCTGGGGTAGCTTGCAGAAAGCTGAAGCTAGAATAAAGCACTTTGCAGACACTAACAGAACTGAAAGGAGCCTTGAAATGGGAGAAATGGTATACCTCAAACTTCAACCATATAGGCAGGGAACAATACCCATGAGAAAGAACATCATGCTCTCGTCTAAATTCTATGGACCTTTTCAGATAATAGAGAAGATGGGTCCTGTGGCTTATAGATTGGAGCTTCCTAATACATCAAGAATACATCCAGTGTTCCATGTTTCTCAACTAAAAAAACATGTGGGATCAACAGTTACTTTGCAGCCTACTCGTCCTTCTGTCAACAATCAAGGGTCATAGAAACCAGTCCCCTTAGGGTACTGGAGCATAGAACAGTTCTAAGGAATCAAAGGCAGGCTTCCCAATGAACTTCGAGGTTGTTTTGTCTCTCTTCCTTGCATGATGTGTTAATTGCTCGTCTCGTTCATTGGGGATGGGAATCCATCCCTCGGAACTTTCATTTCTTTAGACATTTAAATGATCGCGAGGCAAGTGATTTAATTGCTCTCTTCGACCTTTTTAGTCAGGTTTCTCTTTCCTCCTTTACTTTTGATAGGACACTATGGTTGTTGGATTCTTCATGCAATTTTACTGGCAAGTCTTTTTGTGATTTCTTATTCGTATTTGATCTCCGAATAATTTTTTCCTAAATAATTATATTTGGAAGGCCAAGGTTCCCTTGACACGGGTATTCCTCAATTTTGTCATTTTTTTACAGTAAAATGAAGTCATACCTTTGTTCGAGTGTCGAGTGTCAAACACGGGTACTTGACCTGAGTCCGTATAATATAATTGCTATGTGTAGCCAAAATTCTTCACTGGCGTGATCATCTTTTTGCATTGTTTTAAAGCGTGTAGGCTTTGGAATTATTATTATTTTTTTGATAAAAGAATAAATTTTATTAATGGAGAAGAAATGATACAATAAATTGGGGGACAAGAAGTCTACTCTCAACAGACTAAAAGATCAAAAACAAGAAAACACTTAAAAAAAATGCAGCCCTCCAATCTCTACATAAATCAGTAACAGAGATACCTCTAAAAGCCCTCATAGCAGAAGCCCAAAGAGACGCAAGAAAAATAACCCTATCATTCAATAGCTTTAAGGATAAGTAACTTTCTCTAAACAACCTAATATTACGCTCATTCCAAATTCTCCACAAGATAGAAAAAAAGGCACACTTCCACAAAATTTTCGCATCCCTCTTACTTCCAAATCCTCTAAAACGAATTAATAACATTTCTTCCATCGTAACAGGACACACCCACTCCTCTCCTAGCAGTCTATTTTTTCCTGAAAATAATAATTATTTTTAAAACTTTTTTAAAAAAATATTTTATTTTCAAATATAAAAAATAATAATTATTTTAAAAATAGTATTTTATTTTAAAATATTAAAAATACTTATTTTTAAAATATTTTTAAATAATTTTTTTGAATCTATATTTTATGAAACTTTACTCATTTTATGAAAAAAAAGTTCTTGAAAATAATAATAATTTTTAAAAATATTAAAATAATAATTATTTTTAAGAATTTAAAATAAAATATAATTTTTAAAATAATAATTAATTTTAAAATATTAATAAATTTTAAAATATTTAAAATAATAATTATTTTTAATAATTTAAAATAAAATAGTATTTTTAAAATTTTAAAATAATAATTATTTTTAAAATAATTTATAACTTTAGTTTTTTTTTATAAAAATTTTATTAGTGAAATTGGGTCGGGTCGGGTTGGGTCAAAATTTGGTTAAAATGGGCCGGGTTGGGCTCAAATTGGGTAAAAGGAACGGAAATGCCAAATAATGTCACTTTAAGGACCTAACTGACGAAAAATGAACTTTAGGGACGACTTTGAAAGTGAGTGGCAACTTGGAGGGACAGATGTGCCATTTAGCCTAAAACAAATGTCTGGAGATAGAATTTTGTAAGACCCGCGACCTTGATAAAATCATTAGTATTTAATCTTTTTAAAACTAGAGACCACACTAAAGGCTTGACTTCGAAAGGGAACTTGGCTTTCCAAATGTACAAAACTAGTGGAAATGGATGAGCAATAGACTGAGTCAAAAAAGAGGGGTAACTCTTACATGAAAGGAACCAGTTGGATCTAAAGTCCAGATGCACTTATTAGAAGAGGTACATAAATGAACCAAATCAAGTAATGTTGGCAAATGTTCAATCTCATTAGACTCCAAATCCGTAAGATTCCTGTAGAAATGAAAATCTCAAGATAATGAACGCTTTATGAAGTTAGAAATGGGAGCATCATGAAGTGAAGAAATACGATACGCGGTTAAAAACAAGAGAAAAATGGTTTTCTCCCAACCAATAATCCTCCCAGAATCGAATTCGATGACCATCCCCACCTCCATATCTCAAATGTGGAATAAAGGAAGTATAACCTTGGGAGATGAATTTCCAAGGACTTGCATTAGTAACATAAATACCGGGCCTAACATCCCACCCATTCAAATGTATGCCGAATTTGCTCCTAATAACCTTATGCCAAAAGGAATGAGGTTCCAAAAGAAATCTTCAAAGTCATTTACCAACCAGAGCAACATTCTTGAGGACCAAATTACCCAATCCCAAACCCCCCTCCTGCTTAGAAAGACACTGTTTTCCACCCAACCAAATGATCCTTCCTCATCACCAGTTGCTGACCAAAGAAAATCTCTTATTAACTTTTCTAGTGTGTTAGCTACACTAACTGGGATCCTAAAAAAAGAAAGATAATATAGGGGTATACTAGACAAGCAAGCCTGAATTAAAGTAATCCTACCCCAAGGAAAAATACGTACCTTTCCACCTATCTAAACCTTGACTCACTCTTTCAACTACCGGATCCCAAAACGAGACTGATCTAGGATTCTCACCAAGCGGGATAGGCTTTGGAATTATTTTTTTGGGATTTTTGAGGAGGCTTGGATGTCACCTTTTGGCGAGCTTGCTTCTGGTTAGATTTTGGGCTTTTGGGAAGCACAAGGATACTAAGATCCTGTGGAGGTGTTCCTGTTTTGCCATATTGGGCATATGGACCGATAGAAATGCTAGAATCTTTAATGATACTTATCTTTCTATTCCTCTTTTTTGGGATAGGGTTTCATTTCTAGCATTGTTGTTGGAGCTTTCAAAGGAGTTGCTATTTCAAATGTCATTCACATTGGCATGCAATGCTTCATGAGTTTTTCTTTATTTCATTTCTTATGTTTCTATGGAGGACTCCTTATCCTCCTCTTACGTAATTCCTCCTTTCTGATAAAATTATATTATCAGAACTGTAGAAAGGAATACTCCTTGTTTGGGTTTATAATTCCTTAATTTATTTCATCTCAATTACATTGGTTTATATACACAAGTATATTTATGGTAATCTCTAGTTACTGTTATGTATACACACTAATTATGGGATATGACTAACTATAATTATGGAAACCATATCATATCTTCTAACACTCCTCCTCAAGTTGGTGTATAGATGTCTCGCATACCCAACTTGAAACACAATGGATGAAACCTCTTACTACTAAGACCCTTAGTCAAAATATCAGCAAGCTGGTGCTCTGTTTTGACAAAAGGTAAGAAAATAAGACCACTAGTTAACTTTTCTTTAATGAAGTGTCTGTCAATCTCAATGTGCTTCGTTTTATCGTGCTGTACTGGATCGTTTGCATGTGAGCCTATGAGCTCACGGATTCGTTTACGAATGTCACATGTCTTAGACATATCACCAGAAATAGAGAAAGTTTGAGAGATAGCCTCCCAAAGCTCATAGGCATTGTCTAAGAACATGTAATTACTCCGCATACTAGGTTCCATCGAATTAAAAATCCATGTCTTCACCATGGAATTATCAGATTTCCATTCTTCTTGGGTCATACCTTGTTTTTCAGGCATAGTAGTTGTTCCATTGACGAAGTGTTGCATATGATTAGCCTCAATTGACATAGTTGCTTGAGACCATGCCAAATAGTTGGTTCCATCCAGTTTGAAGGGGCTGAGAACCAATGCTGAATTAAGGGTATGGCTTCTAACGGCTTGTTATCCCATACTAATGTTATGAACCCCACTATTAGCACCACTTTGTTCCGCCATATAATATATACCAAGGAGAATAAACTTTCCAATGGATATCAACTAATTGTACTATACTTTAGAACTAGAATTTATGCTAAAGAAGCGGTGGGAATCTCAGTACTAACAACAGAGCGATGAACAGTGCCGACGAACAGTGCCAATGAACAGTGTTTTTTCCTGAAAAATAAGGACCAAGCTCTGATAGCATGTAGAAAGGAATACTCTGAGTTTGGGTTTATAATTCCTTAATTTATTTCATCTCAATTACATTGGTTTATATACACAAGTATATTTATGGTAATCTCGAATTACAGTTATGTATACACACTAATTATGGGATATGACTAACTATAATTATGGAAACCATATCATATCTTCTAACAAGAACAATATTTGATCTGAAGCCACAAAGAGAAAATTAAATTTTTAATTGATCATCCTTGCACATAAAAGCTTGATCATTATTGTAATGAAAGCTTCAGATCACTTAATGGGGCTAATTAAAGGTTATTTTAGCTGTTTTTAAATAAAAACTATGATTGGAGACTGTTTGGACGTGCTATGTGACCTGTGTATGTAATACAAACTGTCAATTTGGATGGACAAGTTGATAATTGCACTATTATCTGTGAGCGCAATAGGTTAAGTGCTGGTTTTAAGTTCCATGGAGTTATATGCAAGATGGTCTAAAGTTTAATCAAATGTAATGTACTCTATAAATATATGCTTCTCCATCTCTCTCTCTTTGTCACTCTACTGTATTGATTTTTTTTTTTCCTTTGGGTACTAACTGTCAAAGCATTTGATGATGATTTAGTGAAGAATCTTCTAATATTTGACTTAACGTTAATCCTTTTTTACCCGCAGCTCATGTCTATACGGGATGAGCTTTTTGAGACATTTAAAAAGAGGCACAGAGGTGTTATGGAGCTCGAAGAAGTGCAGTTAACTTCCAACTCTCTACACAGGTTAGTTACATATATTTTGTTTGAGGATAGTTAATTTGTTCCTTTCATGTTATGACTTAAACCTCTATAGACCTGTGTCAACCTGTTGAAAATTTGTTCTCTTTTACTCCGACATTCACTTTTAGCACTAACCATATTTAGTAATTTTCATGATTTTAGAGTATCGTGAGAAATGTGATGCAGTACTGGAACTAAAGCAGGGAATAGAATTAGAAAGCAATGAAGAAAGTGAAGAGATACAGGAAGAACAGATATTTTAGTCTTTAACAAACAAGTAGCAGTTTGTTGCCATTGTTTTCTTCTTCTTTTTTTCTTTCCAAATATTAAGGCTTGCTAAACATACTTTTGACATAATTTTTCTTCCAATAATAATTTAAGTCTCTAAAGTTTAATACTGAAAAAGATAATCAGTAAGAATTATATCCAAGTGTTTTTATTCTTCTTAAAAAACTCATGGACAAGTTTTTTTTCAATGGTGGGGAGAATGATGCAGAATGGAAGAGGAAAATCAAGAAATTTCATATTAATTTTGTAATTGTGAACAAAGAAAGAAGGGAGAAGACTCTTATTATATATATATATATATATATATATATATATATATCTTACAATGTATAATAGAGAGCCTTTATATAGGCTTAGAGTTGCAGTACATTTGGAAAGTAAATCATTATCCCTAATCATGCAATCCTCCTAATTATGTAATCCCCAAATCATACCTTTAGAATAATGTCTAGAATCCTCTAGAATATCTACTAACACTCCCCCTCAAGCTGGAGCATGTATATCGATCATGCCCAGCTTGTTACAAATATATGTAATTCTAGTAGCTTCTGAGGCTTTGGTAAACACATCAGCAAGCTGTTCGCCAGTCTTAACATGACTTGTGGATATAATTCCTTCTTGGATCTTTTCACGAACAAAGTGACAATCAACTTCTATGTGTTTAGTCCTTTCATGAAACACCGGATTAGAAGCAATGTGAAGAGCTGCCTCATTATCACACCAAAGGTGCATAGGTACCAACTTGTTGAATTCTAGTTCAGTTAACAAATGCTTCATCCAAATCAATTCACACGAAACATGAGCCATTGCTCTATATTCCGATTCCGCACTGGATCTAGAAACAACATTCTGCTTCTTACTCTTCCATGCTACGAGATTTCCTCCAACAAATACGTAATACCCTATAGTAGACCTCTTATCTGATGGAGCCCCTGCCCAATCTGCATCCGAGAATCCTTCTACTCTATTATGTCCATGATCACGAAAAACCAATCCACGCCTTGGAGCACCCTTAAGAGGTCTCCTCCGTTAACTTTTGACTAGTATCCATGGGTGTGTTAGCTGGTTTACATCCTAATAAGCCAGTCTCCTCCAAAAGATCTAAAATATATTTTCTCTGGGACAAGAATATACCCCTGCTTGATCGAGCCACTTCAATCCCCAAAAAATATCGCAGCTTTCCCAAATCCTTAGTGTCAAACTTTTGCATCAAGAAGGACTTTAAGGCAATAATACCTTCTTTGTCATCCCCTGTAATTACGATATCATCTACATACACAACTAATAAGATTCGCCCTGCGGAAGTCTTCCGATGAAACATCGAATGATCACTATCACACCTTGATAAACCAAACTCAAGAACCACCTCTGTAAATCTGCCAAACCATGCCCGTGGAGATTGTTTCAATCCATACAAAAATTTCTTTAGTTTACATACCAAACCAGACCCCCCCTGAGCAACGAACCCTGGAGGTTGTTTCATGTACACAACCTCATGTAAATCACCATGGAGAAATGCATTTTTAACATCTAACTGATGTAGCGGTCAGTGATAAGAAGCTGCCAGAGAAATCAACAAACGCACAGAAGCCATTTTTGCAACAGGAGAGTGTCTCGGAATAATCAACACCATAAATCTGAGCATATCCTTTGGCAACCAGTCGAGCTTTTAAGCGTGCAAGAGATCCATTAGGATTCACTTTGACTGTGTAAACCCATTTGCAACCAACTACAGATGCGTGAGGAGGTGGCACAACTAAATCCCAAGTACCATTTTTCTCCAAAGCCATCATTTCTTCCACCATTGCCGCCTTCAACCAGGATGAGATAGTGCTTCTGAGACAGTCTTAGGGATAAAATGAGATGAAATAGTAGATAAACAAGTAAGATAGGAAGAAAATAAGTCAGAATAGGACAAGGAAGCAGAAATTGGATGTTGAGTACAAGTGCGTTAACCTTTCCGACGGGCAATAGGCTTATCTAAGTCAGATTCCTCAAAAGGCATCTTAGAATCTTGCGATGAAGAAGATGGAGTGATGGTAGTATCAATCGGCGTGGCAGGAGGGACTATATCTGTTCGAGGTCAGCGAGAATATACATACCGAATGTCTTGGGTAGGACGCGGTAAAGACACAGAAGGTGGAACATGATGGATGACATATGTAGGGATGGCCTCATCTAAATCTGTACGTGACTCAGACTGAAAGGTAAAGGGTGTGGTCTCAAAGAAGGTGACATCTGCACTAACAAAATACCGCTTGAGTTCAGGAGAGTAACATCTATAGCCTTTTTGAGTCCTAGAATATCCAACGAACATACACTTTAGAGCTTTGGGATCCAATTTGGACACATGAGGCCGATGATCCCGAACAAAACAAACACATCCAAATACCTTTGGTGGTAATGAAAATAGTAACTGAGAGGGAAAAAGAACTGAATGAGGAATATTCCCATTTAAAATAGATGAAGGCATGCGATTAATTAAATAACATGCGGTAAGAACCGCATCTGCCCAAAAACCTTTAGGAACATACATCTCAAACAATAATGCACGGACAACTTCCATAAGATGTCGATTTTTCTGTTCAGCTACACCATTTTTTTGTGGTGTATCTGTACAAGAGGATTGATGAACCATACCATGTTGTGCCATAAATGTAGTGAATGAAGAAGAAAAATACTCAAGTGCATTGTCACTTCTTACAACACGAATTGGAATACCAAACTGAGTGGCAACTTCACGAACAAAATTAGTGAAAATAGAGAATAACTCAGAACGATTTTTCATTAGATAAAGCCAAGTAACCCTCGAATAATCATCCACAAACGTAACAAAATACTTAAATCCTAACTGAGATGTTACAGGACAAGGACCCCAAACATCAGAATGAACTAAATCAAATGGGTTCGCAGACCGCATATTGACCCTGGGTGGGTAAGGCACCCAATGATGCTTCCCAAACTGACACGACTCACACTCTAAGCTAGACAAGGAATGAAAGTTGGGCATCAACTTCTTCAGGCTAGATAAAGAGGGATGTCCTAATCGACAATGGACTTGAAGAGGTGATGCAACAGCAGAATAATCAACTGATTTTGACACTCCAAAAGCAGACTCATCAAGCAGATATAGGCCCCCTGATGCACGACCTCTACCAATCGTCTTCTTCGTCGTAAGATCTTGAAAAACACAAGAATTAGGATAAAAGGTGACTGAACAATTAAAAGCTTTTGTTAATTTGCTATCAGAAATTAGATTAAAGGGAAATTTTGGTATAAATAAGGTAGATTCAAGAGAGAGAGAAGGGTTCAACGGAACAGTGCCTATGCCTTTAATATTGACTGTGGACCCATCCGCTAGAGTAACACCAGCATGAGTTGATACTTTTTGAAAGGAAGAAAGATTATTAGAATTACCTGTCATATGATCAGAAGCCCCAGAATCAATTACCCAGGGACGAGAAGTACTAAGGCAAGAACTAGCATTAACTGTCTGGACAAAAGTAGCAGTGGAAGAAGATGGTGGTTGATGAGAAGCTTGGTACTGAGTATATTGTGCATATTCGTGAGCACTCATAGTCACTGTTTTCTCCTCAGTACTTTGGGAAACCCCTGGTTGTACTCCAGTATCCGACCCAGTAACAATATTAGCATATCGAGGTTTCCCCTGAGGAGATCGACCTTGTAAATGTCGACAATATCGCTGAATATGACCAGACTTACCACAATGAAAACAAACAATATGACCGGATCCAGAATTGTCAGAACTCTGACCCCTGCTACTTCCTCAGCCTCCATTAGTGGTACCACGCCCATGACCACTCCACCGACCACCACTACGACCTCCTCGAAAAACAGAGGAAGTACCGCCTCCAATGCCTCTTCCATGAGTAGTAACAAGTGCAACCTTCTCGGAAGACACATGAGGAGTAGATCTTTCACGAGATATCCGTAGTACCCTTGCAAAAGCATCAGTGAGCGAGGACATTTCAGAACTACTCAAGAGTTGTGAGCGAACCAATTCAAATTCTGGACCTAGAGCACTAAGAAACCCCATGATCGCCAATTGCTCCCGTTGAGCTTGCATTTTTGTTACATCGTTTGTGATAGGAAGCAAAATATTCATCTCTTCATACATTTTCTTATAATCCGCAAAGAATTGAGTCAATGGACGTCCATCCTGTGTAGTCCTTTAAAAATTTTGAGAGACATCATAGATACAAGCAAGATTATTTTTACCAGAATAAAGAATCTCCAAATACTCCCATAATCCCTTAACTGTATCAATATGAGTAATCAAATCCACAATCTGACTATCCATAGAATTAAGCAATTGATACAAAATGCGAGCGTCTGTCAAGTCCCATTCTTCTGGTGCAACTGTAGAGGGTCGTGTTTGGGTCAAATGCTTCTCTTGTTCCCACTCAATCAAACATAAGCGGACAATTTTCTGCCATTGTGGATAATTATGGAGACCCTCTAACTTCTTGTCTGTAAGGCGATTAGAGGATGAAACCACCTCAGTAACCATAGGAGAATTCTTCGAAATCATTACCGTAGACGTCTCGCTTGACTTAGTCGCCATCTTGCACGTATCAAAAACTCAAAAAAAAAAAACAGATATAGTCCAACCGTTAACACTAAAACATCCAGGAATAAGACAACCAATTGTTAACCGTCCATAAACTCAAAAACAAACTTCATTAAAAGACTCTAATCCACCTTCTAAATCATTCAACAAGACTGCAATTGAAAAACAAACTTACTGACAATAGCGATGAAAAGAACCCTACTACAGTGCCGGTGAACAGTGCTTCTGCTACAGTACCGATGAACATTGTTTCTGCTACAGTGCCAATGAACAACGTTTCTGCGTAGTGCCGATGAACAGTGTTTTGCCTTTTTTTTTGTTGGAAGGAAGAAAGGAAAAAAAAAATTAAGATACCTCAGGAATGCGGAACCCTAGCTTTGATACCATGTGAAAAAAGAAAGAAGGGAGAAGACTCTTATTATATATATCTTACAATGTATAGTAGAGAGCCTTTATATAGGCTTAGAGTTGCAGTACATTTGGAAAATAAAAAATTATCCCTAATCATGCAATCCCCCTAATTATGTAATCCCCAAGTTATACCTTTAGAATAATATCTAGAATCCTCTAGAATATCTACTAACAGTAATGTTATTTAGAGCTAAATAGTTGATTATTAACATAATTATTTATCGCTTGTATTAAGTAGGATATTCTGGAAGTTTAATTATAGTAGTAGATTTTAATTAGGGGATTATTTCCTTTTTAAATTAGGTTTTTACTTGGTCGTTAAGTCTAGGTTCTCTATATAAAGTATTGTAATCTTTATTTATTTTTAAATTATTGAATAGATTGATTTGAGAATTGTGTATTTTGTGGCTGAGATTTGTTTATCCCTTAATTCCTCCACCCCGCTCTTGTCCTACATCACTATTGACATGTGGTTTTGGGTTGGATGGTCTTACAAATGCACACAGTCAAAGTCCATGGTTCAACGTATAATTCGGTTATTAATAGTCATCAACAGCACACAGTATATTGTGTGGTATTAGAATTTTGGGTTTATTTGGTGCTTGTGTCATGATTTTACCATATCATGTTTTGCTTATAATTTCTAAATTTATTCTTGCCTAGTAGTAAATTAATAATTTATGATTATTTTTGTCTCAGCAACACATTATGGACTCTATAATTTAATTTTGGTTGCCTCTAAATGCGAAACTTTGTTCGATATTATTGCTTGATTTGGCGACTTCCTGTTTCTATTCCACCTTGACATGACAGATTTGGCGACTTCCTGTTTCTATTCCACCTTGACATGACAATTATACTCAGAGATTTTCATTCATTGTAATGTCCGCTGCAGGGGCACAAGTGGCATTGCAGGCTATGATTGATACTTAAATCCATATCAAAATATATCCTCTTGTCAAGTCTCTATGACCCTAACACATGTATGGCGCCTTTGCAGAATGTTGCTGGCTTTCAGTGAGCAGACTAAAGGCCAAAAGTTTCCAGAGAATGCTTCGGACCAAGAAATGCTGGAAATTGTTATGGCCAGGTGGGATCTCCTTTCTATGAGATTACTCTTCAGAGTGACCTGGAATATATGAGGTGCATAAGCACGGCAATTGAGTATGAGTGAAAGATGCTCTCTCTCATAATAGTCGCTTTTGTTGGTAATATCTTCTTATGAGAGATTGAGCTTAACTACATTTTTATTTGTTGTTTTTCATTTTGTTTCTTGTTTTTTTTTGCCTAGATATAACTTTATGGAATCATATATTAAGGGTTCTATATCATCACCTTAAATAAGACATTTTTCTTTGCATTGCTTATTCCATCTAAATGTTCCATTTTAGGATATTAGTACATGACTTGGTGTTTGAGTTCAAGAAATTTTTTCCAATCATGAGCCCATCATTAAGTTGAGTATAGGTCAAATGTCTGGGATAAAAAATGTCAATTTTGGACAGACTTTGAGATACATGTTATATTTAGATCCATCTGTAGTCTGTAGACATTCAGGCAATGCATTCCCTTTTCTGCTAGAGTGCCTTCATTATAAAACTATAATTCTCAACATAAATTTAAGATGATATCCGATACGAACATAATTGTGAGATATTTGATATCAAGTTTCAGGTTCTTTGCATATTTTGCTAAAGACTTGGCTGAAATCTAAGGAACATAAAATAAAATGATACTTTAACAACCCATCAGTTAAAGGAATGAATTAAGTAGAAGGATCCTGTTAAGTAAAGTAAACAAATGTTTAATGATGACCCTTGTAACTCTGTATAAGCAACGGAGGATAGGAAACAGAAGAATGTTGTTTGCATGTAATGAAAGGGAAGGAAAGGAGATCATTATATTTTAGATTCACACCCGTTTTACTCATATTTTACGGAGTCAACAAAGCATATCACACAATGTCAGGCTTAACCCTAGTTAGGCCTGATTAAAACGAACAAATCAAGCAACTAATTAGCTAACAAGGGTTGTTGATTAGTAATAGAAGCTAAAACAGTGAAGAGCAATTGAAAATGATGACAAACAGTAACTCGAGCTGCAGAAACTAAGTAATTCAGGAATGAAATTATAGGAAACTTGGGGAAAAAGATAGCTAGGATAAATATGGACTAAGCCATTTCCAATATAATTCTCATACATGCCTTCACACTACACACATCGCTTTTATTTATAGATAACTACCATGCTCAGATTTGCTAACTTGCACCAGGGAGATACTTACTACCTACCCCATGTGCCAGATTACTACTAGAATATTCTAAGTACTATTTTAGTCCCTTGAATTAGATATTTTCTGAACTAGCCCCTGTCCTTACATGCAATGCTTGCTGGAAAATGCAAAGAACTTAGCCAATCGTGGAAGTTAAAGTGTAGATCTCCTTCTTTCCTTCTTTTTCTTTTGTTTCTTCCTCGACCAAAGATGAATTTTAGGTTAAAAACTAATGGGTAAGAATTTTGGGCACAACTTTGAAGAGCCGATTGCCTCGCGCCTCAGCAGCTAAGGTGCATGCTTCATTGAAGCAGCCGCGCCTCATTGTGCTCACGGCTAGGTGCGCCTTTAACAACATTAGAGATTCTCTTTATTGGAGTTTTCTTTCTTTTCTTTATCTTTTTTTTTTCTTTTTTTTTTTTGGGGTTAAATGAGGTTTATCGGGTTCCGTTGTGCATTTTGTGGATTTTTAGGAGAGTTTGCTTTTGGGAACTAATGTTGTTATTTTTTGGAGGGTTTCTTTTATAGGGTGAGATCTTTTTGCTTGGGGCATAGGTGTGCCTTTTAATCCCAACTATGCTTAGTTTACGTCGCGTGTACATGGGTTCAACCCCTTTTTGGTTTTTTTAATGAAACTAGTTTCTTATCAAAATAATAGTAATTTCGTACATAGCATATACAAATATGTACTAAAAATAATTCTACATGCCAAATGTCAAAGGATCAAGTTTTCTTTCCTATCAGTACCACAATCCCAAGGTAAAATAATTTGTCTTCTAAAACCTAAGGCGCTGATTGCATAGTATATTTGGTATTCCTAATTGAGTGTGGAAACACATGTTGGAGCTTGAGGGCATCCATTTATGACGACAATGATAGAAATTATATCCACGCATTACCACGTCTCCTAGCATATTATAAAGAAATTGGCTGGCATTTCTCATTGACTGACCTGGGTAGGTCTCTTTAGTCAAAAGTAGTACCGAAGTTTAAAAAATAGTTAGGTTTCAAATAACGGACATGATATTTGCCACACATAATAAGTAGATTAGGGATCTAATATAATGGTCGAGTCACGAATATTGTGGTTGTAAAGTTAGCATTTCTTAAACCACATTTAGTCTAACATAGCTCTTATAGAAACATCCAACTCAAAACCTATTTCAAGGTTATATATTGGGTCTTGAGGTTTAATTTGTTCAATTTGGTACTTTGTATTTCAATAAGCCCTCTCACGTGTCTCGTAATTATGAGCTGAATACATGGATTAAATACAATGGTATCATGGAGCATGTGGGTCATTGGAAATTGCTCATGAGACTCATTGGGGTTATGCATAAACTGTCACACCTTGTTTACTGAAAATGCAAGGTCAGGTTGAGTAAATGCAACACATATTAGAGCCCCAACAATTTGACAAAATTTGGTGGGATCCAAGAAGGGAATTTTATAATACTGAGATGCATAATGGAAGATAACAGACAAGATGTACTGTTTTTGTGGTTGCAAGAGACCAGATGGAATGTGAATAACCTCCATAACTAAAAAGAAATTTAGAGAGCCAATTTCTTTAAACACAAATTCTCGGCTGAGATTGTTGATTAGAACATTGATCCTTCATTGCTATTCCCTGTTTAGGCAATGTGGTAAACATATATGAGCATGATAATTTGTACAGCAGCAACATAACAAAGGAAAACAGAGGTATTGATTTTGGATTCAACAAAGCCAAAGTGAAGCAGGAACAGGGATAGGTGTTGATAAAAGTGTTAGATTTATAAAATCGGCCCAAAGTCTGGTATATAAAGACATTAAACTCTCTAACTCAAAACCAATTGGCAATGAGAAGAGTTGGCCCAAATCATTATAAACCAGGCATATTTTCTCAAGGTATTAAATGTGGGACAAGATATATAACACTCCCCCTCACGTGTAGCCCGGTGTATTAAGGATTGCACGTGGACCTGATGAATATGAAGACCCACACAAGATAAGCAAGCCCAGAAGAAGATAGTCACAAGACAAACCTAGAAGAAATTTAGTAAACCACAAACAACTATTGGTCCAATTGATAAGTGGTACTAGTTCAGAAATGGATAACTTTGACCCTTAAGAAATGGACTGTAAGTGGGTAAGAATGAAAGCTAAGAAGAGTGTTTAATTAGGCCTAAGGATAGCCCGCTCTAATACCAAGTTGAAAGTTGAAACCCATATTTAGGGATGTGAGAAAACAAAGAAATTGGTGAATATGAGAGGTGAAATCCTTCTCATCATTTCATTGCATATATACTAATTCTGTTACAATCAAACTACAATTAAGGCTCTAATTAGAGCTGTAATCAATGCTAAATACTAACTTCCCTAAGTAGCTAGATTCTAATAATATTGTAACAGATTTACATAATAGTCTACATTCTAACAAGAAGCTCTAGGGGCCTATTGAGACCATGCTGTGAATGGTCTTACTTAACATGTTGAGGATAAGTATCCTCAAAACGTGGAGGTTGAAATATGAAAACCGTCTCATGGAGAATACCATGAAGAAGGCATTGTTGATTTCAAGTAGTCTAATTCGCCAGGAAAGAAATACTGCCAAGGAGAGAATTGTACGCATCATTGTTGGGTTCAACAACTGGGCTGAAGGTTTCACCATAATCTATCTCATGTTCTTGGTGAAATCCTTTAGGAACAAGGTGGGCTTTATACTAGTATAAGTATCCATTAGCTTTCCTTTTGAAAACCCATTTGAAACACATAATGTACATGCTCTGTGTTTTTTGGAGTAATGACCAAGTCTTTGTTGAGAAGAGAGCACTGATTTTACTTTCCGTACCTTAAGCAATTCAGGGTATAGGTTGACAGGTTGGCTCTTGCATTTGTGAAAGAGTAGTGATGGAGGCATTAGGGTTAAATTTGGAGGCCTGAAGTTTCATTTTACGAGTGAGGACAGTACTTGAATGAGTAGGTGGAGACAGGGGAGGTTTAGAAACGTTAGGAAGAGTCTGTAAGTCGACACCAGGTCATACCTTGGCTGGTGTTGTTTGGCATGATATGAGGTAATGTGGTAGTTAGGGACCGTGGTGAAGTTTTAGACGTAGAGTCTCTCTTGAAAACTGTTACGACGGAGAGGGTATTGTGTTTGAAATAGGAGAGGAAAGTGATGTTTAATCACCAGGAGTGAGAGATTGAGATGAAATTGGCCAATTGCGTGGGATAAGAGCTGATGGACATTGAGTTGGCTGTTGGGGATAAGAGATCATTGGGAAGGTGGGGGGTTCAATTAGTTGGGACAATAGAGAGGGAAGAAGAATGAGTCAAAGTAGGAGTCTGTTGGAGTATGCAGAAGACAACGTTTAACACAGAATGTGGGAAAACAGCCCATGGAAAATGTTAAGCTAAAACCTACCTTGAGTCTGTTATGTCTTAGTATCCAGAATACTCTCTAAATAACTACCTCACATGGCCCATGTGATTGTGTGGGATTAGATTTACTGTTCTATCATACAAATTAGTGTGAAAAGTTTGTGCTTTTATTGTGGGTCTCTACTTTCTACCATTTCCATGCATGGATAATTATCCACATTTGATGTAGGACCATTTCTCTGTATGGTTTATCCGTTCACCATTTCCTACATCAAACGTGGATAATTTGTATTGCGTAACATGGATCATGTGTGCTGTTGGGCCATGCACATAAATGAAATTGCTTACTTTTATACAAATCAAGGTGATTGAAGTAGTCACGAAATTGGAGAATTTTTCCACTCTTTACTGGTGCAGTAAGTGGACAATTATATTTACTTGAAGGACAAGATGGTTACTAAGTTTGAAATCCAAAAATAGGAAGAAAATCATTTGTAAAATAGGAAGAGAAGCACATGGTGAGAATACTGATAAAAGAGGTGGATGTGTAAACCTTTACAAGTGTTTATGGTTTAAGGACATGTCTTTTGTGTGTGTTTTAGTTAGCATGCGTGTCTTTCTTTCTTGTAATGCTATTTAAATGTATTTGTTAATTTCTTTAATGTAGATACGAAAAAGAACTTATGCATCCGATTCAGAGTCTTGTTGCGGGAGAGCTTGCTCGTGCTTTGCTTATCCAGGTGTGGGTTATGCCTTTTTCTTTTTCAGCAGGTAATTTATATTCTAGTATCTGACAGTAGGTTCTTTGACATGGCAGATTCAGAAACTCAAATTAGACATTGAGACGTGAGTAGAAATTGTTACTCTTCGGTTTTCTAATTGATGCTTACACCATTTTATGTTCCTGATGCCTAGTCGTTATGCCTAACAGGGCAATGCTTGAGTTGAACCAGATACTTAGGGCCAATGAGATAAACTTTGCAATTCTAGCAGCTTTACCAGCTTTCTTTCTCTCCCTAATTATCCTGGCATTAATCCGTGCATGGTTCAAGCAGGTAAGAACTTTAGGGCTTCTTTCATTTTTTAATTCGACTCTAATGATGCTGCATCTCATTAAGAAAATGTTACTCTGGTTAATTAAAGTATTAACCTGAAGTTTTAGGTATTATGACATTTTACCCCCTTAAGTTCCAATTGCACAAAATGGTCCTTAATTTTTTTTATTTTTTATTTTTTATTTTTAATTTCGGAATTTATGTTCAATTGTTCACGGCCTGTGAAAAGAAGAATACAGAAGTATGCATGTGTTTCCCATGTGGAGCATAATTTGATTGATGAAATTGCGCTTGAGGGAACAACGTGCTAAAGAAATAAAACAGTGAAATACAATTTGAGAAATAAATATTGACTAATACGCAGGTTTTTAAAGACTTTTTCAAGCTACTGGTTTTTCAATGGTAATGTGGTCCATTGATGGTAAAGGTGCATTGATTTTTTAACTAGACAAACATTTTAGGACACTCTTAAGTCAAATTTATGACATAAAACAACTTGAAGAAGGGGTTTATAGATATTTTAAAACTTGCCATTGTTAAAAAAAGCAAATTGTAAGTCGGTGTGATTATGATAAGGGTTTAGTGTTTGATGTTTTTGAATTTTTAAAATGAAATATATTTTAATATAATCATATTGAATTGGCCTAAATAAAAGCAGTAAAAAACATACGTGAAATGAATACAACTGAGAAGAACAGAGAAAAAGACGGAATTCATCTGAGAAATAAGGAGTAGATGAGGTAATAAAATAAGAGACGAAGGAAAAAAATGGAAGAGGAGCCTGGATGTACCGAGGGAAAAAAGCTAAAGGAGTGGACACAGCCAAGTAAATTGAAATTTTAATGAAGCCCTCGTGTAATGTACTTTGCCCTCAATTATGACCACAATCACTATCAGAGGCCCATAATTTGAGATTTTTAATGTTTAAAGCTTGAATGAGATTTCCGTCTAACCCATATCTCGTACTTATAAAAAATACGCATGAATACGCCATATAAATTTGAGTGGCTGAATATGCAGTAAACTTTTCATGTGAATTAAGATTCAATTCAATGCGAAACTTTATTACACGTCAACATGTTCCAGAGAAAGTCTTCAACATGCAATCGTTTTTATTTGCATCCTCTGCAATTTTCAGATTATATTAGGCCACTAATTTTTGTTCATATAAAGTACAAACCAAGGCAGGTTACATTTACATAAATGACTAGGTATTTGTAAAAGAATGAGTAGAGAAAAACTTAATTGTAAAATTCTTGTCCATCGTCACCAATATTTCTCTATTCACTTTAAATCATTTCCCTTTAATTTTAGGATACTGCTACATCCACTGATTATAAGCCCTGAATAAGCACCGGATGCAAATTTTCCATATGAATGCAATTTTCAGTAGAAAAAAGTTGCATTTGTCATTTTATATAGATTGAGTTTCATAGGTATAGAAACATGTCTAATTCGGTACTTATTCAGGATTTATTTTCAGTGGATATAGCATTTTCTGAACTTATGACAGCATCTTTGATACCATTGCTATAGTATGGATATAGACCCAACATGTGAACCACTCAAACATTTTTTTTTGGTTTCAATGAATTTATCAATGATTTATCTGGAAGTTATGAATTTGTTCTCCCTACTGAGATCAATTGCTGAGTAATGTTAATTTCTTAGTAACTGACTTCAATTAATTTTTCATGTACGCCATGGTATTTAATCTCTCCTTCTCAACCAGGATACTAGAGCAGAGGGTAGGGGTAGAATAGCTCGACTCCAAAGAAGGCTACTAATAGTGGAGGTTGAGAAAAGGATTATGGAGTTCCAAACTTGTATTGATAAAGGAATGGTAAAATACTCAACTTTTTCAGTTTTATTAATTCATTTACATAGCAATGATAACTTTGTCAGGTGGGTGCTCTGTGAAACAAATAAAGTAGATATTCAATCTTGTAATATCATGTGCTGTGTTATAAATATGTTGGTATTGTAGTCTGAGGTACATTGCAAAGCCTTTTCAATATTTCTGTTCTTTCTCTCATTCATTGTTCTTATATGTGGCCCTATATTATTGTGGGAGCAGCAACCCAATTAGTAATGTTCGAATATTCTAGAGGATTCCAAGATTGCAATGATTGACATAATCTTAGGATTGATTTCCTTTAATTCTTGGCTTCTAGTCTTAACCTATATAAGGCTCTTTAGTGTAAACTTTATGATATGTAATAAACATCGTCTTTTAGCTTTCACATGGTATCGGAGCTAGTTTTGATCTTTGGAGGGGCAACTAAGTCTTGCTCTCGCCACCGCCAACACATAATAGTTGGTGGGGGTGTTTTTTCTTGTAATTTATTTTTTGATAGGTAACTTTTGAACCCATTCATTTTTTATGGGTAACTGTTGAGTCCATTCTTCCCCTTTCTTTAACAACTGCTGCAATTCAGTCTTCAATATCTCTAACTTATATTCAATATCCTTTTTTAAAGGGATCAAAGTTTTCCAGTGAAGTGCTCAACGATGTTGTTGAGATTTCCCCGTTCGCGTTCTTCTTAGTTGTAGTAAGAGTTTCTCTGTGAGTTAACAGCTGGCCTGGCCTGGCCTGGTATCACATGGTAATATAACCCTATCTAGTAGCTGAGCACATGTCAGTAGTTTCTGGTGCGAAGTAATGTGCTAGGTCAATGTCAATACAGATTCATTGAGCAAAAAAACCAATGTTTTGAGTCCGCGAACGTTTTCTGAGATTATGGTTCAGTCGTTTTATTTTCTTAAGAAGAGTATTTTCAATTTTGACTAGTTTTCTGTTATTTGAATGATATTTGAGTTGTCCTGTCCGGGTTGCTATAATAATTTCTGACCTTTTGGAAGAGCTAGTTGTGGTGCTATTAGTGCTGATGCGGGAAGCATGGACAACAAACAGAAAGTTCTACATGGATTATGGATGGGGAATTATATAATTATATTTAGAATTAAGTTGGTAATATTTGAGGTAATTCCCATGATTAATTATTTCTAGGTGTCTTAATTGTTTAAGTCATTATAGTTTTAAGGTTGTTATGATGTTATTTTATAAAAAAAAAAGCAATTTTATTGAAAAGTAGAAAGATGGATCACGATTCAGTTGGAGTACAAGAAGCCCTCCCAAATGAAAATACCAAAGTGAACAAAAGAAATAATTGGGAAGATAAATCATTTGTTAGTGCAATAGCACCCGCAAATCCCTATTTATATCAGATATCGAAACTCTCCTTAGTAGACTGCAACTGGAAAATAAAATACGACACAAAATGTGATTGCAGATTCGGGTTACAGACAAGAATTGAGCAGTTCGGCAAATCTCATAAAATGGGGATCAGAGTTCTGCGGGGATTCGGTGCATAGTTAAATATTAAATACATTTATGTCTAACTGGACCACTTTCGTTCAAACTTGATGGATCTGGCCCCTTTCATCAAACCGCACTTCCAAAGTGCAGATTTTGTTGCAGTTCGAGCTTTGAAACTGCGAAGTGGAAATAATTTTTAAACGGCAGCAGATTTTTCAATTTGGCCATTTGGGTAAAAGACAGTTAAATTCAAAGTGGAAGTGCGATTTACTGATAAAGTTGTGTAACCTGCAAAAGCTGGGCTCACAAATGCTTACAAATGGTTGTCAACTTTTTTTTTTCTTTTTCTTTTTCCTTTTTTTCCTTTTTAAATGGTTGTGAGACAATTCTCGGTGAAATATTTAGCTTTTTCTAACTGTGCAATTGTTCAACTTACAAATAAAGAATAGAAAATTATAACTCTACTACCTTCTTACTTTTACCACATATTTAAATGACTAAAAACTAATTTAATTACTACTTTTTTACTTTTACAACATATTGACAACACACAAACATCCTTTAAAATAAAGAAAAACAACACCCAAATTGATGTCTAAACATACCTAGTGAAAACAACACACAAACATCCCCTAGACACACAAACAGACATATAATCACCTAATCATCACCCATGCTTACGTACTCATCACTTCCATTGTTGATGTCCTCGTCATTTGTAGAAGGTCTTGATTGACGTTTCTTCTTACTCGGACAAATCTCATCGTAACGTGTTAGATGGTGTCTTACCTTGTCGGTAGGTGGGGACTTGCTTCGGTTGAGATATTCATTGAAAGTTTCGGTTTTGTCTTACCCTTGGTCAACTAGCCCTTATCAAGCCACACCTTCTTTTTGAATTTTTCTGGGTAATTATGCTTTAACTTGTCGTATATGCATGGTTGTGTGTTTTTGGGTTGTTCCCCCTCCTGTATCAGCTCCTTCCCTAACACGAGCTCTCAGCACTTGTTGAACAACCCCAGCAGGACTGAGAATGATATGATTTGATCTTCTAAGGGGTTATGTTAGTTGGTTTGTCATTGAACATCTGGACTTTAGAGACAACTTGTAAAAACACCGATAGTATTTCTTGTAGAGGAGAGAGTAGATGGCTAAGTATGTATAGAGATAACTTCTCTCTGCATATTACAACATAGCATAATTTATGTTGATCACGGGACCGGTCAATGTCGCCTGTCTGTAAAGTGTGAGCGATGTGACAACTCACAATTGACCTTTTCAGTAAAGCTTGTCCTTTTTTTTTATTGTTGGATTGATATGAGTGCTTTAGTGATGACTCACTAAGAACGGGACCCTAATTTCAAATAACTTAGTAGAAAAAGGTAGTCATATTGGTCATGGACTGAGTTACATAAGGGAAGTGAAAACTCATTGAAAAAAATGAAGCAACTTATGACTAGTCACTTCTGATGGTCACAATAGTGGTCGTTGTTTTGAGATATGGTTTATCTTTTTTGCTAGACTTATATGAGTGCTTCATTGAGTTGTCATTGAAAAAGATGATAACTCACCATAGTTGCAATCTATCACTGAAATACTATATGGTCAACAAGAAGGTTCAAGACTTGAAGGAGCAAGGAGCAAAAAAGAGGCTATTAGTTGAGGCCACACCCCTAGGGGATTCAAGAGACTAAAACAAGGAGGAAGAAAGAAAGGAAAGAGGAGGGCCTCACATCCCTAGGGGAAGGCCCCTAGGAAGAGGGCAGCTGTCCATGATCATCTCTCTGACACTTGGCCATTTCAAGGGGATTCCGGCACCAATGCTTCCAAAGCATTCAAGAGAGTGAGGAACAAATTTAGAAGGGAAAAGAAGGGAGTGCAATTCTCTTCCTTCCGATTCATCTTCCTCCAAACTCGGTCAAATTTCGAGCAACTATGGCCAACTACTATCTTGTAACCGTATAATATTTCAATGATCTACTGCAACCATGGTGAATTGTCATCTTTTTTAGTGACAACTCAATGAAACACTTATAAGTTTAGCAAAAAAGATAAACCACATACAAGACGATGACCACTCTTTTGACCATTAGAAGTGATTAGTCATAATTTTATTTTATTTATTTATTTTTTTTTACAATGAGTTGTCACTTCCCTTATGTGACTCAGTCAGAAGTGACCATTATGATTGTCCTTTCCCACTCAGTTACTTTGAAGTTAGGGTCCCATTTTCAGTGAGTTGTCACTAAAGCACTCATATCAGTCCAGCAACAAAGAAAGGACGAGCTTTACTAAAAAGATGAGTTGTGAGTTGTCACATCACTCACACTTTACAAAGAGACGACACTGACTACTCCCATGCCCAACTTAAATTATGTTATGCTGTAATATGCAGAGAGTTCTTTTTGTATATATTCACCCATTTACTCTCATCTATAAGAAATACTATCAACTATTTACAAGTTATCTCTAAACTCTAGTTGTTTCAATGACAAACCAACTACCCTAACCCCCTAGAAGATCAAATCATATCATTTCCAGTCTTGATGGGGTTGTTCAACTAGTGTTGAGAGCTCGTGCCTTAGGGAAGGAGTCGATGCAGGGTGGAGAACCTAAGATCACACAACAATATGCATATATGACAAGTTAAAACAGAATTACCCAAAGAAATTAAAGAAGGTGTGGCTTGATAAGGACTGATTGACTAAGGGTAAAGACAAAGCAAAAACTTTCAAAGAACATCTTGTTCATTCTTTTCTCTGTAAGTTGGACAATTGAACGATTAAAAGGAGCTAAAAATTTCATTGAGAATTGTCTCACCCCACCACTTAAATTAGCCAAAAAAAAGAATTTTTGGCAATCATTTGTGAGTCTAGATTTTGTAGGTTACACAGTTTCATCAGTAATAAGCACTTCCAAAGTGTGAATTTTACTTCGTCTTTTATCCTAATGGCCAAACTGAAAAAGCTGCCGCTGTTTGAAAATTATTCCTACTTCGCAGTTTCAAAACTCAAACCGAAGAAAAATTCGCACTTCGGAAGTGTGGTCTAGTTTGAGATTTTGTCTCATCACATGTTACGGACATAGCAAAATTCTCATGAATATATGTATATATATGTGTGTGTGTGTGTATATTTATATATATGTATATAGACACATTAAAATTTCTGTCAGATTCATGAAATGAGCCCAAATCTAATGTAGAAAGATATCAAGCTCTCTTAACTCAAAAACCAATTGACAATGAGAAGAGTTGACCCTAGTCCTAATATACTAGACATATTTTCTCAAGATATTCAATGTGGGACAAGATGTATACTCTAGCACTTCCACTCACGTGTAATCTGATGTATTGAGGGTTGCATGTAAACCTGATGAATATGAGACTAACACAAGGTAAGCGAACCTGAAAGAAACTAGTCACAAGACAAGCCCATAAGAAAGCTAGTAAGCCACAAGCAACTATTGACCCCATTGATAAGTGGCGGCTAGTTAAAAAATGGGTAATTTTGACCCTTTAAGAATGGACTACAAGTGGGTAATAATGTAGGCTAAGAAGAGTGTTTAATTAGGCCTAAGGATAACCTGACTCTGATATCATGTTAGATTTATGAAATGGATCCAAATGTAGCATATAAAGACATCGAGCTCGCTAACTCAAAACCATTTGACAATGAGAAGATTTGACCCTAGTCCTAATATACTACTGTGCTAAACATATTTTCTCTAGGTATTCGATGTGGAACAAGATATAAGCTATAATAATTTCAATACCAATAATTTATAATTCATGATAAGACTTAAAAATTTAAGGGAAAAAAATATACTACCTCCGTCCCAGTTTTTAAGGCAAAAAGTTGACTATTTTTGGCACGGATTTTAATGTTACAAAAAGCCATTTGTACTATATTATTTTATAGGGATAACCTTTCGTTAGTTCCCAAACTATAGCTGTTTTTAATGTTTAGTCCCTTAACTTTTTTTTTCGATTATTTCGTCCTCAAACTATATGCTTTTTTCATTTTAGTCCCCAAAATATAATAGATTTTTCACGTTTAGTCCCCAAACTGTAAATGTTTTTCAGGTTTAGACCTTAATCTCTAGTTGTTTTTCATATTTAGGCCCCTTCAATTGCTCTATTTTTGTAAGACTGGACAAAGATTGCATAAATTATAAATTGCAAGGACAAAATACACGAAAAAAATAGTTATATGACTAAACATGAAAAATTTGGGGACTAATGAAGATGTTATCCCAATTTTATATATTCTTAATATATCTGTATGTTGTCTTTCCTAATATATTTAAGATATATATAAAAAATATCAATAATGCTTTGGTGACTAAAGAATTGTTACAAAAATGAGATACTAAATGATGTGTCTAGTTGTGACTGGAATCATTGGACTAACCCATGTATGGCGGACATTAACTAGTTATAATTTGACATATTATTTAGTATCTATTTTTTTTTGTAACCACATTGTCACTAAAACATTACTCAAAAAATATATTGTGTAAATGGGTTTTTGGAACGTATTGAATCCGTGCCAAAAGAAGTCGAACATTTCTTGCCTTATAAAGTTGGATGAAGGGGGTATACTATATTATATAGGAATTTAGGAAATATATAAAAATAAATGTATATACTAATTCCATAGTATGGGTAATAAAAAATTATGTTAATTATTATAGTATATAGTATTTGTAGTATATTCAATTCTTGTCAATAAAAAAAATAAAATAGAATAAAAAACCATAGAATTATCCCCCAAGCAAATCCTCGAATCTAGATTTTCCAGATTGCCAACCAACAGATGAATCTTGCTTCTTAGACTGCAATAGAAACAAAGAGAAACTGATAAAAGTAAATAAATTCATTCAGAACTTAACAAGCAATAGCAAAAATTTCTGTAGTGTTCAGAGAAAGCCCCAAAGATGGTACAACCAAAAAAAACAGATCACACCTCTCTTCACTAATTACGAAATAGCTGTATGAAAATATCCCAAGACTGCATAGACATGTAAAATTAACAAAACAGCCTATACACTAAAATCTGAAGTAGTGACTTTTAATTCAAAAGGAAAAAGGAAGCTAATTTAATTGCAATTTTAATGATAAGTCAACTTATCCTGACTACAGATTTTTCAGCTGATTTTATCACGTCATTTGAGGTGTTAGCTTATTATGCTTTATTTATACATTTTGTTTAGATAGATACTGAATCTTTTCCATTTGATGATTGCTCCAAAGGATTGCTAGAGTGCAAATTACAAATATCAGATGTTTAGTATTGAACTCTTTTTTCCCCCCTAACATTCATTGTTGCTCGTTCAGTTTCTAATTATGGATCTTGTTTGTCCACAGTTGTACACAACAAAATTCCATTGAATGGAAAAGGTTTTTCCATATGAACATTCAGTTGCTTCAACCCTCTTTTGCAGGAAAAAGATGCTCAATGTATGTTTGGACTGGTTTTATATAGTTTAGATCGCTTGTATCGAGCTGTTGAGAGGCATGCAAAGGCAACTGGTGAATGGCAATGGTTGGTTCTTTGTACCTGACTTTTACGTCAATGCTTATTCGTTTTGTGTGTGAGCTAACTAATTGTTTTGTTACAGCTTGAGACAGGATATTGCTGAATTGGGAAAGCCAGGCGTTCAAACTGCATATAAGCTCACTGTTACATCACGCATGGAACGAATGTATGATTGCTTGCTTCCTTCATCAAAACGCCCCTAGTCCATCCCAGTACTCTGTACCAGGATGCTGTGGGGGTAGGTCTTTTCGAATCGAAGAACAGCAATAATTTTGAAGTTCGCCTTTATTTCCGATTTTCTCTTCACTTTATTGAAGGGGTAAGGAGAAGTAGGTTTTTTTAGCTTAGGCATAAATGGTGCCTTGTATTACAATATATTCCCATATCTTGTCTTCTGAAACTTTTCTACTTGAGCTTCAATTGCATCAATTGCACTAACAAAAAGTATCTTCTATGAGGATATCCGTGTTCAATGACATAATCACACAATGAAAATCTCTTGCTACTATTTTTCTTATTGTTTTTCTGCGCACAGAAAGAAGAGTCAAAACGAAAATCAGCTGCTAATCCTAGAAAATGACTCGGTCATCATAAACTAGACTTAAATACAAATACTACCTTGAAATTTTGACTTTTTTTCATCGACCTTTGAATTTTTGCCGCTCAAGTCCAATTGGATATGTCGCAATAAATCGTAATAAATTGATGATGTGGACCGCTGACCAGGCCAATCAATACTTGTGTAACTAAATTATTTTAAATTATCATTCACATTTATTTAAAATCAAAGGGTAAAAATGTTATAAATTTAATTTAGTTTTACCTTTTGATGTTTAATAAATGTGAAAAAAATAATTTAAAATAACGTTTTTAAAATTACACACGAGCACTTATTAGCCTAGCGATCCAAGTTATGAATTTATGACGTGACATATTTAATTGAACGTAAGTAGACAAAATTAAAAGTTTAATTATCTAATTGTAAAAATTTAAAGGTCGACATCGAAGTAAAAAATGTGAATAGTTGAATGTAGTAATTTATATTTATGCCTTCTTTCTATGCTCTTTTTGTAATATCATTTATAACTGTAAAATAAACTCTGAATTCCAATCATTGCACCCTGTGTTCTACACGGAACAATGTAAAATTAGCAAAAGAAAAAAAAAGAAAAAACATGTAATGCATATGTAATATAAGAACAGAAAAACAAAATCAATAACTTATTATAGAAAAAAGCAAAACTTGTCAAAAAGTATATTATGTTTTCTTGTACTTTGTTGTAAACCAAGTTAGAGGGTAGAAATATGCTTTGTAATAACTCTGCTTTTTAATGTATTTCCCTTTTAATTAGTTAAAATATAAATGTGGATCAAAGTTAAAAATAATTTAATTCACTGTGTTTGATTTTTATTAATAATTAAGGAGGATGATTTTAATAAGGCTCATTTTAAGTTTGACAAAAAGAATGTAGGTTTGATTATATATAGATGTTAACAAATTCTAGTTGATGTTAAATATATGTGAATACATGGGATAGAAAGACGTAAAGAAAGGACGTACATATTAGTGTTCAATTTTATCGCTTATAATATGTTGGTTCCATTCACATTTGACATAAAATTAATTGACATATAAATTATTTTTCTTAAATATAATATGTACATTTTCTTTTACAAGCAAAAATAGAGGAGATGGAGAATTATTAATCGTAGGTTAGAAAATCAATTTAGGGTTCTTCATGGTCAATAATCTCTCCCATGTGTACTTTAATCTATTAATCTCTCCAAATGTAGGATCTACTCGTTATAATTTTTTTACAAATTTATTGAGCTAGGGTTTTTCATTTGTTGATACCATGATTCAAGAGAGATTTATACGTTCTTCCTTGTTAAGGTGCAACCTAAAGATTCAACCCCCCCCCCCCCCCAAATCATTTTATAGGACATTTAGTCGTCTAAATCAGTGTCATTATATCATTCATCCATAAGGCCTCTATGTCCTTAATTGTAACTTCATATGCATATTTTCGAACTATATCAGCCTGATTTTCGACCAATCAAAATACGTAGGTAACTTAATTAAGATTTGACCCAACATTTATACACTCTTGATAAAAATATCTTTATCAGGTGCCTATGTATTTATCATAGTCATTGCATTTCATTACATAAGTATGACAAAGAGAGACAGATGTCGACACCCAAAATTTTCATCTTCAGAGGATAATCATGATTATTTGTTCTAAACGGATCAAAATCGTAATTTTGTCTTAAACTCAGAATAACTAATTTATCAATCGAAAGTGGAAGGACTTATTTGCATGGTCCTAGTAAACCTGGAGAGGTAAACTGTAAAAAAGGGTGGCACTCAAAAGTCACTTTTCCCAAATCGAAGTCTCACTGAAGGGTTTTCTGTACAATTGTAAACTTTGAAACCAACTTCAAATTGACAAGGCCCTGTTACCGTTGCAAAGATCTCGGAGAGAGTTTTTCGGATTAGGGTGGCTCGCTTCCTAACTCTTCCAAATTAAATGTTACAGGTCCTCAAAACAAGAAAATTGTCCCAGTGATGATGACTGAAGGGGTAAAATGGATAAACGGCCATCCACCCGCCACAAGCCACGCGGCTCTCCTTTTTCAGCCATAGCAATAGTGGTCAACCCCATTTTTATTACCAAACTGCCATTCCGGGGCAAGGCCTTCATTTGCTTATAAAAAGCCTTCATTTTGAGATTTTTATATAGAATGTTCCTCCCTATTAAGCCTATAACCTCTCTAAAAATTCCTACAATTTATTTTATTTTATTTTTATTTATTTTTAATTTGAAGAGCACTTGAGGGAGCCTTTGCAAGCTCATTTTTAATCAAATATTCAATGTTCAAAGCAACTTTCTACTTGCTCATATTTTAGATGAACTTCAAGGCTTGGTTTTATATTCATGTGATCTCTTATCTTGCTAGATAAGATGTCTCTTTTATTGATATAGAGTTTGCAGGGTGGAACTAGCAACTCATGTCGGGTGGGAACAAAATATTTATATAAAAATATATTATTAATTAAATAACTAATTATATTTGTGAATATACATAAAAAAATTGGAAAAATCTATTTTTAGTAAACATATTTTTATATATATATTACACACACACATTGATTGTTGAAAAATTCCATCTATTTTAAAGCATAGGTACATTTAAGATATTTTCAAATTTAAAACTGAAATAGACAAATAATTACGAAAATTGTAAATTAATTAAAAAGTACTACTAATTATAAAATTTATTGTTGTTAAAAATTTAAAAACATCTCAGATTTAATAAGAATAAATCAAAATTAATTTTATATTTTAAAACGGATATTAAAATATAACAATAAATTTTGATAGGATTATGAGTAAAATTAACAAAAGCTTAGGGTATTTATAAATATTGAAAAATGGATTGGACCATGGCTACCCTGACCATGCCTTCGGTAATAATAAATTTTGATAGGATTATGAGTAAAATTAATAAAAACTTAGGGTATATATAAATATTGAAAAATGGACTGGGCCATGGCTGCCCCCGACTATGCCTTAGGTCCGCCACTGAAATTTGGATGTCATTTTGGAGATTTATAAACGATAGAAATATCTTCAAGTCCTACTCTAATGGCTTAAGTTGTGTAGAATGACTAATATGTCGATGTATGACTTTTTTTTCTTTTTTTGGCTAAATTTAAAATGTATTAAAAGAAAACATAATTACAATGGCACAAAAGCATACCCCAACTACTATACACTGAACATCAAAAGGATGTTCATTCTATAGTACCACAAGCAAACAGCAAAAAGATCCAGAAGATGTAATGTCCAGGAAATTTTAAACCTTGTATCCAATTATTTTGATATATAAAATTCATTTTATATAATTTTTCGGACCTAATTGGATCCAGGTAGGTATTATTATTTAATTATATAATTATACGGTCCAGTAATTTCCTTTGCATTAAAGGGGCTCACTAATAGTCTGAGTAAATTAGTGATTTAACCCTAAGAATTTATTTGCAAGAAAATTGGGAAGAAAATTAAAAAATAATTTTATTCTACCATTATCGGATTTAAATAATTCGAACGAGAAATTTTTGTTGAAACAAATATGTCAAATAATTAATTAATTGAATTAGTTAGTCAAGTTAAATATTAGAATATAATATTGTTAATTAAATTTGGGTCACCTTCATTTGGATTGGCCATTTGTTTTTATTTATTTTGATTTGGACCCAATTTTTTTTTTCTATTTCCAAATTGGGCCGAGCCCATTGTATTTTCCATTAGCCGGCTCAACCCTATTGGGTTGAGCCCAAAAACCCTTCCAACCGGTTAATTGATTTGAGTCACAACCGAGCAGGAGAATTGGGACAACGGTGGGATTTATTTGGGGAAAAACGAACCAGAAGAAAATCAGATACCCAAACCCTCAAGTCAGTTCAGTCGAAGAGAGAGAAGAGAGCGTGAGATGACCAGCCTCTCAATCAAATCGGACGAACGAGAGACGGGAGGAAGAAACGGGCTGTCAATCGCCGGCGACAGTGTGAGGCAACCAGCGGTCGGTTCAAGGTTCAAGGCGGTTAATCGAAGCAACCGAGCGAGCGTCGCATGGACCAAGTGTCCCAGAAATCCGGCGAGATGACCGACGGAGCACGCGACCCAAAGACCTGCCGGCGAATCGTGGGTGGCTCGGATAGGGCTTGACATCGACAACTGACCGCCTACTCCTTCCTACCGTCGGTCATTAACCCATTCATTAGGATATTTTCCAAACAATTGGGTAAAATGTCCTCTATAAATTGAAACCCTCCCGACCCTAAACCGAGCTGCTAGAGTTTTCAATTAAAGAGAGAAAAATCGCAGAGGGGAGAGAACGGAGAAAATCAGCCGCTGGGAGGTATATGTCCGAGTTCGTCAATTATTTTGGAAAGAGGAGAAGGACGGCAAGCCGGACAACCCTAAGGTATAAAAGAGCTCTGTTAAGTTGATCCAACTGCTGCGAATTTTATTTATTTTTTATTTTCGATTGTCATTTTGTTTAGGAAAAGTCTGTGAGTGAAAGGCCATGGAAGGCCGAACAGTGTAAGTTTGAATTATGGTTGGGTAGCATCTTAAGTTTTACTAATTATTGAAGAACATTGATACGCCTACCAACTGTTCAATGTAATGACTGTTAGAATTAGTTGGTATTGCTTGACTTATGTATTTTGTGAGTTAAGCAGTCCATTCAGTTTGAATAAATTGTTTCTGGGTATTGCATCGACCGAATTGTGGATTAAATTGTTCTTTGGGATTGCTTGGGTCGAGCTGTTCTTGGTAGTGTATTGAGTTATACTGTGTGTATTTTTTGGGAAAAAACTGGTATGGCAGAACTTGAGGTTCGGCTGTCTAATGTTGGTATAGGACTAGGCCAATGCCGAGTTTTAGAATGCTCAATATATGTTGTTGTACTGCCTAAACCAAATGTTGTTTTCATTTTGGATAACGGTTGTTCTGTCAGCATCATGGATGATAAAAATCGAATGTGGTTTTTCTTTTCTGTATGTGTTAATGTTGGGCAAAACAATAATAAATAATTACTTATTATTTAAATAATAAATAACAAATAAGATAATAAGTATCTAAATTATTATTTAGTTAATATTAATAATAAAATAATAATTGTTTATTATTTTTGTTTTCGTCAATGTATAATAGGTAAGGATAATAATTATTATTCAATGAAATATTGAATAATAATTAAGTATAAATAAAGTAATATATAATAACTATTTATTATTTACCAATAAAGATAATAAATATTTAATTATTATTAAATAATAATTAAGTATGAACAAGGTTAACAAATACTTATTTATTATTTACCCATAAATAATAAATAAAGGTAATAAATATTTAATTATTATGTAATATTAAATAATAATTAAGTATAAGTAAAGTTAATAAATAATTATTCATTATTTATCTATTAATAATAAATAAAGATAACAAATGTTTAGTTATTATTTGATAATAATTAAGTATGAATAAAGTTAGTAAATAATTATTTATTGTTAATAAATAAGATAATAATTACTTAATTATTATTTATATTAAATAATAATTAAGTGTGTTAATAAAATAATTAGTTATTATTTATCAATAAGTAATAAATAAAGATAAAGAATATCTAATTATTGTTTAATTAAATGATAATTGAGTAAGAGTAAGGTAAACGAATTAATTATTTATTACTTACAATGAATAAGGTTAATAATTGCCTAATTATTATTGACTTGACAATAATTAGGTATGATTAAAATTAATTAATTATCTATTATTTGTCGTTAATAGATAGAATAGTCACCTAACCAGTATTTGGGTACTATTAAACCATAATGCACTAATAATTTATTATTTTATGTCATAAATAATAAATTGGATTACTAATCAATAATTGAAAATAAGTAAGGGTACTATTTGAATACCCAAATGAACAATACTAGTTGTTTAAAATAATAGCTAGAGACCATTAAATTGATTTCTGTTTAGCTAATAATTTGATAGTAGTTAACTGTATATGGTGAATTGTTTACCTGCTAAATAAATAGCATAAGTGAGTGTATCGATATACAGTTATGCAATGCTAATGGATAAACCGACTTTATCAACTGATAGGTTATCCAAGATCAATTAGTTAAAGCTAAGATTTATTTGTAGCTGAGCAAACATGCAAGTTCTATCTTACTCAACTTTTACATTGAGCAAGTTTCTAAACCTTATGCATTATTTTTAATTCGTGCAAAAAGGTATATATTATTGCAAGTTATTCTTTAAGGTTGAATCTTATCTCCAAGCATGCCTTAAGTGGTCTAATTACTTTCAAAATTATTCCACATCTATGTATTCATTGACATTCGCACTCGTGCATTTGAATTCGTATATTTATTAAAGTTCCGAAATTATGAACTATTCATGATTAAGCCTGAACCCTTGTTCGGTCAGGCAAGTATGTGAGAATTTATAAAAGCTATCCAAACCAATCGATGGTAAGGATTCTTAGACTGTATGAACACCTCTTTTTATTATAGGGGAGTACCCCAGGTACCGTATATAAGGTACAAATAGCAGAGTTAAATGTTATGCATACACATAGCGTACGCGAGGCTGATCCCCTCAAGTACTTATTCTGTAGCCAGTAACCAGAGGGTCAGCTAGCTATTGACTCCTTTGGAAGTTATTGTTCAAAGTCTACTTGACTATCTCTTGTTCCAAAAGCAATTAATGTTCTTGTTTCTGATAATTGTTGAATTCTCTTTCTATATTCCCTTCATCATGATATATCCTTTATTGTTGTACCTTAAACTTGCTGAGCAAACTCGTTGCTCATCCTTGCTATATCATGACTTTCATTGCAGCTAAACCCGAGACATCAGGAAAGAGCAAGGGTAAAGAAAAGATGAAGTGATAGGCTTCACGTAGCAGATTTTAATTTTATGTGTAGTTAATTACTATGAATGTAATTTAAACCCTGACAGTTATTTGGGGTATGAATTTGTGTTCAGTACTTAAGGTTATTGTATTCTAGGACTAGTAACACCTTTCTAATGAACAACATATGTTTATTTTCGCATTTTAGTCAATGTATGTTGTTGGAGGTGAATGATGTATTGGATCGTGATAACCGGATCCGGGTATTTGGAGACCCGAATTTGGGGGCGTCATAGAGGATCAAATAAAAGCAAACTATGCAAGCTACTATGCTACAATATTACAAAGTTACAATAGCCAGAGGACAAGAGAGGGATCCCAGTTGGCAGCTTTTTGGAAAGGAGGGAAGCTGTGCAGTCTACCCTTGATCAAATGAAGGCATTCATTAATTATAACACTACCGGGAGTGATTGCAGCCTCAAAAACTCTAGAGTTTTGCTCCCTCCAAATAGTGTAACCCACTGTGGCAAGACAGAGTTTAAACATGTTGGATTTCAGATTGGAATCTTTGAAGTTTAAGCGTGACTTATATATATTGCTCTCATGTTGTATTTTACATTCCTTATATTTAGTGGATATTCAAGTGACTTGATTGCTCTAGAATGAATATTTAGGCTCTTGGATTCATATTCAAGAGAATCAATATGATAACATGTAAATTGTGATGTATTGCATTGTAATTGGTATGGGTCTCTGTTAGGGAGTAGCACCCTGAACCTCCCTAGGGAGTAGCACCCCGAACCTCCCTAGGGAGGGGCTCGAATCCCTAAAAGACCTTATATTTCTTAGGGGCCCGAATCCTTAGAGGGTCCAGAAGACTGTGAAAGGCCCGAACACTAGCCCCCACAACTCAAGTTCCCATATGGCATAAAATACGTAAAGGATTAGATTCCTTCCCACTAGGGGTTCTTATCTATATCATTCCATCCATATTTGGACATATCAGTAACAGTTCCTGCCTAGCAAGGGGGGGAGGGAAATCCTAACAAACAGATATCCAAACTTCAAATATAAATACAAAGGAGGGCCTCTGGTATGTTTTTTGACACACCTTCATATTCTCTAATTAATAATCTCCATAAATGCTTTACTGACTTAATCATCGGAGGCAGATCCTGTAACGATCGTGAATTCTGGATAACCTTGTAATTTGAGCTTATGAGTTTTATTGAATAAAATAGTCTTTTATAAAATTTTATCTTTATTTATGTTATTATGTGTTACGTGTTTAAAGATTGTGTGACAATCTGAATTATGTGAATACATGAATTTTACGTGTTATAGTTTTGTATAAGTGAATAAATTAATTTCGCAGAATGTCGCTAAATTACTATTCACGGGCACTATTCACGCCATAATATGTTTACGTCTTTTTCGACTTTGAATAATTTTGTTAATGCGTATATGCGGAGTAATAATTTTTCCAAGCATCGAAAATTTTATTTGAGCTTATTCGGGATTTATATTTTATCCGAAATGTTTATTATTAGTTATCCGAATAAATAGATAAATCCCGTATTTATTATTTTTATTCATCCCAATATTTTATGGGATAACCCATTTTAATTTTGGGTAGAGTTATTAAGCAAATTGGGCACCAATAAGGAAGCATTCGGGTATGAGATGTAATAACCCAAGATTTTTGATATATTAAAATAAGAAATTTTGCGTATGAATTTTTTTTTATAATAAAATTATTTTTATTATATATTAAAGCAAGTATGGAAATGTGTGCAAGGAAAAGAAATGTGATTATGTAATATGTACATATATATATTTATTTTATATATGGTTTCAAGTAAATTTCTTATTAAAGAAATAGTTGATAATTATAAATTATATTTTGTTAATAGGTTAATTTTTATATGAAGATATATGATTATTTACAAAAATATGATTACTATATTATTCAAATAATAAAAGTATATTTTAAGAAATGATTATTAATATTATTATTATTACTATGATTATTTCTTTATGATATGAATTTGTAAGACTAGTCAATTTATTTTAAATTGACTAAGTATGACAATTGTGGCAAAGTGTCACTACGGATCAAAACCTAATTTGATCTATGATTATGAATTTTAATGATTAATACAATTATGGTTATAATTGTATTTAAAAGGAATGTATGTGTATATGGATAATAAGAATTTATTTTCTTAAAGAAATTTGAATACTAAATATAAGTATTGATTATACTTGAATGCATGTATGAACAATATATGATTCAATGTGTATGATAATTATTTATCAATGATGACAAATATGTTATGACTTATGTGAATAATGCATGTGACTAATTGTTACTTAAAAACATGTCCCACTAATAGTATTTAAATTAGTGGACTAACCTAAGAATATTAATATTAAACAATTGATAAGGTAGTAAGTTAATTAAATATTCAATTAAAGTGAATATAGTAAGTAAATAAATTTTGTACATTAATTAATATGGGTATTAATTAATGAGAATTATGTGTTAAATGATTAACTTTAATGGTCCAATTAGTAAGAAAACACTAATGGGCTAGCCTAATGGATTAATTAACCAAGCTCACTCAATCAATTGGACATGGACTTAGATAAATAATGTATGGACTAACTAAATTAGCTCAATATCTAATTAAATTAGTAGTCCAAGAAGCAAAGTAAAAATCTTGGTAAACTAGTGGCCCAACTAATTAAATGTGAGCCCAAGTGATTTAAAACTAAAGCCCAAATTGCTAGCCACTTGGAAGATATTTTGAGAAACTTATTAATATCATTAAAACAATAAAAGAAAAGGAAAATTGGGACAAATATGGAGGGGGGCTGCCGGCCATAGCCCCACATGGGGGGTGAGTTGTCATGTATTTACTTAGCTTGCTTGTAAGATTAGTAAAAGAAGTACAAGTGTAATAAATATCCATCGCCAAGTTGTCAAGCCTTGTACTTTCTAATAATGCTAATATAGATAGATACAATATATGTATCTATACATTATGTAAGTAAGTAATTAGAAGTTTTATTCATCTTCTTCATTTGGTAAAGTTAGAGAGAGAAAACTAAAAAGAAAACTAGAGAGAAATCTAGTAATCCTTGAGAGCAAAATTGTTGCAAAAGAGGAGAGGGGGTGCCACCACCTAGGGGAGAAAGAAGGAGAGCTTGTGAATGCCATCAAGTTTCATCTCCTACTTTGAAAAGTAAAGGAAGAGAGCAATCAAGCTAAGAAGGTATACTAACTAACCTAAAAACCCTAGAAAACCCTAATCTTGATTTTCATTTTAATTTTTGGTAGAAAGTTATCGTCATGGTTTTTAAATGTTTAGAATCATGATAAATATGTCTATGTTTGATGATATGTGGTTTGGTATGTGATGGTATGGGTCGATGTAGAAAAATTAAACTAGAAACTTGAAAACCTTTTTACCGACGCACAAACTGTAACTTGTTGGAATAAATTATGTATTTTGAAATCCATACATGCTATTGTTGATTTTCTTTTTTCTGAGTTTTAAAGGGTAAGTTAGGAAGATAATCTCGTTGGAATCATTGAAAAAGAAGTTAAAATGAGAGAGTTATGTAATTTTTACCAAAACACGTGACTGTCATAGGGCTGTGCATAACAGTCCACTTCCGGACCACTTTCAGTGGTCCAAACTTGTCCAAATTTGGTATTTGATGATGGAAAATTATAGTTCGGAAAGATACGAATCCAAAGGTACTGACTGGACCTCATACGAGTTGCAGATTTCATTTTATGAGCGTTTCCGTAAGGGACCTCAAAACTGGAAACGGGATAAAACCCGCTGACCTCTAGTTCCTGTGCACTGTTTCGAACCCTTAGAAAGTGCAATAAATTCCGATCTTTTTACCACTGAAACTATAGGAGGTTACGTACCACCTGTCCAAAATTGGTCGAATTCCGACTTGTAATAAAGAAACTACGGCTAAAATAAAAACGTAGAGTTTTTCGACGAAAATGGGTAAAATTGGAGTTCTATAACTCCGATGGCCACGAAATTTTAACTGGGAGTAGTTGTTAATATGTATAAGATGCTATCAAAAATTTGGTGTTATTGGAGTTGTGCAATATAATGATCATTTTTCTTAGTTTTGAAAGTTAAAACGGACATTTGAAAAATGTTAAAGAAAATTGAAAACTTTCATAAGGAAAGTATTTTTTTTGTATGGAATATATGTACATATATGTGGTAAGATTTGAAGAAAATAAAAATCGATTTTTAAAAGAGGTTAAGTCATTTTAAGAATGCAGCTTCCAATACGGTTTGCTGTATTCCTATTTCGGCATGCTGGATTGTGGTATTCGGCTTGCTGAATTGATAAAAACAGTTTGCTGAATTAATGAATATAGTTTGCTGAATTAATGAATATAGTTTGCTGAATTGGTGAATATAGTTTGCTGAATTAGTGAATCTAGTTTGCTGTATTGTAGGATAGTTTGAATCCAGGTTGCTGGATTTCAAAAATAGTTGACTGCATTGAATAGATTGAATCCAGTGTGCTGGATTGTAATCCAGGTTGGAATCCAGTTTGCTGGATTGCCACCTAGTTTGCTGGATTTGGAATCCAGTTTGCTGGATTGGGTATTTAACCTACAGAATCATAAAGAAAGACTTATATAACGAAAAGACTTAGTGTTAATTCATAAAGTAGTGGTACAGTCGTACTCTTTAATAGTCGATGTATAGTATCTGGGCTAAACAATTCCTTCAGGGAGCGGAGGTATATACGAACTGGCAACCGATCTAACTCACTGTGAAAACAGTGTAGACGAGACGGAAACTAGTTTGTTGGTTGTTTGTGGGAAACCACTCAGCATACTATATTGAACATTGTTAAAGACTCGATGTGTGCTAACTTTAGAATTGAATGCTTATGGTGTTAATGTGTTATCTAATATTTGATTACGTGGTTGAATGTTAGATAATTTACTTATAAATAAGTCATATTATAAGGTATAATATGATTGGCTGACGGAAAGATCAATCTTATAACTGATAGGCCTTTCAAAATAAGTTAAATTAAATTGTGTAACAGTAGTCAACGACCAAGACAAGTATCTTACCTTTTCATTTACTTTATGAATTGGATCTGTGTAAGCAAGTTTCTAACTTACTCAACTTTTACATTGAGCAAGTATCCGAACCTACGCATTTATTTTATGCAATAGGTGTATGTATGCAAGTTCCTTAACTCAATCTTTTATTGTACAAGTAGTTTATCCTTTTCAATTACTTTATGAAATGGATTCAGGTTTACGCAAGCTTTTAACTCAATCTATCATTGAGCAACTATTCTATCTTTCATTTACATTATGGACTGGATCCATATGATTATGCAAGTATTCTTAAATTTTATTCAAGCTATCTATTGATTTCAAATATCTTGATATTGTCTCATTTGATGTATTTATAATCAAAATTGTTCTATTCTTTGTGCAAGTGTCCTCACTTGTACAAATTGTTATAATTATTATAAATTTGAATTTACTTCGATTCGTTCATTGTTAAAAGTATCTTATTACTGAATTGCTATGACTCATATTGAAAATTTATAGTCTAAGTTTGGTTATGCAAGTGTCCCCACTTGTATAAACTATCGTACATTATCAATTACCATTGAATTCGAAATTCGTTGATAAGTTCCGATACATACTATTAAATTTCAGTATGTATACCTAGTTTAAAGGTTGTCTAAGCTATTTGTCCCAGCTAGACACGATTTGAAAAGTATTTGTCGAATGTTATTGGTTATGATAAAGTCGTTCAACTAAATTGTTTTAGTTAGGACTCCAGACTGAGTATGAACAACCCTAAATGGGAAATTTTATGCTCTAAAAGCGGTGATGAAAATTTTATGTGCCAATGGCGGTGATGTATTATATAGTGTTGATCAATACAGGGCACAACAAGACTGATCATCCTCCGTGTTCGTAAGACCAGACGGTTTACAGATGAATTTTTGTTCAAACCTTTTCAAAAATGAAAAATAACAGTTCATGGTCTTTTGACCACTCAGTATTCAAAAGTCGCTCAGTTGTTTCAAAAATCTTAAAATGATTTGATCCGTTGTTAAGAATGGTTTTGAATGACTTCACCACTATTGATTCGTGGTAGAAGTAGTCCTCAAAGAAAATATTTACTTCTTTCAGCGCATTATTATTAATTATTATTACTTGCTGAGCAATTGAATGCTCATTCTTGCTTTGACTTAAATGTTTTCAGCTAAGTATGATCGACCAGAAGGCTCTAGCAAAGACAAGGGCAAAGGAAAGCTCCAGGATTAGGTTTCAAGGTGTTATTTGTAATGATTAGTCTTTTGTATTGTGATCATATATACTATGTAACATGTAAAGAATGTAATTAAAGGTTGCCATACCTGGGGAATAGACAACTCTGATATAAATATTAAGTTTGTAATTTATTAAACAGCTCAAAGAAATGGTATCGTAATACACCAAGTACGGGTTTCAAGTACCCGGATTTGGGGGCGCCACATGAGAGACCTAATAGGTGGACTAATTTGTGTATGTCACTTATTAAGGGAACCAACTTAATGCATAGACCAATAGGAGAGTAGGAATGGAAGTGGGTGTCGGCAAGGTGTTGGCAATTGCCACACCCAATGCCTTGAATTCCTTTATTTCCCAACATTCTTATTGGATGAGAAACCCACCACCTTGGTTACTCCCTCCCACTCTCCCGAGCTCCTCCTACCACTTCATCTCCTCCAAAACTATTCAGCTGATCCCTTCTCTCCCATTCCATTATCCTTTCCTTGTTGCTGCAATTGGACAGAAGAGAGAATATAAAGAGAGAAAGAGAAGAAAGAAGGAAGAAGAAGAAGAAGTAGAGAGAGAAAGAGAGTTCCTAGAGAGAGAAAGAAGTGGGTTGTTTGGAAGAAAGCCAAGAAGAAGAAGAAGAGAGAGAGAGCTTCAAGCTCTAACCAAGTCTCTTAGCATCAAGGAGCAAGAATCAAGAGGTAAACATCAACCATAACCCTTTTCTTTCTATATTTCAAGCTTTCATGGTTTTAAAGCATATATGCTTAGTGGGTTTGATTTTCGTTGTTCATGGTTATTGTTAGTTGTGTGTAAGTTGTTATGGAAATTCTTAAGACCCTAAAAACCTTCTTAATAACATTAAAGTGGAACAATATAACGAGAAAATCCGAACCCATGCGTAAAGGATGAAGAATAGTGAAGAACATGGACATTTTGGACAAGCATAGACATTCAGACTGTTTTAGAGAACTTGTAGCTTCGATTCTGTGTTTGTTTGCTTTATTTGTTATTGTGGTATTGAAGTTCCATGGGTTATCTTCATAACCCAGTTGGAACAGAGTAAAAAGCTTTTAAAACGAATTTGTGGCGAAGATTTTAGTAAACCGTGTCAAGAACACGATTGGTTTGTGTGAACAGTGACCTTGCGACCAAATCTGGTATTGATGTGTTGCTTGTAAAATTAGGATCTTCTGGAGTAGTATAGTACACTGAATTAGGAAGACATGGGCTTTGGAATGAATGCATTTCGACCTCAGATGAGGGAGATATAGCGATTTTAAGAAAAAGTGTCAAAGCTGTCAAGAACACGAAAAACTGGTGCGACCAGGCTCCTTGGAGCCGCTGTTTCGATCTGTTAACGAATCTGAAATGTTATGATTTTCGGATATGTTGTAGTTCAGGTCACAAGATTTCCATAGCCTTAAGAATAGACTAATTCCGACTTAAAATGAAGAAGTTATGGTATTTGAGAGAAGGTGCTATGAATCTGTCTAGTAGGAGGACGTAGAGTGGAAATTTGGCTAAGTGTAAGGTCATAGAGTCGTCTCGACCATCATAGAGTGAGGTCGTAGAGTCGTCTCTGCCATCGTAGAGTGAGGTCGTAGAGTCGTCTCGGCCATCGTAGAGTGAGGTCGTAGAGTCGTCTCGGCCATCGTAGAGTGAGGTCGTAGAGTCGTCTCGGCCATCGTAGAGTGAGGTCGTAGAGTCGTCTCGACCATCGTAGAGTTGAGGTAGTAGAGTTGTCTCGACCATCGTAGAGTGCCATCGTAGAGTTGTCTCGACCACCGTAGAGTGCTATCGCAGAGTGGAAAAATCGCAGAGTCTGGACAGCTTGGGCACCCTTTAGTAAAATGAGCATAACTTTCTCATACGAACTCTGATTTGGATGATTCAAGTGTTAGGTTTGTACATAGCGCGAATATGCAATCAAATTACATAAATAGTGCGGAAGCGCGATAAAATCAGATTTTAAAATTTTATACAAACCATCACCATGATCTTTCTTTATGCACAATTATTAATTAAACGAAAGAGATGGAGAATAAGAATTATACCCTTGTAGAATTCTAGCTTCCTCAGGTACAAGTTCACCTCCAATTGCTTCGCGTTCTCCTTGAATTCCACCGATTAAATTCCTTCCTTTGATCAACGTTAGCCACCCAAGTGTTTGGCCTCTAGAGGTGATCCACCAAGGAATAATACTTGTTCAAGAAGATGGGTGTTGGCAAAACCCTAGTTTCTATCTCTATAGAAATTGTAAGTACTCTCTACAATTCTTATGCAAGAGTGTGTAAATTGTCTAACCCCAAATCATAATAAGACTCCTCTTATTTATAGATATAGGGAACCCTCCTAAACTATTTAGGATTAGGGTTTTTATTTTAATTAAACTCCTTTAATTAATTGAACTCCTAATCCAATTAGGAATTCATGAGAGAGTACTTCTATTAATTAATTCCCAATCCCTATTAGGAATTAAATAATAGTAATAGTAATAATAATAAATAAGACTCCTCTTATTAATTTATATTTAATATTTCCAAAATATTAAATAATAAATATTAAGCTATTTAATTTATTCTATCTCCATAGATTAAATTAAATACACTTAACTTATTATTACGATTATGCCATTTACTTCTTAAATAAATATTTTCCTTTTGCGGTGTGACCCTTTAGGTTCTCCATATTAAACCGGTTGTGAATAAATCAATTAGAACAATTCTAATTTTATTTAAATAAATAAATTAAACTATTTAATTCATTTAAATAAATAATATTTATTCTACAATAAGGGTAAGCCCCCTTAGCGATCAACGACTTTCCAGATAATATAGATTTCAACATTAATCACAAAAGAACCTTTCAGTGAATAGTTACCGTACAATTCAATCCTTCTACCATACAATGTCCCAATTAAATATAAGACATGGAATTACTGTCAAGTCTTATTTTATTTAATTATATGTATTTCGATTCTGAAATGCACAACTCTAATTAATGCAAATTAGAAACTCCTTTCTAATTTCATTCTGCTTTGGCCAAAGACTTCTGAGTCGTCATTTATCGAATCACATAGGACATTCTCTCCTTTTACTAGAAGTGGTAGATTCTTTGTTGATCATTCACCTATCTCCATGTATAACTTATTATACCCAATCATACCCTTTAATATACCCTCAGGGTCTTAAGGGACATGTCAAAGTATAACTCATCATACACAAGATACTATGATGATCTCAAGTCCAAGGATCACTTGTACTACTATCACTAGAGGAATTCCTATTGACAGGCGAGTAAAACTCCATTAGGTATTCCTTAGCGAGCCACGTTCAGTGAACTTATTCTCTAATAAGCACCTACATACTTGCTTTAGTGTCTCCACACAAATGATTATGAGATCAATCATCCTCTTCGTAAGAGCAAGCAACGTATGTACTAATCTATCCGGATTCACTAATCCCCTTTTTAGTAATCCAACGATTAGGAACGATTTTAGTTTGTGAGCTATCTTGAATTTAGATCTCATTAGCATGATCACCATCATGATTCTAAAAGCATTGCTCAAAACTATGGGTTTATCACATTTAATATAACAGTACTATGTTGATAAAGTAAAATGCCTTTAATAATCGAATAAGATTACAAAGTATATGCTGCATCATATCAAATATGATTGGCTTGTGTGCATACTACTTTCAATCTCCCACTTGCACTAAAGCCAATCGTCATGGTATCTAATACCCTTCTTCTCTAAGTGACGATCATCCTGCTGTTTGGATAAAGCTTCAGTAAATGGATATGCAATGTTGTTCTTGAGAGTCCACTATCTCTATAGTGACTTCTTCTCTTTCAATGATTCCACTAATCAAATGAAAGTGCCGCAACACATGTTTGAATCCAAGATGAGACTTAGGAACTATTCCTAGTTCTGTGATGAACTTTTCATCCAAACAATCAACTTGCAGCTTCATTTACAGCTATATACTTTGTCTTTGTCACTAAACCAGCAACTCTTTGCTGTTTGGAACCTTTCCAATTCACTGCACCACCTTTCAAGGTAACGATTTACCTTAAAGTGGATTTGTTATCGTCTTGGTCAGTCTGAAAAAACTTGAGTCTGTTTAGCCCTCTAGTTTTAATTCAAACCTACCATGAATTATGATTACATCTTCAATACCGGTTAAGTACTTAAAGATGTTTATCACTGTCTTACAGTGATCTTCTCCAGAATATGACTGATCAACATCAAGCCTAGTATATTCATTGCATACATGATAGTAACTCATGTGATCTCTCTTTCAATTGGGGACAATTTTAGAGAGATACACTCCATGGCTCATCATCATGAGACCTCTCTTGGAGTTTGCCATGCTAAACGCCTTTAGCATCAAATGAATATACGTTCCTTGGGTCAAGCCGAACATCCTTTTAAATCTATCTATATAGACTTATATCCCCAATTTATAGGATGCTCCTCCCAAGTCATTCATGGAGGAATGTTTAGACAATTTTATCTTTACTGATTGTAGCATTGGTGTGTTATTCCTTGTCAGTAGTATATCAACATATAATACCAAGAATGTCACAGCGCTCCCACTGACCCTTTTGTATACACTAGGTTCATTCCCGTTTTTGATAAAATCAAACTCTTTTGATTGTCTCATCAAAATGAATGTTCCATCTTTGAGAAGCTTGCTTCAATCCATCAATGGATCGTTGTAGCTTAAAACACGATTTGCTTCAACCTTTGAAACAAATTTCTCTGGCTGTATCATACATACATTCTCCTCAAGTCTTCACTGAGGAAGGACGTATCCACATCCATTTTGCCAGATTTCGTAATAAGCTGCAATCGCAAGTAAAATCCAAATGGACTTGAGCATTACCCGGTAATAAGGTTTTATCACAGTCAACTCCTTGACTTGAAAAACCTTTTAAACAGGTCTGGTCTTATAGGTCTCTACCTTGCCATTTGCCCCAGTCTTTCTCTTAAAAGACCCATATTCACACTCTAAGCACTAAGCCCTTATGTGGAGTAACCAGAGTCTATACTTGGTTCTCATACATGGAGTCCATTTCGGATTTCATAGCCATCTACCATTTCTCTGAGTATCTTATACTCATAGCCTTATCGTATATAACTGGATCATCATCCTCTATGATGCGTACCTCATCATCATCCTCTATGATGAATCCATACCTCCCAGGTATCTTCGGTACTCTTCCAGATTTACGATTCGGTTGTGGTACAATAGGTCTATCTACAGGTTCCTCGGTTCGACTTAAAGTGCTTTGTGGTTCTTGAACTCCTTCAAGATCTATTACCCTCCCACTAGCTTCTTCAATGATAAACACCTTTATCTAAGAAGGCAGCGTGTAGGATTATAGTAATAATACCCTAAACTTTCTTTAGGATATCCCACAAATCTGCACTTGTCAGATTTTGTCCCAAACTTATCTTTGAAACCTTTTCACATAAGTTGGACAACCCCTTATCTTAACATACTTAAGAATAGGAATCCTCCCTATCCATAACCTTTATGGAGTATTGGGGCCAGATTTTTGAGGTTACCTTATTTTGTAGATATGCAGCCGTTTCTAGGGCATAACCCCAGATGGATACTAGAATGTCGGTAAAAAATCATTATGGACTGCACCATGTCCAACAAGGTACAATTTCTCCTTTTAGATACACCAATCAATTATTGCGTATCATGAGGTTTCCATTATGAGAAAATACCATTTTGAGATGATCTAGAAACTTATTGCACAAGTATACTATTCCTCGATCTGATCTAAGAATCTTAATACTTTGTCAATTTGTTTCACTTCTGAATTCTTTGAACATTTCAAATGATTCAGACTTGTATTTCATCAAATACACACATTCAACTCTTTGAATGACCATCTCCTTTTTCTTTTATTAGTTTGTTCAATTTGTAAAATATTTTTCATGTAAGTCAAGTTTACAAAGTCTATCAAGTGATCTTTCAGTTTCAAACAAAACATTATCATTATAAATAGAACAACAATTGTTCTTAAATATAATACCAAAACCTTCCTTGTCCAACAACGGAAGTAATAATGTTTCTAAAGAGAACTGGAACATAATAACAACTTATTAACTTAATAGACTTGCCCGTAGGCACTGCTAAACAATAAGTTCCTATGGTTAATGTAGCAACCTTTGCTCCATTACAACACATAAGATTACTACTTTGTTTAGCTTTCTACTTCTGCTTAGTCTCTGCATTGGATTGTATACGTGAGAACTACGGCCGGTATCCAATACCCAAGTAGAACCTTGACTTATAGAAAAATTTATTTTTAATCATGAACAAATCTATATCTGTAACCGAAGCTTCATTAAGCTTCTTATGGTTAGCCTCTGTAAGATTCTCCTTACAGTTTTCCTTTCCAGTATCCAGGCTTATTGCAGTGGAAGCAAACTCCTTTGCTATCTGCATTAGTCTTGTTCTTATTATCCTTTGTTTTTGCCTTTCCATTTACCTTCTTGAATTGTTCTTCTTTTAAGAAGATCCTTTGGTCCTCTTCCACTTCCTGGAAGAAACATCTATCAGTAAGACTTGGTCTTTCTTGGTTGGAAAGTGACTCTTACAGTTTTCAACATGTTTAAGCAACTCAGGCAGGCTGACATATAGCTTGTTCATGTGAAAATTCACAACAATTTGTGAGAAAAGAGTCTGGAAGTGATTGCAAGATCAAATCTTGGATCAACTCTCCATCCATTAAAACCCAGTTGTCCCAATTGTTCAATCAGATTGATCATTTTAGGACATATATCTGTACTGTAGTGCCATCGGTCATTCTAGATCGGAAGAGCTCCTTAGATATCTGATATCTAATAGTCCTACTTTCCTCACCCTTCAACTCCTTGAAGGTGCAGGAGTATAGTAGGAGCATCCATAGTTTCATGCTGACGCTGAAGCTCGTTACTCATGGATGCGAGCATGATGCATTGAGCCAACTGTGCATCATCTTGCCACTTTCTAAAAGTAGCAATCTCTTCCTCTGAGGCATTGTCTGCAACCATTGCATGGATAGGCATATTAAGGACATAAGATAGCTTTTCAGCCTTGAGAACTATTCTCAAATTCTTTTAACCAGTCCTTTTAATACGGTCCGATTAATTAGCATCTAATATGCTCCACAGTGATAGTGAATTAGACATTGTAAAATTCTATAAATGAATTTGTAATTTAACAACATTTTAGCATACATTCATTTATTGATTAATTACCAAAAATAAATTAGGTCTTTATTTTAAATTGGTATCTCCCACTATTTTCATCAAACTATATTACCCTCAATATACAGTTCGGCAAATCTAATTAAAGATTTGCTAGTGAGAATAAGGATCCCATTTCAAATGTATATAGCCTTGTGTGACACAACAAACGATATATAAATAAATAGGTAGACAACTATTGTCAATTACATCACTATGTAACTCCTTTTAATTTGCCTCTTAGATTATTTTGATCAAGTGTGACACATCCGAATCAAAATTATCCAAGTTAAGTCCAACCTAGCACTTCCATATATTCGAAAGAAAAACACTGTCCTTGTGTGACACAACAAAACAACATCGTTCAGTCTATGTATAAGCATCAAATGTGATAAAGCAACATCTTAAATATTTAATACTTGCCTTGTGTGACACAACAAACTCATATTAAATATTTTAATACTCTATTGCTTTACCATGCTAGAAGGCGACGTTCGATATTCCAAATATCTTTGAACGCTTAGGACTTAATATTATTGCTTTGAGGGGTTTGTTATTATTTTTCTCATCTTGTTTAGCGTGCATGCACATATATATATAAAATACGCGTCATATTATTTAACATGCGAAGCATGTTGTATAATATATAATATATACATAGCAAGCATGCACATATAGAATACTATATTCTACCCGGATTGATTATGGACTTTTATTCTAGTTTGGTTCACTAGAGCCACCAAGTGAACCAAAAGGTCAAACCTAGGGTGCAAGAACAAAATTTAAATATAACTATTACATTTAAACCCCGGCTCCATTACAAACGGGTCTTCAAGCGCTCCTTGCTCCTTTGTCTTCAATTCTTCAAAATTAATTCTAACTAGTCCTATTACAAAAACTATTTACAATAAATAGAAACCTTGATCAACAGTCAAGGGGAAGTACATAGGAGGGAGATAGAATTTACATTAAGAAAAATTAGAGAAGACGAGGTACGCAAACCCCATTTATAAAAACCCATTCATTCAAGCATCCACTAAAATAAATCCAATCACACATTGGTCAGTAGTCCATAATCAATCCCTATTTATTATCATACATATCTCCACATGTATCAATAAATAACATTCATCTCATGAATAATAAAACCATTCCATATATGCATTGATATCATTTAATGGGCAATATTAGTTAGTATAAAATTCAATTTCAACTCCAATTAGTTATCATGGAATCCAATTCCAACTCTAATTAGTTATCATGAAATCCAATTTTAATTAAAATAAACTTCTTTATTTTAATCATATTCCAAATCAAAATAAACTCTTTTATTTTAATTTATCCAATTTTTTTTTTTGAATAAAAATAAACTCCTTTATTTTAATTTATATGGAAACCAATTTCAAGTTTAAAATAAACACCTTTATTTTTAACTTAAAATTATTGGAAAATAAAATATGTTGAATCCTATTCCTTATCAAAATAAACATCTTTATTTTTTAAGGAAACATGGAATCCTATTCCATATGTGAATAAACTCCTTTATTCTAGGAAACATGGAATCATATTCCATATGTGAATAAACTCCTTTATTCTAGGAAACATGGAATCCTATTCCATATGTGAATAAACTCCTTTATTCTAGTTAACGTAGAATCCAATTCCAAGTTCAAATAAAACTTTTAATTTTAATTATATTCCAATTCAAAATAAACCTTTTATCTTAATTGAAAATAAATAAAATCAAAATAAATAAATAAATAAATAAAATAAATAAAATAATTGTACACAAACAATTATGCCCAATTAAATTGTTCTTAACACATATCAATGTATATACAGAATCAAAACAATTAATAATTCGCATAAAGTTTGGCTCTTGATACCACTGTTAGGTTTGTACATAGCGCGAATATGCAATCAAATTACATAAATAGTGCGGAAGCGCGATAAAATCAGATTTTAAAATTTTATACAAACCATCACCATGATCTTTCTTTATGCACAATTATTAATTAAACGAAAGAGATGGAGAATAAGAATTATACCCTTGTAGAATTCTAGCTTCCTCAGGTACAAGTTCACCTCCAATTGCTTCGCGTTCTCCTTGAATTCCACCGATTAAATTCCTTCCTTTGATCAACGTTAGCCACCCAAGTGTTTGGCCTCTAGAGGTGATCCACCAAGGAATAATACTTGTTCAAGAAGATGGGTGTTGACAAAACCCTAGTTTCTATCTCTATAGAAATTGTAAGTACTCTCTACAATTCTTATGCAAGAGTGTGTAAATTGTCTAACCCCAAATCATAATAAGACTCCTCTTATTTATAGATATAGGGAACCCTCCTAAACTATTTAGGATTAGGGTTTTTATTTTAATTAAACTCCTTTAATTAATTGAACTCCTAATCCAATTAGGAATTCATGAGAGAGTACTTCTATTAATTAATTCCCAATCCCTATTAGGAATTAAATAATAGTAATAGTAATAATAATAATAAGACTCCTCTTATTAATTTATATTTAATATTTCCAAAATATTAAATAATAAATATTAAGCTATTTAATTTATTCTATCTCCATAGATTAAATTAAATACACTTAACTTATTATTACGATTATGCCATTTACTTCTTAAATAAATATTTTCCTTTTGCGGTGTGTGACCCTTTAGGTTCTCCATATTAAACCGGTTGTGAATAAATCAATTAGAACAATTCTAATTATATTTAAATAAATAAATTAAACTATTTAATTCATTTAAATAAATAATATTTATTCTACAATAAGGGTAAGCCCCCTTAGCGATCAACGACTTTCCAGATAATATAGATTTCAACATTAATCACAAAAGAACCTTTCAGTGAATAGTTACCGTACAATTCAATCCTTCTACCATACAATGTCCCAATTAAATATAAGACATGGAATTACTGTCAAGTCTTATTTTATTTAATTATATGTATTTCGATTCTGAAATGCACAACTCTAATTAATGCAAATTAGAAACTCCTTTCTAATTTCATTCTGCTTTGGCCAAAGACTTCTGAGTCGTCATTTATCGAATCACATAGGACATTCTCTCCTTTTACTAGAAGTGGTAGATTCTTTGTTGATCATTCACCTATCTCCATGTATAACTTATTATACCCAATCATACCCTTTAATATACCCTCAGGGTCTTAAGGGACATGTCAAAGTATAACTCATCATACACAAGATACTATGATGATCTCAAGTCCAAGGATCACTTGTACTACTATCACTAGAGGAATTCCTATTGACAGGCGAGTAAAACTCCATTAGGTATTCCTTAGCGAGCCACGTTCAGTGAACTTATTCTCTAATAAGCACCTACATACTTGCTTTAGTGTCTCCACACAAATGATTATGAGATCAATCATCCTCTTCGTAAGAGCAAGCAACGTATGTACTAATCTATCCGGATTCACTAATCCCCTTTTTAGTAATCCAACGATTAGGAACGATTTTAGTTTGTGAGCTATCTTGAATTTAGATCTCATTAGCATGATCACCATCATGATTCTAAAAGCATTGCTCAAAACTATGGGTTTATCACATTTAATATAACAGTACTATGTTGATAAAGTAAAATGCCTTTAATACTCGAATAAGATTACAAAGTATATGCTGCATCATATCAAATATGATTGGCTTGTGTGCATACTACTTTCATCAAGATGGTTCGAAAAGCTAAGGAGTAGACCTACAACTTTCACTATTAAGAATTAAGATTTGTTGCCTGATTCAAATTTGATTTTGGGCAGTTTGGTGACGTTGTGTATGTCGCTTAAGCATTTGAGTAGGCAAGTTTGACGTATGGACGTGCAAGCGTCGTAACGTTGTAACAAGTGTGTTTATCCTTGTTTATTATTATGTTTCTAATAAGATTATAACCTTATGGAGTAGTGTAAACCAATATTTGGTATTTATTATGTGAATGATTGTAATATGTTTATGTGCACATACATTGTGTAGGATATTTGAAGAATAATTTACGTTAAGCCTAATCAACGAAAGAGGCAAGTTTCCTAACCCGTACAACTCTTTTATATTGTGCAAGTTTATCATGAATATGCAAGTTTCTTATCCAATCCCATTAAATTATTGAACAAGTTTCTAACTCTTGTTTAATTTGGTATGGAACCAGTACTCTAGTTCATTGCAAATATTCTCATTTTATTCAAATATCTTATTGAAGTTCGTTTCATGCAATGCTTATATATTGCATGAATTCCATGTTTATGCAAATAATTTGATAATCGTTCGAGATATCCAGTTATGCTATAATGCATGTTATTAAAGCTTTTGAATCCTAATTATGTATGAATGCTTTATAAAGAGAGTCGATGCCATTTGATTCGGCTAGACCAATGTTCAGGATTTAGAAAGTGATCCAAACCAATTGCTTTGGTGCGGACTCTTTGCAGAGATGAACAACCCTCTTAGTAGGGGAAAATTATGTTTTTGTCGGGGGACCGACATGCGCGCAAGTTGAACGTTTGAGGCTTATGCATAACGCTGGGTATTTTAGGCTGATCACCTATTGTACCTTTTTTTTGGGGTTAATAGTGTAATACTGTTAATCCTATCGAAAAGGTAAGTGCCATGGTGGCCACAAAGTGAGTCTTGCATTTAAAAATTTGAAATCATCGAATCCATTTGATAATCATCCAGTCTACAGTGACTCACCAATGTTAGTGGAGAATTGAATTGAAATGTTTGAGACGTATCTTGTTTACAATCTATATGATTACTTTCCAAGCTATCATCAATCGTTATAACCTTTGAGATTGTGGAGCCTTACTCTTGATTATTCATTATTATTGTTGTTATACTTGCTGGGCAAATTTGTTGCTCACTCTTGCTTTCCCTTAAACATTACAGTTACTACAGAATGTGGCGAGAGCTCGGGAAAGGATAAGGGCAAATGCAAAGCTACGGAATAGCTTGTCCTATTATGTTGTTGTTCCTGTCTTGTGTTAAGACTTGATAAGATTATGTTCTAAGTTGTATTATGTATTCAGACTTATTAGTATTATGTTTTAGTTATGGTTTCGAGACTTGGGACGAGAATATTTATGTTAAATCAATGTAAATATTTTATTTTCCGCATTAAGTTATTGTTAGAATGCTTTGTGAGTTGTTCAGTGGTGCACCGAATCCGAGGTTAAGGTAACCCGGATTTAGGGGTGTCATAGATCCAGAGACCAATCCTTCACGTATTCGTTCCTTTTCAAGTAATTTGGTGCACCCAGATCCGATAGTTGAGTCGGCTGAAACTAAGTGTTATCATTTGGCCCTAGAAGGCCTTCTGAGAATTAAACGGATACACATCTGCTCTTATTTTTTATCATTTCTGAAAAAAGAATGGCGGGTCAGGGATCCCATGCTACCAACAATGGAAGAAATGGTCGGAGAAATTCGGCGTTCGACCGTCTCAGTTTGGAAACCTTTGATTTCCTAAACTTGGGACTCCGCACCAACGAACGAAATCACGCATGTGAGCGCAAGAACAGGATTCCAAATATGAACGATCTGGAACCTTCGGATTTACGGTCGACTCTCAATGAGCGAAGGGCTCACCATGAACATTTTGACCATCAGAACCACTCTCGGGCAAGAGACCTCGAATGGGAGGCGAGGGAAGACGCACGACTAGCGGTACTGGCTGAATAAAGAAGAACAACCATTAAGGAGATGGCTCTGATCGATGCCAAAAGGGATGAAAGGCGAAGGAAGAAGGATCGGGAGGTGACCTCTGAGAGTAGAAGGGATCACATAGGAGAATCCCAAGGGATAGATTTCACCCAAATCTCGAATCAAGGTGTGCAAAAACTACCGGGACAAAACAATGGAACCCCTAACAATGGGATCCCCACTATGAACTTACAGACACTGCAAAATCAATTTCCAGTCTTCAACCAGCTGACTCCCGATCCTCAGACCAGAACTCCCATCCCAGTTGTTCAAAACAGGGACGATGCCATCCTAAAAAGAATGGATGAGTTAGAAAAACAACTGAAATTAGCTTGATGAGTGAGATCATTCAGTGTAGATTTCTCGTTCATAAAGGCGATACAAACTACCCCAGGGCAGGCAGGGGCAAACATGCCTAAACTTCCAATATATAACAGGAAAGGTGATCCCTATGAGCATCTTACCAAGCACGAGTCAGTAATGATGTACTTTGGGCACGATGATGTCGCCATGTGCCGATTGTTCACTAGCACACTAAAAAACTCAGGAAACGTATGGTTTCGAACTCTCAAACCACAATTGATAAGTAGTTTTGCACAACTGAAAGAGCAGTTCATGAGCTACTTCCAGACATATAAAAGGAAGAGAAAATAGATCACGTCGCTGTTACAGGTGTCCCAGGGGTCTGGTGAAACTTTACAGTCCTGCATGAAAAGATTCAAGGAGGCCGCCTCAAGGGTGGCACAACTAGATCAAGCATATACAATTGAATTCCTGTACACCGAGATCAATAAAGAGGTATCGGGGCAGTTAGTAGAGTCATGCATCAAGGAGATGCCTACTACATTAAACAAGCTTTATGACTGAATAGAGCTTTACGTGGATGTCGACGCCGGGAACTTGAAATTTTCCTAATTTCGTTGTCTCTACCCTTTTTAAGATTTCAGATTATTTATTTCGCTTAAAGGGTGATTTTTAGAAAAAATTCGACATAAATGTCGACGGAGTTTTGAAAGGTTGATTTTAATGATGGACCAATTAGACAGAGCCGCCAGTTGGTAAAGGTTTAAATGGATGTACCAACTAATATGGTTCAATGTGTGACTCTGTAAATGTGACGCCCCCAAATCTCTACACTCCCCTGTAGCAGATCTGGTGCTCACGCGAAACTATACATCTATAAATATTCAATAAAATATGACTTCTATCTATCCAAGATTCACAGTATCCCATAACAGGTACTAGTTCCGGCCAGAACGTTGTCTGTGTTTGGATACCCTCACTTAGATATATAGATTCATATCTTATGAATATCTCTTTCATATCAATATTCCCTATCTATCTGACATTCACAATATTAATGATAAGATTGTCCATAGAACTGAGGGGCGCATTCCGGTAAAGATGGCACCTTACCGGCGCTCATTAAGTGTAACCCCAGAGCTTATAGGACTCTCAACATCATTTAGATACCCTCATTTAGATGTATAGTTCATATAGACACTGTATTTAACTTAGTACAACTATTCTAAAGAATTTAAAGATCAGAGTATAACGCATTCTATGACATAAAGGATCATAATATATTACATAACATTTTGTTCGGTTATATCATTCGTTATACTAAGTTATTACAACAACAAGTCTTTAAAAGACTTAAAGTATTCAACAACAAACATTAAAGCTAATAAGCATGACTTTTCCCCTTATCAGTCCCAGACGTGCTAGGGATATCATTTACAGCTGCAAAAGAAGATATGCGCAAGAATGAGCTACAAATGCTCAGCAAGTTCATTTGAATATATAAACACCATGTGTTTGATTTGAAAGATGTCAATGATGTATACTGAGGGTTCTGTACATGAACCATATATTTCATTTAGTTCTATCAGTCTTTAATGACTTAAAACCATTTGAGTTTTGGATATCTGGTAGGTGATCAGCCTCACCAATATCCTAGGAGTATGCATATCATCCTACCATTTGTGGTCAATATATTATCGACATTTATTGGCCTTCCTATGAAGGCATTTCTATTTACTCAGTATAGATGTCTTACCAAACAATTTGGTTTGACACAACAATTTACGCTCGAATAAACAATATATGAATAATGATTCATTTCTTAAGTTATGCTGAACAAGAAGCAATAACTTCACAATAATTGATAGCAAGATGTATAATACTTGCTTAAATATAACAAAGTTGGGAGACTTGCCTTAGCGTAGCTCACTATAATTTAGTACAATCGGTCAACGCACATAGTCTACGTATACCAATAATAAGCGTTAGCATGTATATAAACATGTATCACGCTAATCTAAACAAGTTTCATTAAGGTTTGACGTTGATTCGGTATCTCGGTCGCATCCTTAATGGCTAAACACATAGATTGTTTGATAAAACTTCATTTGGAAGTCTAATTATTAGTCTAAATAATTTAATTATTATTTATAATATTTTTAGAAGCTTGGTATTATTTTTTAAATAATTTTAACAAGCTTAGAAATATTTTTAAATGATTTAATTATTATTTAGAATAATTTTAAAACATTTAATATGTTATTTAAATAATTTATTTATCATTTAGAATATTTTTAGATATTTAAAATATTATTTAAATGATTTATTTATCATTTATAATATTTTTAGAAAGATAGAATATTATTTAAATAATTTATTTTATGATTAATAATATTTTTAGACTTTTAAAATAATTTATTTATTACTTATAATAATTTTCAAAACTTAATTTGATATTTAAATGATTTAATTATCATTTAAAGTAATTTTTAAATACTTAATATATTATTTAAATAATTTATTTATCATTAATAATATTTAAATATTTAATATTTTATTTAATTATTATATATAATAATTTTATTTACCTTAATATCATTTTTAAATATTTAATATAATTATTTAATAATTTAATATCATTTTTAAATAATTAAAATAATTATTAAATGATTTATCATAATTATTATTTATTATTTTAATTAAATTAAATAATATTTCAGAATATATAAAAATATTAAAAATGAATTTTTATAATTTAAAAATGAATTTTCAGATTTATTTATTAATTATTAATAATTATTTAATAATTATTTTATATTTTATAATTTATTTAATTAATTTTTATTTTATTTTTATTAAAAATCCGTCGCTAAAGGGCTTTAGCGACGGTCTGCATAGAATAATAGGTTTCTGGGTTTGGGGATGAATTTCGTCACTAAAGGTGTTCTTCATGAAGAGCACTTGGTCAATGTCCAACAGTGACTTTTGACCTCAAATTAATCTCAGCTCGTTTGATGTTTGTGTTTGATTTCTGTTTGTTGTTATAGCCAACATGGTAGGGTACAACGACATGTTGAATTTTATCCCAAACTATATCATATCATGCCCTAAATTTGATGGTCAAACTAGCCATTCAAATTGTTCTTGAGTTTTCTGGGTTACCTAGAAAACTCATGCAGTCATAATGGTCAACGCTATTTGACTATTAATTCCGTTCAACTGATGGTTTGTTTAGGTGTTTTTATGGTTCAAGATTACAGTTTACATAGCATACAACAATTCTAAACCAATAAGTTACACAAAACATGTCATCTAGATCAATTCTGGGTTGATCAAAACTCTGACATCAAACTGTCAGACATTCATACGATTTCTGGGTTACCCAGAAATCAGTCCCCCATGGTCAGTCAATGGGTTTTGACCATTAATAACTTTCAACCTAGAGATAATTTAACTATTCTACCAATTGGATCTTAAAGCTAACATGGCATACTACTGATTCATGCTTTAAAACACATCAAACAAACATTTTAAGCCGATCAAAAGCTCTGACAAAAAGGCCTGTCAGACTGTTCTTGACTGCCAAGAACAGTTTGAGTTTTTGGCTTGATTTTCATATCTAGATGTTATGTAAACATGTTTTAACCGCCCAGATCACTAAATAACATATTAATAAGGATTCCTAAACATCTAAAACACAAAAATTTTGCAGGCTTGAAGATCAAACATAAATTAGGGTTTTGTGCACCTTTTTCTTTAAAATTTGATTTCTGACTTCTGAATCTGAGCTTGTGGTTGCTAGGGCTTGTTTAGGCTGGTACTATAAGTGTATAGGTTCACAATTTCGTAGGTTTAAAGCTCAACATCTCATTCTTCTTATAGCAATTCCAAATTAGGGTTTCCTAGCTAATTTCCAAACTTTTGCCTCCTAAAATATCTAGCCAATTAACTTGTGCTGCTTATGATCTGGCCTAATTCACCTACTTGTGCTGGAGTGTGTCAAGCACAAGCTTGCACACTCCTAGCTTCATTTTCATTGGCTAGGATTTTATTTTTGCTTTATTTACTTACTAATTAAATCTAGATTTTTGTGTTAATCATGATTAGGATGTTAATTTAGGTTTAGTAATACCCTAATTATGATATTATATCACAATTAAGATTTATAACTCCATAATTTAGTGTTCTTGAATCAAATTAGGGTCTTAGGGTTTTCTAATTAGGGTTTTAAATCTTTCGTTTAGGGTTTAGTTTAATCTTAATGATTCATAATTAACATTATGATTCATTATTTAAATCTTAATTATATTAATTAAGATTATTGTACAATAATTAGGGTTTTAATTAATCAATTCAGACAATTATTATCAATTAGGATTTTCAACTTAGGGTTTCTATTTCCGTGTAACATTTTAAACCCTATTTAACTTATTTTAAAATTTTATCAGTTAATATAATATTATATTAATGTCGAAGCACGACAAATCACTTCGTCATTTCCAAGCACGACACAGCAGCTTACAAAAATAATTTGCCGAGACACTTCTCGGTGAATTCGCCAGAAGCACACGACAAAATCAATTTTGTCCGATTTAAGCACGACACAGCTGCTTGGCGAAATTTTTTTTATTTGACCTAATTGTTTAATAAAATACACAATCACATAATACAAAGTCAGATCATGAAATTTCATTTATTAAACACATAATTTACATATGCAGATCTTATTAGGGTTCGGAATATTACAGTAAAATTGGTCTTGAAACTGAGATTCATAGATTTCATGGGCTTGCTTAAGCGAGGGGAAGGTGTTAGACACCCCCTGACTTCCGTGAAAATACGGTTACCGCATCTTGATATTTTTCTCTAAGTGTGAAGTGTGTGTGTGTGTGTGTGTGTATGTGTGTGTGAATTTGAAGGAAATCTCTATCTAGCCTTGGATCGAAATCGCGAGTAGTGCATTATTTTGAAAGCAACTTAAAGCCTCTTTGAACCTATGTATAAAAGATTTGATTTAAAGAAAAGGTTCATTTTAGTTTATGATTTGGATAGAAATCGTTTTTTGGGTGACATTTTGGAAAACACAATTTTCAAACCCTTCGCCAAATAGGAATTGAGATTCATCGTTACTTTCAATTTTAAGTTAAAGTCATCTTACTAAGCCAACGCGATTTGGTTTTAAAAGATCTTTGTCATTTTGTTTAGAAATCATTTTTTTGGATGATGTTGGGCTAAATCTATACTAGCAATTTACGTCCAAGTATACACGGTCCACAAGTAATATAATGAAAGTAGAGTTGTCGATCCCACGAGAGATAATCTAATAAATTAATTAATCATTCCAATTACCAACCCTTGATCAACTAAATTCTATTTAAACAAATGAATTCACCAAGATTATCAAAATTAATTAACGAAGTAACTACGAATATAACTATTGAAATGAAATATCAAGATTATAATTTTCCCCGAAGATGTTCCCAATGTTCACTCCCCATTTAATTAGTCAATTGTTGCAATTTAATAACCAAGAATTCATAAGTATTTATCTAACTTATTCCTAAATTAAATAAGTGTTTTCATTCCTAATTAATTCACTATATTCCTATGTGAATAATTAACAATGAAGCAATAATCACTAATTCTTATACAAGTTCATGCGACAATTAGGTATATTCCTATCCCTCTTGCAAATTAGATATTCACTCTTTAGAAGAATAAATCGAACACATATATCATATTCCTCACCCAATCTAGAATCAACATCCCCATATCATCTAGATCAATAGATTAATTGTTGGCTACACAATTATTGAATGAAATACAAAATATGATAAATAATCTTGCATACAATTGATCACAATCAAATAGAGAATAAATTAATTAAATCCAATCATCGGGTTCCATTGTAACCTTGAATAAGAATTTAGTTCATGAATAAGGAAAAGGGAACCATCAGATTATACATCATCATTTTAAAGTATAAGAGTTTACAAGAAGGGTAAGAGGAAGAATCTGTAGCACAACTTCTGCTAAAACACTCCAAATCTTGATCTTCCGTCTTGTTCCTCTTTTCTCCAAAGATAACTGCTGAATAATACTTGCCTCCTCTCTCTTGCTAACCCTAAATGTGTTCTTTTATTAATCTCCAACCCTTATATTTATATATCCTTAGGTCTCCCCTCTTTTTCGTCATTTTAATTTTAATGGGAATTATTAGCTAAAAAGCCACAAATTCGCCGCTCACACGCGCCCCATGCGCTCGGATCTATAGACCAGCGCCACGACTCAAAGCACTGAGTGTCGTGGCCCTTGAACCAGCGTCGTGACTCTAATGAATGAGCGTCGCGGCTCCCAACTTTCTGTCCGTTTTTCTCCTTTTCCTTTGTGCGCCTACACAACCATTCTTCCACCTGAAACCTAGTTACATGCATTTTAATCCCATCAAGCTTTCGCCTAACTAACATTATCACCTTTAGCAAATATTAAGGCTAGACTTATAACAGTTAACACCATTTACAAAATTGTAGGCTGAATTTAACTAAATGCAATAAAATGCTAAATGCACTAAAAATAACTAAGAACACTTTAAGAAAAGCAAAATAATTAAACTAAGACTATCAAATTCATAGATATAAAATTCACTCATCAAATACCCCAAAATTTAAACTTTTGCTTGTCCTCAAGCAAAACAACTAAAAACTAAAAACTAAAGAAAATTCTAAAATGCAGTCTACTATTAACATGAATTTGAATATAGCCTCAAAGATCATTTATAAAATTAGCAAAAATTAAATAATGCATGAGCTTATCAACCAACTTAGTCATCAATTACACAATAATCATGATCCCAAAATGTGTGTGTGTACCAGCTGACCAAGCTAATCATTCTTTAACAAAGATTCTATACTAAATAGTTAATAAAAGAAAATTATTATCAACCCCGAAATCCTACATACAACGTTAATCGCGACAAAGACAAATTTCATAAAAATCGGGGGTATCAAGTGAATTTTGTAACCATTATCCTTCCACATTTTTTCTCTTTTTATTTCTTTTTTATCTATTCGGTGAGTGCATTTTATGCTCCCTCTCACATTTAATTGAACGAGTGCGTATTACGCTCCATCCCGTTCCTGTATTTATCGGGGAGTGCAGTTTAAGCTCATTTCAACCAACCATATACGGAAGAATAAAAATTTCTATTTTTTTCACAATTTTCCCATATTTTCCCCAAACTTAAATGAAAGCCTATCTTCGCTTTAATTGAACTTGAAACAAGTTTATAGGGTCTCAACAATTCCTCTCACAACTATTCAACTATACAATCTTTCTAAAGACACAATCAACTGAACAGCAGGATGTATGTGATTGAAGTGAAAGGGATCATAACTAAAATAGAACTAACTTCTAAGTTAAAATTTCAAACAAATACATGATTCAAAATTTTACCCAAGTTTTAGCAAAAATCTTCATTTCTTATCACAGGCTTTGATAATCGAGATAGCCTATTCCGTGACTCTGTAAATTGGTCTGCAACTGAGATTCATAGAGTTCGGGGGCTTGCTTAAGCGAGGGGAAGGTGTTAGGCACCCCGACTTCCGTGAAATATGAGTACCGCTATCTTAATGTTTTCCTTAAAAAAATTAAATATATTGCCTTGAGGGTCGTGAAGTGTATGTGTTTGTTTCTGTGCCTATATGAATTACGTCATTTAGGAAAAACTAGGATATCATCTCCTATGTAGTCTAAGTTAAAAGCTAGGGTATTGTCTCCTAGAGTCAAGTCATGCAATATAAATAACCTAGGGGTCGTCTCCTGAGGTCAAGTCATGGAATCTAGGGTATCGTCTCCTAGAATCAAGTCGTAAGATGTAAATAACCTAGGGGTCGTCTCCTAAGGTCAAGTCGTAGAATCTAGGGTGTCGTCTCCTAGAATCATCAAAGTCTTGGTGGGTGTATTATCATAGAAGCAATTTTGAGCCTCTTTGAACCTAGGTATGAAGGATTTGATTTGAAGGAAAAGTTTCATTTTAGCTTTTATTGTTAGTTTGCAGAAACATGAACATATATACAACCATATTGTAATAAAGCGGAAACATTGCATAAATCGAATTTAAAATTTTTCGCAATCCCAGGAATCACCTTATGCAATATGATTAATTGAGGAAGGATAAAAGATATACCTTATGAAGATAATGCAACTCCTTGATCAAATCTTTAAGTTCCAATCCTTTGTCTTTTCCCGCTTCTTTAATTCTTCAGATAAAATGTAAGCTACTCAATGTGTACAATGCTCTAAAGGTGATCCATCAAGAGTATATTGATTGAAAAAGTTAATTTAGGTTTTCTCTAAAACCTTGGGTGGCTAACCCTAATTCTCTCACTCACTTCTTGTTAGGTTTATATATAACGCGAGCATGCAATCAAATTACATAAATAGAGCGGAAGCGCGATAAAACTGATTTTAAATTTTTTATACAAACCATCACCATGATCGATCAATGTGCTCAATTAACGATATCAACGAAAGAGAGAGAATAAGAATTATACCCTCGTAGAACAAAGCTTCCTCGGGTACAAGTTCAACTCCTAGTCCTTCGTGTTCTCCTCGAACGCTACGGTGTGATTCCTTCCTTTGATCAACGTTAGCCACCCAAGTGTTTGGCCTCTAGAGGTGATCCACCAAGGAAGAACAAGTATTCAAGAAGTTGGGTATTTGACAAAACCCTAGTTTCTATCTCTATAGAAATTGTAAGTACTCTCCACAATCTAATGCAAGAGTGTGTAACCCTAATCTATGATAAGACCCCTCTTATTTATAGATGTAGGAATAACCCTTCCCTAAACTATTTAGGATTAGGGTTTGTATTATAATTAAACTCCTTTAATTAATAATGCTCCTAATCCAATTAGGAATCCATGGGAGAGTACTTCTATTAATTAATTCCCAATCCCTATTAGGAATTAAATAATAGTAAAAGTAATAATAATAATAAGAAATCCTCTTATTAATTTATATTTAATATTTGCAAAATATTAAATAATAAATATTAAGCTATTTAATTTATTCTATGTCCATAGAGTAAATTAAATACACTTAACTTATTATTACAATTATGCCATTTACTTCTTAAATAAATATTTTCCTTTTTGCGGTGTGACCCTTTAGGTTCTCCATATTAAACCGGTTGTGAATAAATCAATTAGAACAATTCTAATCTTATTTAAATAAATAAATTACACTATTTAATTCATTTAAATAAATAATATTTATTCTACAATAAGGGTAAGCCCCCTTAGCGATCAACGACTTTCCAGATAATATAGATTTCAACATTAATCACAAAAGAACCTTTGAGTAAATAGTTACCGTACAATTCAATCCTTCTACCATACAATGTCCCAATTAAATATAAGACATGGATTTACTGTCAAGTCTTATTTTATTTAATTATATGTATTTCGATTCCCAAATGCACAACTCTAATTTATGCAAATTAGAAACTCCTTTCTAATTTCATTCTGCCTTGGCCAAGGACTACTGAGTTATCATTTATCGAATCACATAGGACATTCACATCTTTTCCTAGACGAGGTAGATTTTTTGTTGATCATTCACCTATCTCCATGTATAACTAATTATACCCAATCATACCCTTTGATATACCCACAAGGTCTTAAGGGACATGTCAAAGTATAACTCATTATACACAAGATACTATGATGATCTCAAGTCCAAGGATCACTTGTACTACTATCACTAGAGGAATTCCTATTGACAGGCGAGTAAAACTCCATTAGGTATTCCTTAGCGAGCCACGTTCAGTGAACTTATTCTCCAATAAGCACCTACATACTTGCTTTAGTGTCTCCACACAAATGATTATGAGATCAATCATCCTCTTCCCAAGAGCAAGCAACGTATGTACTAATCTATCCGGATTCACTAATCCCCAATTTAGTAATCCAACGATTAGGAACAATTTTAGTTTGTGAGCTATCTTGAATTTAGATCTCATTAGCATGATCACCATCATGATTCTAAAAGCATTGCTCAAAACTATGGGTTTATCACATTTAATATAACAACACTATGTAGATAATGTAAAATGCCTTTTAAGAAAATCAATTCTTTTATTAATAAATGAATAAGATTAAAAAGTATATGCTACATCATATCAAATATGATTGACTTATCTGCGTACTACTTTCAATCTCCCACTTGCACTAAAGCCAATCGCCATGGTATCTAATACCCATCTTCTCTAAGTGACAATCAAACTGCTGTTGTGTTAAAGCTTTAGTAAATGGATCTGCAATGTTGTCTTGAGAGTCCACACGCTCCAGGGTAACATCTCCTCTTTCAATGATCTCTCTAATCAAATGAAACCGCCGCAACACATGTTTGGATTTCTGATGAGACCTGAGTTCCTTAGCCTGTGCAACAGCTCCATTGCTGTCACAGAATAAAGGTACTGCTCCTCTAATGCTAGGAACCACTCCAAGTTCAGTTATGAACTTCTTCATCCAAACAGCTTCCTTTGCAGCTTCACTTGCAGCTATGTACTCTGCCCCTGTCACTGAATCAGCAACTATTTGCTGCTTGGAATTTTTCCAACTCACTGCACCACCGTTTAAGGTAAACACGTACCCTGAAACGGATTTGCTGTCATCTTGGTCCGTTTGAAAACTTGAGTCTGTATAGCCCTCTAGTTTCAATTCAGACCCACCGTAGACTAGAAATACATCATTAGTTCTTCTCAAGTACTTTAGGAATGTTTTTCACTGCCTTCCAGTGCTCTTCTCCTGGATTCGAACTGATATCTGCTTGTTACACTAAGTGCATGAGCGACATCTGGTCTAGTACATATCATACCGTACATGATAGATCCTATTGCTGAAGCATAAGGAATCTTACTCATACGGTCTCTCTCCTCAGGTGTCTTTGGGGCCTGTTTCTTAGAGAGATGTATTCCATGGCTCATCGGCATGAGACCTGTCTTGGAATCTTCCATGCTAAACCTCTTTAGCATCGAGTCAATGTACTTTCCCTGGGTCAAGCTAAGCATCCTTTTAGATCTATCTCTATAGATCTTTATCCCCAAAATATAGGATGCCTCACCCAAGTCTTTCATGGAGAAGTGTTTAGATAACCAAATTTTGATCGACTGTAGCATAGGAACATCATTCCCTATCAGTAATATATCATCAACATATAATACAAGGAATGAAACAGCGCTCCCACTAACCTTCTTGTACACACAAGGTTCATCCTCATTTTTGATAAAATCAAACCTTTTGATTATCTCATCAAAACGGATGTTCCATCTTCGAGAAGCTTGCTTCAATCCATAAATGGATCGTTGTAGCTTACAGACTTGGTTTGTTCCAACCTTTGAAACAAAACCCTCTGGCTGTATCATATATACATTCTCCTCAAGCTCTCCATTGAGTAAGGCCGTTTTCACGTCCATTTGCCAGATCTCGTAGTCATAATAAGCTGCAATCGCAAGCAAAATCCGAATGGACTTGAGCATAGCTACTGGTGAGAAGGTTTCATCATAGTCAACTCCTTGTCTTTGTTTGAAACCTTTTGCAACTAGTCGGGCCTTATGTTGGTCGATTTAGCTATCGATAAACACACACGTGCAAGTATACACGGTCAACAAGTAATATATGATAAGATATGAGTCGAACCCACAGGGAATTGTGACAAATAATAACCAAGTGCCAATCGTCTATCAAATTGATCTAATTTAAACAATGAAGATTTGATAATTTGTTGATTGGTTGAGTTCACAAGTCAAATAATGAGTAAAGTGCGGTAAAATATCAAGATAAAAGGGTCTAAGATTACAATTTCCCCCAACACGTCATTTGAATCTCCTAACTCTCTCTTTTCATTTAGTTATAGCATACGAATTGACAACCGAGAAGTCAAAACTACATAAGAGCCTCTGTCGATGGTCAATCACGAATCTTCCTAAGCGGTGTATAGGTATATGTCTATCCTATACACTATCAAGAGACTAATTTCAGGAATGATTACTAGACACGTGTCACCAAATCTAAGTAATCCTCCCTTCAATTACCAACTTTCACGTCGGAAGTCATTAAGACTAGATTCTCGATAGGTTGCATGCGGTAATTAGGTATATATCTATCCCAACTACTATCAAGATACCTATTATTGCAGATAATTAATAAGACACACGTCACTTAATCCAATTAATGACCCACAACAATCTATACTTTCACATGTTATCATAACTAGGTCTTAACCTATAATCCGTTCGTCAAGTTCATATAGGTTCCCACGGTAATTACGGGCCAAGCAATTAATCTAGAAGCAAAGGTTATGACAATCAATTCACACATGCATAACTAAAATCAATAGAGAGAGAATTCAATTCAAATTAAGTGTTGGGTTCCATTGCAATCTTAGAATAGAAGGTTAGTTCATGTTAGCTACAATAAACATCATTTTCAATTGATACATTGTCAAATTCGAATTACAAAGGAGATAGAAATCTAGAAATGAAACCACTTTTGGAGCTATTGAGTTGGTGTTCCTTTGGTTGCTGATGGTTTCCAAACTCTCCACCTTGGCCTTGCAATTCTTCTTGACTGAGTTCCTTGGCTTTTTGGCTTGATTTAGCTTGATTTGCAGCCTTGAGCTCTGTTGGTTGATGTATATTGTAGCCTCCCTCTTTCTAGCTAGCTGATATGTAGCTTAGAAGATATTATTTATAGCCTCCATCAAGAAACCCTAGCCAAAATCGGACAAAATGGAGCTCAGATCGCACTATGGTTGTGTCAGATCGCACTCAGCACGGCGTTTGCGCGCTCCGCACGCCAGCGCGCGCGCGCCCAGCGCCCAGCGTCTGGGCCGCACGCTGGCCGCACGCCCACGCCTGCCGCTCCGCACGCCAGCGCCGCGCGCCACCGCACGCCAACGCGCGCGCGCGCCCAGCGCCCAGCGCCTGGGCCGCACGCAGGCCACACGCCCAACTGCCGAGCTGCCGAGTCCGCCGAGCCCGCCGAGCCCCGCGCGCAGCGTCGCGCTGCGCGGCCCAACGCCGAGGCTGCCGAGGCTGCCGAGCGCCCATCGCCCGCTCACGCTCAGCGCGCCCACCGCACGCCGCGCCCAGCGCCTGGGCCGCACGCTGGCGCCCCGCCTGCCGCACGCCGTGCCCGCGACTTGGTCAACGCCGCACGCCGTGCACGCATCCCAACGCCGTGCACGCCCAACTTCCGAATGTCATCAAATTAAGCCCCGAGCATCGCCAAACATAAATTTTCATCATACTACCATTCGGGCACAGACGTCCGGGGCACGGACATTTAGTCAATACAAACGGCGATCCGAGCGGTCTTTATTTCAATTCCTACAAACATAATAAAAATGCATCAAAGCAACATAAAACATGTAAAATTAACTAAAAACTAATTTATGTAGAAATAAGATAAAATTACATAAAAACCATATAAAGTACCTAAAGACTTGCAAATTATCAAGGCCAAAAGTACCCAAATTGTGTGTATAAAACGCACTCATCAAATACCCCCAAACTTAAATCTTTGCTTGTCCTCAAGTAAACATAGATATACTAATTTATTAACATAAAACACAACCAACGACTGAATTAGAAGAGAACAGACTCCAAGAATTGGCCTCAAAGGAAAAAGATCAAAAGGGGCCCAAGAACAACGTAAAGTTACAACTAAACAAAATTTCTAAAACTCACTGCTACTCAAGATCTCAGCAATGTGTGTGTGTGAGTGTGCTATCTATTTATGCGAGTTTAGGAAAGAGCTAACTCATGAACTCAATATATGAGGGATTATACTATAAATCTACAGACTCATCATTACCTTGATAAATACCAAACAAGACGACCATAAAAGAAAGGGGGTTCCCAAGGGATTATTGCAGTAGTGAGTAATCACACTGGTGAGTGCGTTTTACGCTCCGTCTCACCTTAACTAATTGCATGACCGTGCAATGTCTAATCACATTAGGCTATTCAGAGCTACCCATGTAACGAGTGTTTGATCAATGACTCCCAAGCCAGATGGCTTTAGGGCATTAGGTGTAAAACACCCCTGAGGATCTATTAACTCGAGTAGCAATGGCCACGTAATTAAACTTGGTCAACCAATAATATAAATTTATTATTATATTATTTTTTTTTTTTCTTTTCTCTTTTTTTTTTTTTCATTATTTCCCCCAAACTTATATGAAAGTCTAAAATAAGCATAAAAGGTTGCAGACGTGAGTTCAGTACATTTCAAGTATAATCCCCCAAGCGTTTAAGTAAATGAGATTTCTCAATACTAACTAACTAAACAAGTACACAGTGTACAAGAGGAGCTGAAATAACAAGAGTAGAGTGGTTAGCCAGAATGTTAAGAAGTAACTAAACATGCTCAAGCCTTACCTTAGATGAAAACACAATAACTAGCAGAATATCATTGGCTGTTCTTGTAGCATGACACGACTTAGACGAAATAAAATAACTACATTATACTACCACCCCCAAACTTAAAATAAACATAGTCCTCGATGTTCATAATAGACAGAATTAAAATAGAAAACTTCGCTGAGGGTAATCAAGCAACACCATCCGCACAGTTGCTATTTGCGTGGTTGCCTCCAGTTCCATCATCACTCGAATCACGGTCATATTCCGGGAACATAGGTGTCGTTGGGAATTGGACTGCAAGGGGCCCGGTATTGAACCCGTTGTTGTTGATCACCTGTGTGGTAGCCTTATAAAAATCGGAAGTATAATTACACAATGAATTGACCTGTTGAATCGAATGATTAATGCGCCTAGACATGCGCCTATGTTCACGTTCCCTCTCTCGGGCTTCCTTTTCTCTTTCTTGCGCATTCCGCTGCATTTCAGCCCTCATCTCTTGATTTTCGCGCCGAAGCTCACGCATCTCAAGCAATAAGTACGTCAATTGAAGAGCTAGATGGCTCAGGGTGCTCGATGCTAAGTGGTGGGTTGGCCTCATCTTCCTCAGTTTCTGGAGGATGCAATGAAGGTAAGTATCCAGCACCATGCTCCTCCGGCGCCCCACCCCTCCAAACCTTGTAGTGGCGAATAGCTTGGCTGTCGATAGGCGTCAAGGGGGGTTGAAGTATCTCACTTGTGTTCCACTTGACCTTTGCCAACTTGCATAAACCACAGATCAGTGATGGGTGTGGCAATCCACCTGTAGACTTTCCGTTAGCATTTTGCACTATGGAATTGCGAATCAGTCTACCCACGTTGATGCTACGCCCCGTAACCAAGGTAAATAAGATCAGTGCCCGCATCGGAATCACTTATGTTGCGTGGGTGGTTGGCCAAAGCTTGGCGTTTATGAAGTATAACCAAGCCTTCCCATACTTGCTTAAATCACCCTGTCGTAGATGCAATGGCTCGTCCCCTTTCATTGTCCACCGGGCGCCAAGCTTACATAAGGTTGCAATAATTTCATTCCAATTAGGCTTTTCGGTTTCCCAACCTAGTGAGCTCATCCGTGCCATGGCTTCGAGGAAGTTTATAATATTCTTCAATGCTTCGCTTGCCAAAAGACACCATTTTGCCCCGAACCATGACTACATAATCGTCAGCCTCCATGGCATTGGCATAAAACTCTCGGACGATTGATATACATGCGGGCTCGGGTTGTGCGGCGAAAGTCTGCCATCCCCTTTCCTCAATTATGTTAGCAATGCCAAATTCATTAGTCTCGTGTGGAAGAATACCCCTCTCAGGAATTAATGTTTTGGTGGCCATGATAGTGTGGTAACGCTCGGATGCCTCCGCACTAACGAACTTTTTCTTGTCATAGGCTATGGTTGGTTTGGATGATGAAGATTCACCCCGTTGACGTTTGGGAGCCATACCAAAAAAACTTCGATCAAATTTCCCAAAATAGCCAAGAATCCTCACACAGACAAATGATCGAACAGGTGGTGTGCACTCTTTAGAATCGCAGTTGTAAGTTCAATGGGTAAGCACGCCTAACCCTCCACAAAGCCTTGCAATGGGAGCTAGATATGTACCTGCTAATAAAAATCACCAAAACACAGCACCCAAGCAAGAAAAATTGCAACTTAAAGCCCTTAGTTACCTTTAACTTGGAAAACATTAGAAAAGCCATGGAAATCTTTCAAAAACCTTCAAAATTCATGATAAAATCCAAGTTAGAAGATGAAATTGATGATTGGTTGTCCGTGATTGGGTGCCAATTTGAAGTAATGATGCACGAAAATTACTTTGGGAACAAAGCATGCAAGTTGGCTAAAGAGTTAGAGGGGAGAGATATAAGAATGGGTGGAATTAAATGAGCCAAATGAAGCTTTAAAAGTTCATGCCCCAGCTTCCTGGTGCGGCCGCACAGCATGGGGCGCGCCCGCGCGCGCCTGCTGGGCGCCCAGCCCGCGTGCCACTTGCTGCTCGTAACCGCCCCGCGCTGCTACGCCTGCTAACGCCCGCTGCGCCTAGCGCACTGCTGCGCGCGAGCCCGCCACCGCGTCCGCTCCGCCGCGCCCGCCGCCTGCCGCCTGCCAGCGCCCAAGCCAACGCCGAGTGCTAGCGCACATGTGCTGCGCCTGGGGCGCGCGCGCGCCCGCGCGGCGCCTGCTGCGCCCCGCGCCTACTGCCTAACTGGGCTGCTGGGCGTGCTGTCGGCGTTTCGCTGACATGCTTCGCTCAAATGCTAAAATTTGATGAAAATACCTACACGTAGCAACACAATTAACAAAGTTAGAAACAATTAATGATAAAAATCATATTTTTCTAAAATTTTTTTTTTTAACAACTCATGAATTAAATCTAAACAATGGGTTGCCTCCCATTTAGCGCTTGATTTAGAGTCTTCAGCCTGACTCTTCCCCAATCATTTCGGATCGACGAGACTAATTGAGGTCTTTTGGCGTTCAATGTCGCCACCCCAATAGTGCTTAATTCTTTGTCCGTTCACCTTAAACAATTGGTTTGTCTTATCATCCCGCAGTTCAATTGCACCATGCGGGAAAACATGATTGATATAGAATGGCCCTGACCATCGTGATTTGAGTTTACCGGGAAATAGCTTCAACCGAGAGTTGTAAAGTAGGACGGGTTGTCCAACCTCAAACTTCCGATCGATTATCTTCTTATCGTGCCACCTCTTGACTCTCTCCTTATAGAGCTTTGCATTCTCATAGGACTGGAGACGGAACTCATCCATCTCATTGAGTTGTAAGAGGCGTTTCTCTCCCGCAGCATTCAAATCAAAGTTTAGCTTTCGGATGGCCCAATAAGCACTGTGTTCAAGTTCCACCGGTAGATGACATGCTTTCCCATACACAAGCTGATATGGTGACATTCCGATTGGAGTTTTGTATGCCGTCCTATACGCCCATAAGGCGTCATCAAGCTTCAATGACTCTTTCTATCCGGGTTGACAACCTTCTCTAAAATCCTTTTCACCTCTCTATTGGATACCTCCACCTGACCACTTGTTTGAGGATGATAGGCCGTGGCAATTTTATGGGTTACCCCATATTTAGCAAGAAGGGCATTAAAGTTCTTGTTACAAAAGTGCGACCCTTCATCGCTAATTATTGCACGCGGAGTTCCGAATCTTGTGAAAACATTTTTTCGAAGGAACTTTAGCACCACTTTGGCATCATTGGTGGGTGTCGCTGCTGCTTCAACCCATTTTGACACGTAATCTACAGCCACAATGATGTACAAATTGTTGAACGAAGAGGGAAACGGGCCCATAAAATCGATACCCCAGATGTCAAATATCTCGACCCTCTAAGATTGTGGTTAGTGGCATCTCATGACGCCTGGAAATGTTCCCTACTCTTTGACATCGATCGCATTTTCAGCACAAACACATGGGCGTCCTTGAACAAGGTTGGCCAATAAAAACCAGATTGAAGCACCTTCGCCGCTGTTCTTTCTCCGCCATAGTGCCCACCAAAAGCTGAGGCATGACAATGTTGCAAGATACTTTCCATCTCAGATTGAGGTACGCACTTCCGGATCAGTTGGTCAGCACATTGCTTAAACAGAAAGGGTTCATCCCAAAAATAATGCTTCACATCGTGCAAGAATTTCCTTTTTTGTTGATAGCTCAGCTCGGGTGGTAGGACATGGCTCACCACATAATTGACAAAGTCAGCATACCATGGCACCTCATGTGTGATGGCGAAAAGTTGCTCATCCGGAAAATATTCATTAATCATGACATCATCTCCCGCCTCATGGTCTGCATTTTCCAGCCTAGACAAATGATCCGCCACTTGATTCTCGGTTCCCTTCTTATCTCTAATCTCAAGATCGAACTCTTGAAGCAATAAAACCCATCGAATCAAGCGTGGCTTTGCGTCCTTCTTTGCTATTAAGTACTTAATGGCAGAATGGTCCGTGTACACAATGACCTTGGTGCCAATGAGATAGGCACGAAATTTGTCAAAGGCATACACGATAGCAAGCAATTCCTTCTCCGTTGTTGTGTAATTAAGTTGAGCTCCAGTTAGTGTCTTGCTAGCATAATAAATCACATGAAAGACCTTGTCCTTGCGATGGCCCAATACAGCACCAATTGCAAAGTCGCTAGCGTCGCACATCAATTCAAACGGAAGATTCCAATCTGGGGCCACGATAATAGGTGCACTTACAAGCTTCTTCCTTAGTAACTCAAAAGCCTCAAGACAAGCATGGTCGAAGACAAATGGAGTGTCTTTCTCAAGGAGACTACACAGCGGTTTTGCAACTTTTGAGAAATCCTTGATAAACCGCCTATAAAATCCAGCATGTCCAAGGAAACTACGGATTCCCTTGACGTTGGTTGGTGGAGGAAGCCTCTCAATGGTCTCGATCTTGGCCTTATCAACCTCCAGCCCCTTTGAAGATACTCTATGCCCCAAAATAATCCCTTCTTGCACCATGAAGTGGCATTTCTCCCAATTAAGCACCAAATTTGTCTCAACACATCGTTTCAGCACTTTCACAAGGTTTTCTAGGCATAAGTCGAATGAATCTCCAAAAACCGAGAAATCGTCCATGAAAACCTCCAATCCTTGCTCAACCATATCAGAGAATATAGCCATCATAACATCTTTGGAAGGTGGCGGGTGCGTTTGCATAACCCAAATGAACATTCTTCTGAAAGCAAATGTCCCATATGGGCAAGTGAACGTCGTTTTCTCTTGATCTTCGGGGGCAATGGCAATTTGGTTGTAGCCCGAATATCCATCCAAGAGACAATAGAATTCATGTCCCGCCAACCTGTCTAGCATTTGATCAATGAATGGGAGCGGAAAATGATCCTTGCACGTAGTCTTGTTCAACCTTCTGTAGTCCATGCAAACTCTCCATCCGGTGACAGTTCTAGTTGGGATCAACTCGTTGTTTTCATTAGATACCACTGTCATGCCCCCCTTCTTTGGAACACATTGCACTGGACTGACCCATGGACTGTCTGAAATGGGATAGATGATGCCGGCATCGAGCAATTTGATAATTTCCTTCTTGACCACCTCCTTCATGACGGGGGTCAATCTACACTGATGCTCAACCACAGGTTTGGCCTCATCTTCCAATATGATCTTGTGCATACAAAAAGCAGGGCTAATTCCCTTGATGTCGGCAATGGACCAACCTAAGGCTGTTTTGTACTCCCGTAGCACTCTTAGCAATTTGTTTTCCTGCACATCATCAAGTGAAGCAGACACAATAACAGGCAAAGTACTAGCATTACCCAAATAAGCATACCTCAAGTGGATTGGCAATGGTTTGAGCTCCAAAGTAGGTGGCTCCTCCCATGAGGATTTTGCAATGGTACTAGAGCTGCTTGGTCTATCTAACGGTTCAAATAGTTGCTTAAACTTGATAAAAACGTGGGGGAACATTCAGCACATTTACCATCTCGTTAGGAAACAGAGGTTCACTCTCAAGTGATTCTCCTAGCAATTCTTCAAAAGGGTCAACTTCATATGTTGCTGTGAACACCTCTTCCACCACCTCGTCAATCAAGTCTATCCTGAAACATTCATCCTGCACATTAGGAAATTTCATTGCTTTAAAAACGTTAAAAGTTACCTCTTGGTCTTGGACACGCATGGTTAGTTCTCCTTTTTGCACATCAATCAAAGTTCTGCCTGTGGCTAAGAATGGGCGCCCAAGGATGATAGGTATCTCCCTGTCTTCTTCGAAATCAAGGACAATGAAATCCGCTGGAAAAATAAACTTGTCCACCTTGACAAGCACATCTTCTACTATGCCTCTTGGGTATGTGAGAGACCTATCCGCAAGTTGCAATGTAACATTTGTAGGTTTTGCCTCACTTAATCCCAGCTGTTGATAAATTGAGAGTGGCATTAGATTGATGCTTGCCCCCAAATCACATAGGGCCTTGCCAAAGAATTGGTTACCAATTGTGCAAGGAATCGTGAAACTCCCCGGATCTTTCAACTTTGGTGGTAACTTCCTTTGTAATACAGCACTACATTCTTCGGTTAGTGCCACCGTCTCAAACTCCTCAAGCCTTCTCTTTCTTGACAAGATTTCTTTCATGAACTTCACATAACTAGGCATTTGTTCCAATGCCTCAGCGAATGGGATGTTTATGTGCAATTTCTTGAAAACCTCCAAGAACTTAGAGAATTGCTTATCCAACTTTAATTTCTGCTGACGTTGTGGAAACGGGCATGGTGGATACATAGGGCCTTGCTTGCTCCCCGCTGGTTTTGGCACTGGCTCCTTTTCCTTTTCTTCTTCTTTTCTCTTTTCTTCCTCTTTCTCCCCATTCACATCCTCAACCATCGCTTCAGCTGGAACCTCATTCACAACTTTTGGTAGCTCCTTCCCACTTCTCAAAGTCACAGCTTTGCAATGCTCCTTACCATTCTCTTTTCGGATTAACTTCACTGTCACTAGGTAAGGCACCAGGGGGACGGATATTCCATGGCGCTAGCTATCTGCCCAAGCTGAAGCTCTATATTCCGAATCGAAAGCGCTATGCTGTGCAACCAATTGAGCCAATAACTCGTCCCCACTAGGCTTTTTCTCCTGTTGTGGCAAAGGTGGGGTTGGGGCTTGTTGGTGTGATTGGGTTTGATGGTGTGATTGAGTTTGATTTTGGAATCCTGGGGGATATTGATGCCTAGGAGCTGAATATTGGGTTTGGGTGTTATTGTTGTTGCTCCATGAGAAATTTGGGTGATTTTTCCATCCAGGATTGTAGTGATTGGAGTGGGGGTTGTTTTGCTGTCTATTGTAATTACCAACGAACTGTACGGATTCTGCATTGATGGGGCATTGCTCGGTAGGATGATTTCCAACACACAACTCACAGGTTTCAGAAATGCTCTGCACAGAATGAGTTCCTAAATTTTTCACTTCCTTTGTGAGCGCGGCCAGCTATGCGGTAATTGAGGTGAGATGATCCACCTCAAATTTTCCTGCTGCCTTTTGTGGCATTTTCCTCTCCGAAGGCCATTGATAAATATTTGCAGCCATGGTTTCCAATAGTTTGTAGGCTTCCGCAAAATTCTTCCCCATTAAACTACCACCTGCAGCTGCGTCAACACTAGATCGAGTGGCGTTGGTCAACCCATTATAAAAAATCTCAACTTGCAACCATTGAGGCAAACCATGGTGTGGACATCTCCTAATTAGATCCTTGAACCTTTCCCAAGCTTCATACAAGGACTCGGAATCGTATTGAACAAACGAAGTGATGTCATTCCTCAATCTTGCAGTTTTCGCGGGTGGGAAAAACTTTGCCAAAAATTTCTGGGCTAAGTCATCCCACTTAGTAATTGAGCCCGAGGGGAGCGAATGTAACCAACTCTTTGCCTTGTCACGGAGTGTGAAAGGAAAAAGTCGGAGTCTAATCGCATCATCAGTCACTTGAGTGTACTTGAATGTGTCACAAATTTCCAGAAAACTCACCAAATGAGCATTTGGGTCATCATTGGGCAACCCACCAAACTGCAAACAGTTTTGAACCATTTGGATGGTTCCGGGCTTAATTTCGAAGTGATTGGCCTCAATGGCTGGCCTGGAAATGCTTGAGTGCAAATCTGTGACAAGAGGCATGGCGTACTCCCTCAAGGTTTTAGGCTCCTCCTCAGCCATGGTATCTTGATTGGGTATACCCCGAACTCGTTCTCTACGTAGTCGTCGAATATTTCTCTCGATCTCGGGATCGTAAGGAATTAACTCAAGATCACGTGAGCATGGCATACAAATCAAGAATACCTACGAAACAAAATGAAAATTATATACAAGTCTAAAAAGAGACCAAGTTGAATGGAATTGATATTGGTATAATTATTAGAAACCAATTCCCCGGCAACGGCGCCAAAAACTTGTTGGTCGATTTAGCTATCGATAAACACACACGTGCAAGTATACACGGTCAACAAGTAATATATGATAAGATATGAGTCGAACCCACAGGGAATTGTGACAAATAATAACCAAGTGCCAATCGTCTATCAAATTGATCTAATTTAAACAATGAAGATTTGATAATTTGTTGATTGGTTGAGTTCACAAGTCAAATAATGAGTAAAGTGCGGTAAAATATCAAGATAAAAGGGTCTAAGATTACAATTTCCCCCAACACGTCATTTGAATCTCCTAACTCTCTCTTTTCATTTAGTTATAGCATACGAATTGACAACCGAGAAGTCAAAACTACATAAGAGCCTCTGTCGATGGTCAATCACGAATCTTCCTAAGCGGTGTATAGGTATATGTCTATCCTATACACTATCAAGAGACTAATTTCAGGAATGATTACTAGACACGTGTCACCAAATCTAAGTAATCCTCCCTTCAATTACCAACTTTCACGTCGGAAGTCATTAAGACTAGATTCTCGATAGGTTGCATGCGGTAATTAGGTATATATCTATCCCAACTACTATCAAGATACCTATTATTGCAGATAATTAATAAGGACACACGTCACTTAATCCAATTAATGACCCACAACAATCTATACTTTCACATGTTATCATAACTAGGTCTTAACCTATAATCCGTTCGTCAAGTTCATATAGGTTCCCACGGTAATTACGGGCCAAGCAATTAATCTAGAAGCAAAGGTTATGACAATCAATTCACACATGCATAACTAAAATCAATAGAGAGAGAATTCAATTCAAATTAAGTGTTGGGTTCCATTGCAATCTTAGAATAGAAGGTTAGTTCATGTTAGCTACAATAAACATCATTTTCAATTGATACATTGTCAAATTCGAATTACAAAGGAGATAGAAATCTAGAAATGAAACCACTTTTGGAGCTATTGAGTTGGTGTTCCTTTGGTTGCTGATGGTTTCCAACTCTCCACCTTGGCCTTGCAATTCTTCTTGACTGAGTTCCTTGGCTTTTGGCTTGATTTAGCTTGATTTGCAGCCTTGAGCTCTGTTGGTTGATGTATATTGTAGCCTCCCTCTTTCTAGCTAGCTGATATGTAGCTTAGAAGATATTATTTATAGCCTCCATCAAGAAACCCTAGCCAAAATCGGACAAAATGGAGCTCAGATCGCACTATGGTTGTGTCAGATCGCACTCAGCACGGCGTTGCGCGCCCGCACGCCAGCGCGCGCGCCCGCGCGCCCAGCGCCTGGGCCGCACGCTGGCCGCACGCCCACGCCTGCCGCTCCGCACGCCAGCGCCGCGCGCCCGCCGCAACGCCAACGCGCGCGCGCAAAACAGCCCCAACCGCGCCCAGCGCCTGGGCCGCACGCTGGCCACACGCCCAACTGCCGAGCTGCCGAGTCCGCCGAGCCCGCCGAGCCCCGCGCGCGCGCCCAACGCCGAGGCTGCCGAGCGCCCAGCGCCCGCACGCTCAGCGCGCGCCCGCACGCCGCGCCCATGCGCCTGGGCCGCACGCTGGCGCCCCGCCTGCCGCACGCCGTGCCCGCGACTTGGTCAACGCCGCACGCCGTGCACGCATCCCAACGCCGTGCACGCCCAACTTCCGAATGTCATCAAATTAAGCCCCGAGCATCGCCAAACATAAATTTTCATCATACTACCATTCGGGCACAGACGTCCGGGGCACGGACATTTAGTCAATACAAACGACGATCCGAGCGGTCTTTATTTCAATTCCTACAAACATAATAAAAATGCATCAAAGCAACATAAAACATGTAAAATTAACTAAAAACTAATTTATGTAGAAATAAGATAAAATTACATAAAAACCATATAAAGTACCTAAAGACTTGCAAATTATCAAGGCCAAAAGTACCCAAATTGTGTGTATAAAACGCACTCATCAAATACCCCCAAACTTAAATCTTTGCTTGTCCTCAAGTAAACATAGATATACTAATTTATTAACATAAACACAACCAACGACTGAATTAGAAGAGAACGACTCCAAGAATTGGCCTCAAAGGAAAAAGATCAAAAGGGGCCCAAGAACAACGTAAAGTTTACAACTAAACAAAATTTCTAAACTCACTGCTACTCAAGATCTCAGCAATGTGTGTGTGTGAGTGTGCTATCTATTTATGCGAGTTAGGAAAGAGCTAACTCATGAACTCAATATATGAGGGATTATACTATAAATCTACAGACTCATCATTACCTTGAATAAATACCAAACAAGACGACCATAAAAGAAAGGGGGTTCCCAAGGGATTATTGCAGTAGTGAGTAATCACCACTGGTGAGTGCGTTTTACGCTCCGTCTCACCTTAACTAATTGCATGACCGTGCAATGTCTAATCACATTAGGCTATTCAGAGCTACCCATGTAACGAGTGTTTGATCAATGACTCCCAAGCCAGATGGCTTTAGGGCATTAGGTGTAAAACACCCCTGAGGATCTATTAACTCGAGTAGCAATGGCCACGTAATTAAACTTGGTCAACCAATAATATAAATTTATTATTATATTTTTTTTTTTTCTTTTCTTTTTTTTTTTTTCATTATTTCCCCCAAACTTATATGAAAGTCTAAAATAAGCATAAAAGGTTGCAGACGTGAGTTCAGTACATTTCAAGTATAATCCCCCAAGCGTTTAAGTAAATGAGATTTCTCAATACTAACTAACTAAACAAGTACACAGTGTACAAGAGGAGCTGAAATAACAAGAGTAGAGTGGTTAGCCAGAATGTTAAGAAGTAACTAAACATGCTCAAGCCTTACCTTAGATGAAAACACAATAACTAGCAGAATATCATTGGCTGTTCTTGTAGCATGACACGACTTAGACGAAATAAAATAACTACATTATACTACCACCCCCAAACTTAAAATAAACATAGTCCTCGATGTTCATAATAGACAGAATTAAAATAGAAAACTTCACTGAGGGTAATCAAGCAACACCATCCGCACAGTTGCTATTTGCGTGGTTGCCTACCTTGCCATCTGCCCCAGTCTTTCTCTTAAAGACCCATTCACACCCAATAGGCTTAATGCCCTCAGGTGGTGAAACCAAAGTCCATACTTGGTTTTCATACATGGAGTCCATCTCGGATTTCATGGCTTCTAGCCATTTCTCTGAGTCTTCACTACTCATAGCCTCTTCGTAAGTCAATGGATCATCATCATCTATGATGCATACCTCATCATCATCTTCTATGATGAATCCATACCTCTCAGGTATCTTCGGTACTCTTTCAGATTTACGAATAGGTAGTGGTACAGTAGGTTCTTCTACTTGGTCAGGTACCTGACTTTGATCCGTAGTATTTTGTGGTTCTTGAACTTCTTCAAGATATATCTTACTCCCACTGACCCCTTCGAGGATAAACTCCTTTTCCAAGAAGGCAGCGTGTTTCACTACAAACACCTTTTGATCAGTAGGATGATAGAAATAATATCCTAAACTTTCTTTAGGATATCCCACAAATCTACACTTGTCGAATCTAGTCTTTAGCTTATCATGCTCAAACCTTTTGACATAAGCTGGACAACCCCAAGTCTTAACATGCTTAAGGCTAGGTTTCCTCCCTGTCCATATCTCATATGGGGTCTTTGGGACGGATTTTGTAGGTACCTTGTTAAGTAGGTATGCAGCCGATTCTAGGGCATAACCCCAGAAGGATACTGGAAGGTCGGTAAAACTCATCATGGAACGAACGATGTCCAACAATGTTCGATTTCTCCTTTCAGATATACGATTCAACTGTGGCATCCCTGGTGGAGTCCATTGTGAGATTATACCATTTTCTTTGAGACAATTGAGAAACTCATTGGTCAAGTATTCCCCTCCTCGACCCGATCGAAGAATCTTAATACTCTTACCAGTTTGTTTCTCTACTTCACTTCTGAATTCTTTGAACTTTTCAAACGATTCAGATTTGTATTTCATTAAATACACATATCCAAATCTAGAATGATCATCAATGAAAGTAATAAAATAAGAATACCCTCCTCGTGCATTCGTTGTCATAGGTCCACAAACGTCTGTGTGTACCAACGCTAACAACTCTGTAACTCTTTCTCCTTTTCCACTAAAAGGAGATTTAGTCATCTTACCCATGAGACAAGATTCACAAGTTGGATATGATTCGTAATTAGATAGCTCTAAAAGCCCATCTTTATGCAACTTGGATAATCTTGTTTCATTGATATGACCGAGTCTATAGTGCCACATAAAGGTATAATTAACATCATCTCTTTTTCTTTTCTTAGTTTGTTCAATTTGAAGTATATTTTCATGCAAGTCAAGTATGTAAAGTCCATTCAGTAAATTGCCAACACCATATAAAACACTTTTATTATAAATAGAACAACTGTTGTTCTTTATTATAATATCAAAACCATCCATATCCAATACAGAAATTAAAATAATGTTTCTAATGAGTGTTGGAACATAATAACAATTATTTAAACTAATGAACTTGCCCGAGGGCAGTGCTAAACAATAAGTCCCTACAGCCAATGCAGCAACCTTTGCTCCATTTCCCACTCGTAGGACGACTTCATCCTTGTTCAGCTTCCTACTTCTGCTTAGTCCCTGCATATTATTACATATGTGAGAACTACAGCCGGTATCCAATACCCAAGTAGAATTTTGACTTTCAGAAAAATTAATTTCAATCATGAACAAACCTAGATCGGAAGTCGAAGCTTCTTCAAGCTTCTTTTGGCCCGCAAGATACTCCTTGCAATTCCTCTTCCAATGTCTCGGCTTGTTACAATGGTAGCAAATTCCTTTGCTATCTGGATCAGGTTTCTTATTATCCTTTTTCTTCGCCTTACCCTTAGCCTTCTTGTTTTTCTTCCTTTCAGAAGATACCTTGGGCCTCTTCCTTTTCTTGGAAGAATCATCCACTACTAAGACTGGGTTTTTGTTGGATGAGAAGTGACCTTCAGCAATTTTCAGCATGTTAATTAACTCAGGCAAGCTGACGTCCAACTTATTCATGTGAAAATTCACAACAAATTGTGAGAAGGTGTCTGGGAGTGACTGAAAGATCAAATCTTAACTTAACTCCACATCCATCATGAACCCAAGCTATCCAAGTTGTTCAATTAGATTGATCATCTTGAGGATGTGAGTCTCAACAGTAGTGCCCTCGGTCATACGAGATTGGAAGAGCTCCTTAGATATCTGATATCTAGCAGTCCTACTTTGCTCACCATACAACTCTTTCAGGTGCAGCAATATAGTAGGAGCATCCATAGTTTCATGCTGACGTTGAAGCTCGTTACTCATGGATGCGAGCATGATGCATTGAGCCAGGATTGCATCATCTTGCCACTTTTTGAAAGTAGCAATCTCTTCCTCAGAGGCTGTTTCTGCAACACTTGCAGGGACAGGCGAATTTAGGACATAAGAAATCTTTTCAGCAGTGAGAACAATTCTCAGATTCCTTAACCAGTCCGTGTAATTCGGTCCGGTCAGTTTGTTAGCATCAAGTATGCTACGCAGTGATAGTGAGTTTGACATTTTTAAATTCTGCATGTGAAATAGACAACATTTTAGCATACATTCATTTAATTAATTACCAAAATAAATTAGGGCTTTATTTTAAATTGGTATCTCCCACTATTTTCATCAAACCATATTACCCTCATTATATAGTTCGGCAAATCTAATTAAAGATTTGCTAGTGAGATTAAGGATCGCATTTCAAATGTATATAGCCTTGTGTGTGCACAACAAACTATATATAAATAAATAGGTAGACAACTATTGTCAATTGCATCACTATTTAACTCCTTGTATTTTGCCTCTTAGATTATAATGGTCAAGTGTGTGCACATCTGAACTAAAATAATCTAAGTTAAGTCTATCCTAGCACTTCCATATATTCGAAAGAAAAACACTGTCCTTGTGGTGACACAACAAAACAGCATCGTTCAATCTATTTATAAGCATCAAATGTGATAAAACAACATCTTAAATATTTAATACTCGCCTTGTGTGTGCACAACAAACTCATATTAAATATTTAATACTCTATTGTTTTACCATGCTAGAAGGCGACGTTCGATATTCCAAATATCTTTGAACGCTTAGGACTTAATATGATTTCTTTGAGGGGTTTGTTATTATTAGTCTCATCTTGTTTAGCGCGCATGCACATATATATATAAAATACGCGTCATATTATTTTACATGCGAAGCATGTTGGATAATATATAATATATATATATTAAGCATGCACATATAGAATACTATATTCTACCCGGATTGATTATGGACTTTTATTCTAGTTTGGTTCACTAGAGCCACCAAGTGAACCAAAAGGTCAAACCTAGGGTGCAAGAATAAAATTTAAATATAACTATTACATTTAAACCCGGGCACCATTACAAACGGGTCTTCAAGCGCTCCTTGCTCCTTTGTCTCCAATTCTTCAAAAATTAATTCTAACTAGTCCTATTACAAAAACTATTTACAATAAATAAAAACCTTGATCATCAGTCAAGGGGAAGTACATAGGAGGGAGATAGAATTTACATTAAGAAAAATTAGAAGAAGACGAGGTACGCATACCCCATTTATAAAAAAATCCATACATTCAAGCATCCACTAAAATAAATCCAATCACACATTGGTCAATAGTCTATAATCAATCCCTATTTATTATCATACATATCTCTATATGTATCAATAAATAACATTCATCTCATGAATAATAAATCCATTCCATAGATGCATTGATATCAATTAATGGGCAAAAGTTTTGCTAATATTTAGTTTTGAAACAAAATAAACTCTTTTATTTTAATCAAAAACCAAATCCAAATTAAACTCCTTTAATTTTAGCAATATGAAATCCTATTCCAGATAAAATAAACTCTTTATTTTAAACTTATATCAATTAAATAAACCATTTATTTTAATTGAAGAAAGAGAAAAAAAAATATTTTTCAGATTCTACTGTCCGGCGCAGCTGCGCCCAGAATGAACTGGACAACGACGCAGTTGCGCTGCTCCCCAGAAAAAAAAACGATTCTGGGTTTCGGCGCAGCTGCGCTCCAGAATGAACTGGAGGCGGCGCAGCTGCGCCGTGTCGCTGATTCAGAAATTTTTTTTATTCTGCCCAAAAATTTCGATCCAATCGCATATCAAGCATACATGGAATCATCAAAATCGATAATTAGCACAAGATTAGGCTCTGATACCACTGTTAGGTTTTGTATATAACGCGAGCATGCAATCAAATTACATAAATAGAGCGGAAGCGCGATAAAACTGATTTTAAAATTTGTATACAAACCATCACCATGATCGATCAATGTGCTCAATTAACGATATCAACGAAAGAGAGAGAATAAGAATTATACCCTCGTAGAACAAAGCTTCCTCGGGTACAAGTTCAACTCCTAGTCCTTCGTGTTCTCCTCGAACGCTACGGTGTGATTCCTTCCTTTGATCAACGTTAGCCACCCAAGTGTTTGGCCTCTAGAGGTGATCCACCAAGGAAGAACAAGTATTCAAGAAGTTGGGTATTTGACAAAACCCTAGTTTCTATCTCTATAGAAATTGTAAGTACTCTCCACAATCTAATGCAAGAGTGTGTAACCCTAATCTATGATAAGACCCCTCTTATTTATAGATGTAGGAATAACCCTTCCCTAAACTATTTAGGATTAGGGTTTGTATTATAATTAAACTCCTTTAATTAATAATGCTCCTAATCCAATTAGGAATCCATGGGAGAGTACTTCTATTAATTAATTCCCAATCCCTATTAGGAATTAAATAATAGTAAAAGTAATAATAATAATAAGAATCCTCTTATTAATTTATATTTAATATTTGCAAAATATTAAATAATAAATATTAAGCTATTTAATTTATTCTATGTCCATAGAGTAAATTAAATACACTTAACTTATTATTACAATTATGCCATTTACTTCTTAAATAAATATTTTCCTTTTTGCGGTGTGACCCTTTAGGTTCTCCATATTAAACCGGTTGTGAATAAATCAATTAGAACAATTCTAATCTTATTTAAATAAATAAATTAAACTATTTAATTCATTTAAATAAATAATATTTATTCTACAATAAGGGTAAGCCCCCTTAGCGATCAACGACTTTCCAGATAATATAGATTTCAACATTAATCACAAAAGAACCTTTGAGTAAATAGTTACCGTACAATTCAATCCTTCTACCATACAATGTCCCAATTAAATATAAGACATGGATTTACTGTCAAGTCTTATTTTATTTAATTATATGTATTTTCGATTCCCAAATGCACAACTCTAATTTATGCAAATTAGAAACTCCTTTCTAATTTCATTCTGCCTTGGCCAAGGACTACTGAGTTATCATTTATCGAATCACATAGGACATTCACATCTTTTACTAGACGAGGTAGATTCTTTGTTGATCATTCACCTATCTCCATGTATAACTAATTATACCCAATCATACCCTTTGATATACCCACAAGGTCTTAAGGGACATGTCAAAGTATAACTCATTATACACAAGATACTATGATGATCTCAAGTCCAAGGATCACTTGTACTACTATCACTAGAGGAATTCCTATTGACAGGCGAGTAAAACTCCATTAGGTATTCCTTAGCGAGCCACGTTCAGTGAACTTATTCTCCAATAAGCACCTACATACTTGCTTTAGTGTCTCCACACAAATGATTATGAGATCAATCATCCTCTTCCCAAGAGCAAGCAACGTATGTACTAATCTATCCGGATTCACTAATCCCCAATTTAGTAATCCAACGATTAGGAACAATTTTAGTTTGTGAGCTATCTTGAATTTAGATCTCATTAGCATGATCACCATCATGATTCTAAAAGCATTGCTCAAAACTATGGGTTTATCACATTTAACATAACAGCACTATGTAGATAATATAAAATGCCTTTTAAGAAAATCAATTCTTTTATTAATAAATGAATAAGATTACAAAGTATATGCTACATCATATCAAATATGATTGGCTTATGTGCATACTACTTTCAATCTCCCACTTGCACTAAAGCCAATCGCCATGGTATCTAATACCCATCTTCTCTAAGTGACGATCAAACTGCTGTTGAGTTAAAGCTTTAGTAAATGGATCTGCAATGTTGTCTTGAGAGTCCACACGCTCCAGGGTGACATCTCCTCTTTCAATGATCTCTCTAATCAAATGAAACCGCCGCAACACATGTTTGGATTTCTGATGAGACCTGGGTTCCTTAGCCTGTGCAACAGCTCCATTGCTGTCACAGAATAAAGGTACTGCTCCTCTAATGCTAGGAACCACTCCAAGTTCAGTTATGAACTTCTTCATCCAAACAGCTTCCTTTGCAGCTTCACTTGCAGCTATGTACTCTGCCCCTGTCACTGAATCAGCAACTGTTTGCTGCTTGGAATTTTTCCAACTCACTGCACCACCGTTTAAGGTAAACACGTACCCTGAAACGGATTTGCTGTCATCTTGGTCCGTTTGAAAACTTGAGTCTGTATAGCCCTCTAGTTTCAATTCAGACCCACCGTAGACTAGAAATACATCATTAGTTCTTCTCAAGTACTTTAGGATGTTTTTCACTGCCTTCCAGTGCTCTTCTCCTGGATTCGACTGATATCTGCTTGTTACACTAAGTGCATGAGCGACATCTGGTCTAGTACATATCATACCGTACATGATAGATCCTATTGCTGAAGCATAAGGAATCTTACTCATACGGTCTCTCTCCTCAGGTGTCTTTGGGGCCTGTTTCTTAGAGAGATGTATTCCATGGCTCATCGGCATGAGACCTGTCTTGGAATCTTCCATGCTAAACCTCTTTAGCATCGAGTCAATGTACTTTCCCTGGGTCAAGCCAAGTATCCTTTTAGATCTATCTCTATAGATCTTTATCCCCAAAATATAGGATGCCTCACCCAAGTCCTTCATGGAGAAGTGTTTAGATAACCAAATTTTGATCGACTGTAGCATAGGAACATCATTCCCTATCAGTAATATATCATCAACATATAATACAAGGAATGAAACAACGCTCCCACTAACCTTCTTGTACACACAAGGTTCATCCTCATTTTTGATAAAATCAAACCTTTTGATTATCTCATCAAAACGGATGTTCCATCTTCGAGAAGCTTGCTTCAATCCATAAATGGATCGTTGTAGCTTACAGACTTGGTTTGTTCCAACCTTTGAAACAAAACCCTCTGGCTGTATCATATATACATTCTCCTCAAGCTCTCTATTGAGTAAGGCCGTTTTCACGTCCATTTGCCAGATCTCGTAGTCATAATAAGCTGCAATCGCAAGCAAAATCCGAATGGACTTGAGCATAACTACTGGTGAGAAGGTTTCATCATAGTCAACTCCTTGTCTTTGTTTGAAACCTTTTGCAACTAGTCGGGCCTTATAGGTCTCTACCTTGCCATCTGCCCCAGTCTTTCTCTTAAAGACCCATTTACACCCAATAGGCTTAATGCCCTCAGGTGGTGAAACCAAAGTCCATACTTGGTTTTCATACATGGAGTCCATCTCGGATTTCATGGCTTCTAGCCATTTCTCTGAGTCTTCACTACTCATAGCCTCTTCGTAAGTCAATGGATCATCATCATCTATGATGCATACCTCATCATCATCTTCTATGATGAATCCATACCTCTCAGGTATCTTCGGTACTCTTTCAGATTTACGAATAGGTAGTGGTACAGTAGGTTCTTCTACTTGGTCAGGTACCTGACTTTGATCCGTAGTATTTTGTGGTTCTTGAACTTCTTCAAGATATATCTTACTCCCACTGACCCCTTCGAGGATAAACTCCTTTTCCAAGAAGGCAGCGTGTTTCGCTACAAACACCTTTTGATCAGTAGGATGATAGAAATAATATCCTAAACTTTCTTTAGGATATCCCACAAATCTACACTTGTCGAATCTAGTCTTTAGCTTATCATGCTCAAACCTTTTGACATAAGCTGGACAACCCCAAGTCTTAACATGCTTAAGGCTAGGTTTCCTCCCTGTCCATATCTCATATGGGGTCTTTGGGATGGATTTTGTAGGTACCTTGTTAAGTAGGTATGCAGCCGATTCTAGGGCATAACCCCAGAAGGATACTGGAAGGTCGGTAAAACTCATCATGGAACGAACGATGTCCAACAATGTTCGATTTCTCCTTTCAGATATACGATTCAACTGTGGCATCCCTGGTGGAGTCCATTGTGAGATTATACCATTTTCTTTGAGACAATTGAGAAACTCATTGGTCAAGTATTCCCCTCCTCGACCCGATCGAAGAATCTTAATACTATTACCAGTTTGTTTCTCTACTTCACTTCTGAATTCTTTGAACTTTTCAAACGATTCAGATTTGTATTTCATTAAATACACATATCCAAATCTAGAATGATCATCAATGAAAGTAATAAAATAAGAATACCCTCCTCGTGCATTCGTTGTCATAGGTCCACAAACGTCTGTGTGTACCAACGCTAACAACTCTGTAACTCTTTCTCCTTTTCCACTAAAAGGAGATTTAGTCATCTTACCCATGAGACAAGATTCACAAGTTGGATATGATTCGTAATTAGATAGCTCTAAAAGCCCATCTTTATGCAACTTGGATAATCTTGTTTCATTGATATGACCGAGTCTACAGTGCCACATAAAGGTATAATTAACATCATCTCTTTTTCTTTTCTTAGTTTGTTCAATTTGAAGTATATTTTCATGCAAGTCAAGTATGTAAAGTCCATTCAGTAAATTGCCAACACCATATAAAACACTTTTATTATAAATAGAACAACTGTTGTTCTTTATTATAATATCAAAACCATCCATATCCAATACAGAAATTAAAATAATGTTTCTAATGAGTGTTGGAACATAATAACAATTATTTAAACTAATGAACTTGCCCGAGGGCAGTGCTAAACAATAAGTCCCTACAGCCAATGCAGCAAACCTTTGCTCCATTTCCCACTCGTAGGACGACTTCATCCTTGTTCAGCTTCCTACTTCTGCTTAGTCCCTGCATATTATTACATATGTGAGAACTACAGCCGGTATCCAATACCCAAGTAGAGAATTTTGACTTTCAGAAAAATTAATTTCAATCATGAACAAACCTAGATCGGAAGTCGAAGCTTCTTCAAGCTTCTTTTGGCCCGCAAGATACTCCTTGCAATTCCTCTTCCAATGTCCCGGCTTGTTACAATGGTAGCAAATTCCTTTGCTATCTGGATCAGGTTTCTTATTATCCTTTTTCTTCGCCTTACCCTTAGCCTTCTTGTTTTTCTTCCTTTTAGAAGATACCTTGGGCCTCTTCCTTTTCTTGGAAGAATCATCCACTACTAAGACTGGGTTTTTGTTGGATGAGAAGTGACCTTCAGCAATTTTCAGCATGTTAATTAACTCAGGCAAGCTGACGTCCAACTTATTCATGTGAAAATTCACAACAAATTGTGAGAAGGTGTCTGGGAGTGACTGAAAGATCAAATCTTAACTTAACTCCACATCCATCATGAACCCAAGCTATCCAAGTTGTTCAATCAGATTGATCATCTTGAGGATGTGAGTCTCAACAGTAGTGCCCTCGGTCATACGAGATTGGAAGAGCTCCTTAGATATCTGATATCTAGCAGTCCTACTTTGCTCACCATACAACTCTTTCAGGTGCAGCAATATAGTAGGAGCATCCATAGTTTCATGCTGACGTTGAAGCTCGTTACTCATGGATGCGAGCATGAAGCATTGAGCCAGGATTGCATCATCTTGCCACTTTTTGAAAGTAGCAATCTCTTCCTCAGAGGCTGTTTCTGCAACACTTGCAGGGACAGGCGAATTTAGGACATAAGAAATCTTTTCAGCAGTGAGAACAATTCTCAGATTCCTTAACCAGTCCGTGTAATTCGGTCCGGTCAGTTTGTTAGCATCAAGTATGCTACGCAGTGATAGTGAGTTTGACATTTTTAAATTCTGCATGTGAAATAGACAACATTTTAGCATACATTCATTTAATTAATTACCAAAATAAATTAGGTCTTTATTTTAAATTGGTATCTCCCACTATTTTCATCAAACCATATTACCCTCATTATATAGTTCGGCAAATCTAATTAAAGATTTGCTAGTGAGATTAAGGATCCCATTTCAAATGTATATAGCCTTGTGTGTGCACAACAAACTATATATAAATAAATAGGTAAACAACTATTGTCAATTGCATCACTATTTAACTCCTTGTATTTTGCCTCTTAGATTATAATGGTCAAGTGTGTGCACATCCGAACTAAAATAATCTAAGTTAAGTCCATCCTAGCACTTCCATATATTCGAAAGAAAAACACTGTCCTTGTGGTGACACAACAAAACAGCATCGTTCAATCTATTTATAAGCATCAAATGTGATAAAACAACATCTTAAATATTTAATACTCGCCTTGTGTGTGCACAACAAACTCATATTAAATATTTAATACTCTATTGTTTTACCATGCTAGAAGGCGACGTTCGATATTCCAAATATCTTTGAACGCTTAGGACTTAATATGATTTCTTTGAGGGGTTTGTTATTATTAGTCCTCATCTTGTTTAGCGCGCATGCACATATATATATAAAATACGCGTCATATTATTTTACATGCGAAGCATGTTGGATAATATATAATATATATATATTAAGCATGCACATATAGAATACTATATTCTACCCGGATTGATTATGGACTTTTATTCTAGTTTGGTTCACTAGAGCCACCAAGTGAACCAAAAGGTCAAACCTAGGGTGCAAGAATAAAATTTAAATATAACTATTACATTTAAACCCGGGCACCATTACAAACGGGTCTTCAAGCGCTCCTTGCTCCTTTGTCTCCAATTCTTCAAAAATTAATTCTAACTAGTCCTATTACAAAAACTATTTACAATAAATAGAAACCTTGATCATCAGTCAAGGGGAAGTACATAGGAGGGAGATAGAATTTACATTAAGAAAAATTAGAAGAAGACGAGGTACGCATACCCCATTTATAAAAAAATCCATACATTCAAGCATCCACTAAAATAAATCCAATCACACATTGGTCAATAGTCTATAATCAATCCCTATTTATTATCATACATATCTCTATATGTATCAATAAATAACATTCATCTCATGAATAATAAATCCATTCCATAGATGCATTGATATCAATTAATGGGCAAAAGTTTTGCTAATATTTAGTTTTGAAACAAAATAAACTCTTTTATTTTAATCAAAAACCAAATCCAAATTAAACTCCTTTAATTTTAGCAATATGAAATCCTATTCCAGATAAAATAAACTCTTTATTTTAAACTTATATCAATTAAATAAACCATTTATTTTAATTGAAGAAAGAGAAAAAAAAATATTTTTCAGATTCTACTGTCCGGCGCAGCTGCGCCCAGAATGAACTGGACAACGACGCAGTTGCGCTGCTGCTCCCCCAGAAAAAAAAACGATTCTGGGTTTCGGCGCAGCTGCGCTCCAGAATGAACTGGAGGCGGCGCAGCTGCGCCGTGTCGCTGATTCAGAAATTTTTTTTATTCTGCCCAAAAATTTCGATCCAATCGCATATCAAGCATACATGGAATCATCAAAATCGATAATTAGGACAAGATTAGGCTCTGATACCACTGTTAGGTTTTGTATATAACGCGAGCATGCAATCAAATTACATAAATAGAGCGGAAGCGCGATAAAACTGATTTTAAAATTTGTATACAAACCATCACCATGATCGATCAATGTGCTCAATTAACGATATCAACGAAAGAGAGAGAATAAGAATTATACCCTCGTAGAACAAAGCTTCCTCGGGTACAAGTTCAACTCCTAGTCCTTCGTGTTCTCCTCGAACGCTACGGTGTGATTCCTTCCTTTGATCAACGTTAGCCACCCAAGTGTTTGGCCTCTAGAGGTGATCCACCAAGGAAGAACAAGTATTCAAGAAGTTGGGTATTTGACAAAACCCTAGTTTCTATCTCTATAGAAATTGTAAGTACTCTCCACAATCTAATGCAAGAGTGTGTAACCCTAATCTATGATAAGACCCCTCTTATTTATAGATGTAGGAATAACCCTTCCCTAAACTATTTAGGATTAGGGTTTGTATTATAATTAAACTCCTTTAATTAATAATGCTCCTAATCCAATTAGGAATCCATGGGAGAGTACTTCTATTAATTAATTCCCAATCCCTATTAGGAATTAAATAATAGTAAAAGTAATAATAATAATAAGAATCCTCTTATTAATTTATATTTAATATTTGCAAAATATTAAATAATAAATATTAAGCTATTTAATTTATTCTATGTCCATAGAGTAAATTAAATACACTTAACTTATTATTACAATTGTAGACACCCAAATTTTGCGTTTCCTTCTACTAACCATGAGAGGAGGGCGAAATCGTCAATTGAACCGGCTTGCGGGAGCAAAGGAGCGGGCACAAGGGCAAGCGCCCGGCACCGCCGCAATGTTTTGGGCAACCCGAGTTTACGTGACAATAAAGCCGTCCGAGGCAGGCATTTCCGAATGAGGTGGCACGTCTCCCGGAAATTCCCGGACTGCAGAATACGAGCCTGTCAGCGAAAACCGACGTTACGGCACGAAAATCGAGGCGTGGCACGAAAATCGAGAAAGTCAAGCCCGCCAGCCGCGGATAGATCTGCGGCCAAGTGGGTACGCCAGCACGGAAACCAGGAAATCAGCACTACCAGCTGAGTGCGATGGGAGGCGCGCCAGCTGGCCAGCCGCAGATCCATCTGCGGCCAGCCGCAGATAGATCTGCGGCTGGCTTTGGCCAGCCTATTTAAGCCCAGCTTCGGGCAGCATACAGGAGGTTGGAAGAAATTTGGAAGAAGAAGGATTCAGCACAACAGCAGCACGGAATTTGAGAGAAAAATAGTAGATTTTGCAACAAAAATAGGAAGAAAAGAGAGGAAAAAGAGAGAAATTTTTTACTCCTTTAATTTTGATTGTATCAAATATATTTCTCATACTATTCAAATACCAAGACTTCATCCTTTTGAGATCATTTTGTAAGGTAAAAATTCCCTTTGGTTATAACAATTCATATCATCTTATTTGCTTAGATGGGATGTAGTTTTCATGTATATTGTTGAACAATCATGGATTAGGGATTATTAGTGAAGGTTCCATCGGAATAAAATTCTTCCTAATAACCCGAGGATATCCAAGTGATGAAATTTCTAGCTTGTTTAGGGTGATTTATTGGGTGTAATTTATTTAGATTGTCATTTCCGGATATCATGGTATATTAGATAAATCCGGGTTGGTTAGTTATGTAGGATTCATTTTGTAGGCATGTATTAATCTCGTGTGAGCCTAGGAATGCGACCCCGTGGTCCAAATCCGATGATGGACGTTTTGATGTATGTGATAGATTCAAGATGCTCGTTTTGTAACATGTAACCATTGGGCCTTAAAACGACGCTAAGGCGAGGATCGGGTTTAAGGCCCCGTACTAGTGGAATATGCGATTGTTGGCGTTCGGGGATATTTTGATGGTTTACATGCCCATGAATAGCCCCGACGCATGTTCATGCTTGATTAAATCTTGTGACACAAAAAATGATTTCAAAGATTAAACCATGAAGATTTTCATAAAATCAATCAAATTAGGTTAATAGCTTCACGAAGATAAGAAATTGAAAGTGCCAACGAATGTCGATTCCCATTTAACGAGAAAGCTAAAGAAAAATCGTTTCCCCAAAATATCACGTAAAATGATTTTATAAATATGTAACGTTTTATTAAATTCTTTGTGCATAGGGCTAAAGAGATTCTAGAAGTTGCCCATCGTTTGAGTTACGAAAGCAACGTATAGATCTCGATTCCTATTTTGACGAAGGTTTAAAACTCTTGTTTCACCAAAACGACACCTAATGAAAGTCTCATTGTTTTGACAAATTAAAATCAAACCTTTCTTATAAAGCATCAAGCTTTCTCGTATAAATCGAAAGACATTCCGAAGCATTCTCAAATCAAAGCACGATTTTCCCTAAAAAATCCAAATGATTCTGTCATACAAACTCACCACAACATTCATGTAGGCACACACACACACACGCGCACACGCACACGTTTCATGAATTAAAGGATAGGAAAGCATCAAGATTGCGGTAACCGTGTTTCGCGGAAGTCGAGGGGTGCCTAACACCTTCCCCTCACTTAAGCAAGCCCCCGAACTCTATGAATCTCAATTCGCAGACCAATTAATTCGGAGTCACATATGAGCCAGCGATTTATAAAAAAAGGCGAAAACTCGGATGAGTTGGTACATCCATTTCAAATATACCAACTGGCGACTCTGGTTAATTGGCTCATCATAAAAAGTGATCTTTCAAAACCCCGTCGACATCAATGCCGACCTTTTTCCCAAAATCACCTAAAAGGCTAAAAATAGGAAAATTGGAAAAGATTAAGAGAGACAAAAAACCGGCGTCGACAGCTGGCGACTCTGCTGGGGACCATTAGAGGGCTTAAGCCGCGTCAGGTCTTGATGCTATCCTATCCTTTAAAATTTATAAATGTGTATGTGCGTGCGACATTTTGACTTCTTTTTATTGTTGTGTGAATGTGTGTTGTTGTCCAATGAATGAATGATTGAATGGGTTTGCTTTACTTCAAAGTAATCATTTGCATACGGTGAGGACGATGAATGTGAATGTATGTTGAGAGAGTACCTCCTCCTGAGGCGAACCCGTCGGTTGCTTATTACTGGACTCGATGGGGCTGCTCCCCGGAGATGGCTCAGGAAACGCACCACTCAAATCCGCTCCAATCGAAAGGGCTCAAACGAGTAGATTGCGAAGATTTGGGGACCTTCATGCCGAAAAGCCCGTGAGAGTAACCCTAGGATAGGTCATCCTCAGATTAACCCAACGCAGGAAAAGTCTCTTCATGCCTTTTTACGTTTATATGTCTAAATGTCACGATCTCATTCAATATTCATACATCCCTTTTCTGTGTCGAAAGAGATTACTAACCGCTGTGAATTGCAGGGAATAGTTGGGGGAGCATAATAAAGTATGTTTAGCATTGGTTATGGCACTAAAGGACTACTAACTTTCTCTTTTGCAGGGAAAGATTAAAAAAAAAAAAAAAAAAAAACCCAAAAAACACACTAAAAATTACAGTTTTAGCATGCATCCATTTTGCGTTTCCCCAAGACTAAACTTCGAACCATTGTCTCTGAAGGATTGCTCCTCAAACCCGTTCGCAGTCTAAGAAAGCCCAGGTCTCTACCTCTGAAATGGCTGATCTTCCCAATCATAGTTCCATATCTCGGGAGGAGTTTGATGATTTTAAAAGACAGATGATGGAAATGGCCACAATGCTAAAGGAACAGTTCTTAATCAGACAGGATCCGGCAAACCAGGGATCGCATAATGTTCCACCACCAGGGGATGATCAGAATCCTCCTAAAAATGGTACAAACTTGCTTAAAGAGGACCAACCCCGACTCAAGGACGAGCCAGTCATCCCAAAGCCCGTTCCCATACCTAGCAGGACAGTGATTACTATCCCAGAAGAAGGGGACAATGACGACCTTCGGAGAAAAATGAAACACATGGAGGAGACCATCCCCAATCTCTAAGGGGCATAGGCTCCCTGGGCAGGGTTAATTATTCGGATCTATGTGTTTTCCCCGGAGCCAGATATCCAGAAAAGTTCAAAGTTCCAGAGTTTGAAAAATACAATGGAAAGGGAGACCCCTATACACACTTGAAAATATACATTGGAGAACTCGGGTCTTATGCGAAGACGAGGGGTTAAGAAATGCAACTATTCCAGAAAAGCTTAACGGGGGAGGCAAGAATTTGGTATGCCCGCCTTGACAACGCCCGAATCCACAACTGGGAGGAATTGGCCCATACCTTCTTAACCCAATACAGCTTTCAGGCCCAGATGGCTCTTGACAGGTACCAAATGACAAAGGTTAAAAAACAGCCTAGGGAATCCTTCAGGGAATATGCGCAACGATGGAGGGGCATGGCCGCACAGGTAACCCCCCCGATGAGCGAATCAGAGATGGTAATGACCTTTGTAGACATTCAGGAGGCACCGTATTATGAGCGGGTCATCTCGGGGATTGGAAGACCCTTTGCTGAAATGATTAAACATGGAGAGATGGTTGACATGGGGTTGAAATCGGGTAAAATCCGGGATCTTACTGCTTTAGAAACTGCTGCCGAGCAAATACAGAATGGAAACTACGGTAGCACTTCCCGGAGGGTCCAAAAGAAAAAGGAGGAGGATGTCTCCCTCATCCTACAGGGGTCATCCAGAAAAGCAGAAGGTCATCCTCCGGCGCAGGTGCAGAGGGGAGGGCCATCCCGACAGCCAAACTTCACAGATCAAAGGGCAGAGGGGCGAAGAAGATATGAGGCCTCGCAGAATCGAGTATTCACCCCGCTCGGGGAGCCGCTTGAACGGGTACTAGCGGTATTAGTAGCCCAAAAGAAAATAGTTGGTCTGGCACCACCGAGTGACCCAAAGGGTAGAAGGTTTGACCCGAGCAAACGATGTGCATACCACTCCAGTTCCCCTGGCCATGATACACAAGATTGCTGGACGTTGAAGCATCGAATCCAAAACATGATAGACAGTGGGGAAATTGTGGTGGAACAACCGGACTCCCCGAATGTTAAAGCAAATCCCCTGCCAAGACATGATGGAGGGGGAGTTAATGCGACGGAGGCAAGTGAGGCTGGGGGGCCGCCAAGGTTGAACTATATGCCAGAAAATTGAGGAATTGATCAAACGTGATACATGATCATGGGAGTGCACGGGGAGCGCCCATCAGGTTGATAGGGATAAGTACAAATGGCATGGAAAGACCTGTCAAGTTGACAGCCCCGAGGCCCATCATCCTTGCAGCAAGGCCGCAACTCCCTATCAGTAGTCTGAAGACTGTACCCTGGAATTATGGGGGAATACCAGAGGAAGCGGCCAGTTGTGCTTCCGTGACGACCAAGGGGAACCCCTTATATCTTCCCGGGCGAGTCCTTGAGAGCCAAAAGAGAAAAAATGAAGAGGTTTCCGAGGAAAGGGCCATAGAGTTTTTGAAAAGGATGGATCACCCAGAAACGAGGGGGATCCAGATTTTAAATGAGGAATCAACCCTAACATCAGTCATGGACTTGGTGTTGTCATCCAGTGAGCATTGCAAAACCCTGATGAAGGTTCTGGAGGAGGCATTTGTGTCCAAAGAAATTAGTGAGGAGGGTTTCGGCCAGCTGGTAGGCCACTTATTGGAAACCGATGCAATATCCTTTACGGATGAGGACATTCCCAAAGAGGGAAGGGGGCACCAAAAACCGCTACACATCGCGGTAATCTCCTCAGGATATGTCATGAATGGGGTGCTGATCGACGGGGGATCGGCATTGAATATATGTCCTCTCAGCACGCTGAAGAAAATGAACATCAGTCCCAAGCGCCTACGGGCCAGTCATGTGGTGGTTCGGGCTTTTGACGGATCCCGGAGGGATACCATCGGAGAGATAGAATTGCCAGTGGAGATAGGGCCCTGTACTTTTGATATATCCTTCCAAGTCCTAGATATTACGGCAAGCTACAACCTACTGTTAGGGAGGCCGTGGATACACATGGCCGGGGCAGTTCCTTCCACGCTCCACCAACAAATCAAGTTGATCATCGATGGGAATCTGGTAACAATCTCGGCCGAATGTGATGACCCTTCTCCTCCCAGGAGTGGCCTACCAGTAATCAATGTGGATGAGTCAGCGGCGCCTGCCAGCTTTCAAGCACTAGAGATTAGCATTCCCCATTATAGATGCCTGGGAGCTCCAGCTGTGAAACCAAGGGTCTCTCCGGAACTCACCTTTGTGGCAAGGGAAATGATTAAAATGAACTTCCAACCTGGACAGGGACTAGGGAAAAGCAGTCAGGGAATCACCGAGCCCATCCACCTACCACAGCAGATAGGCAAAGCAGGATTGGGATACCATGTGGGCGCAGTACGGGGACACCGTCAGGGTGCGACTCCGATTCGACTAGTTGGCAGTCCAGTGACCAAAGTCGACAATAAGCAGGGGATCAGCGGACCTGTGATTGGGGCAGGGAAGGAAGAGTTAACCCCCACACGTAATGAGTCGGCCCGAAGGGAAAGTTTCCTGCGGGAGGTCGCAAAAGAGTTTGAAACCAAATGCTATATCCCCGGACAATCAACAAGCAGTAAGGAGGGGACAAATGTTATCACACCACCGGGAGCCCAACAAGTTGTGCCTGTCATCGATTGGGCAGGGCTGATTATTCCTGGAGAAGATATGGAGAAGGACTCAGGCGACGTATCCGTAATCATCGGGGAGGTGTCCGATGTGAGGCCCTCCTTTATCCAGCGCATTTCATCTGACCTGACCATCGATAATTGGACCCAGAAACCAGTGATATCCAAACAAGGGTAAAGCTCGACGTCAGGGTGGTTAACCCTAGAGGATGGGGGAATGAAGAAGTTTTATTTTGTTGTTGTTTTATTTCTGCATAATTGTGTCATTTCTTCGTGTTATTTGAAATTGCGATCGTCGTGAAAAATGATTTATATATGACAAGTATTTTGTTTCATGTCAGGTGTACCCATTTGAGTAATCCTTGCCTAACAAATGGTCTTTCAAATTTGAATGATGATTATGATTTTGACATTGAGCTGGATTTCGATTTAATGGGCATTGAACAAGACGAGACAGATTACGACGACGCACCTGACGAGATCAAAGGATGGGTCGAGGATAAACCCAAACCCAACTTGGACCAAACCATCACCGTTGATATTGGAACCCCTGACAAGCCAAAGGAACTCAAGATAGGGACGGACTTCACCCCCAGCCAGAAAGCCGAAATGACTGAGCTGCTAAAACAATATGAGGATGTCTTTGCCTGGTCTCATGAGGATATGATCGGATTGTCCACCGACATTGTGGTACACCGATTACCCATCAAGGAGGGTTTCAAGCCTGTCAAACAAAAATTAAGGAAATTGAAACCGGAGTGGAGCTTAAAAGTGAAGGAAGAGATCATCAAGCAGTTCAGGGCGGGAATCATTATGGTATCCACTTATCCTGAATGGTTATCCAATGTGGTCCCGGTAGCTAAGCCTGGAGGAAAGGTGAGGGTATGTGTAGACTACAGAGATCTAAACAAGGCCAGTCTCAAGGATAACTTCCCGGTGCCTTTCATACACATCCTGGTAGATAACACAGCCCAGTACGAAATGTATTCTTTTGTGGATTGCTTTGCGGGCTATCATCAGATAATGGTGGCGGAAGAAGACCGGGAAAAGACCGCATTCATCACCCCCTGGGGAACTTTCTGCTATAGACGACTGGCTTTTCGGTCTCACAAATGCAGGGGCTACTTATCAGAGAGCCATGATGGCCTTGTTCCACGATATGATGCACAAGGAGATAGAGGTCTACGTGGATGACATTATTGTGAAATCAAAGGTAGAATCCGATCATATAACTCATCTTAAAAGGCTATTTGATCGACTCAGAAAGTATAATTTGAAACTCAATCCAGCCAAGTGTGCTTTCGGAGTGCAGTCAGGCAAGCTCTTGGGATTCCTGGTTAGTGATCGGGGCATTGAGTTGGATCCAGCAAAGATTAAGGCCATTGTGGATATGCCGGCACCCCACACAGAGAAGGAGATAAGAGGATTCCTGGGGAGAATAAACTTCATCAGCCGTTTTATATCCCACTTGACGACTACATGTGAGCCGATTTTTAAACTGTTAAGAAAAGGGGTGTCCCAAGAATGGAATGAGCAATGTCAGAGGGCGTTTCAGACCATTAAGAAACAATTGACGGAGGCAACAGTGCTGGTACCCCCGAAGGATGGGATCCCTCTGTTTATGTATATATCGATAAATGCCATCGCGATGGGATGTATGTTGGGACAGAAAAATGAGGCGGGAAAAGAGCAGGCCATCTATTACCTCAGCAAAAGATTTAGCCAATGTGAGCAGAATTACACTCCCATTGAGAAGACCTGTTGTGCTCTGGCCTGGGCTGCAGGGAGATTACATCACTACCTCCATGGGCATACAACGTACCTGATATCAAGAATGGATCCCCTGAAATATATTTTCGAAAGGCCCATGCTGAATTGTCGACTATCAAGATGGCAATTAATTTTACAACAGTTTGACATGGTGTACGTGACCCAGAAGGCCATGAAAGGGCAGGGAATTGCAGATCAGTTGGCAGAAGCCCCGGCAGTAGGGATGGAGCCGTTAGAAACTCCTCTCCCGGGCGAGGATATATTTTGGGTATCGCGCGAAAAATGTGATGACGAGGGACAATTCTGGAAGCTGTATTTTGATGGTGCCATGAATGCCGAGGGGGCAGGAGCCGGAGCGGTCCTAGTCTCTATCACCGGAGAACAATACCCCGTGGCCACTAAACTTCGTTTCAGCAATTCGAACAACACCGCTGAATACGAGGGGTGTATCTTGGGACTCCGATTGGCCCGTGACATGGGAGTAAAAAGACTAGCGGTGTTCGGGGATTCAGAATTGGTAATCAGACAAGCAATCGGGGTATACAACACTAAGGAGCTTCGGTTACTTCCATACCATCGTTGTGTCACCCAGCTTATGCAAGAGTTCGAAGATATCGCCTTCCGCCATATTCCTCGGGGACGAAATGATTTTGCCGATGCATTGGCGACTTTGGCTTCCTTAATCCACGTGATCAAGAGTAGGGACAGTCCACAGATTGAGATCACCGTACAGAATGCCCCGGCATATGAGGAAAATGTGGCAGTGTTATCAAACGAGGTGGTGTTGACAAGGCAGCCCTGGTATCACGACATCAGGGAATATCTGAGAGACAGATCCCTTCCCGATCAGGCAAATCGGACTGAAAGGATGAGAATTCAAAAGATGGCGATGAAGTTTTACCTGAGTGGCGATTCACTTTACAAAAGGGATGCCGGGTTGGGACTGTTGCAATGCGTAGACGAAACGCAATCCCAAAGGATTATGAATGAAATCCATGGCGGGGTGTGTGGGCCACATATGAGTGGACCGATGTTGGCCAAAAAGATCTTGAGGACAGGGTATTATTGGTTAACGCTGAAGGCCGATTGCGATGATCATGTCAAACGGTGTTACCAATGCCAGGCGCACGGTAATGTGATCCATACACCTCCCAATGAACTGCACTGTATGACCTCCCCGTGGCCATTTTCAATGTGGGGAATGGATGTAATCGGACCAATAGAGCCCAAAGCAAGCAACGGGCACCGATTCATTTTCGTCATGATCGATTATTTCACCAAATGGGTAGAGGCAGCTTCTTTCCCTAAAGTAACTCAGGAGGTCATCGTCAACTTCGTCAGGAATAATGTCATTTGCCGATATGGGCAACCTGAGGTTGTGGTCTCCGACAATGCCAAGAATTTAAACAACGCCCTCATGAAGGAACTGTGTGACCAGTTCAAGATTAAGCATCTCAATTCCGTCATTTACCGTCCTAAGATGAATGGGGCAGTGGAGGCTGCAAATAAAAACATCAAGAAGATCATGGCGAAAATGTCTGCTAATCATCGGGGATGGCCGGATCTGTTACCCCTCACCCTGCTGTGGCATACCGAACATCAACGCGTACTTCTACAGGGGCAACCCCTTACGCTTTGGTGTATGGAATGGAGGCTGTCCTGCCAGTTGAAGTTGAGATGGCGTCCCTCAGAATAGTGATCGATGCTCAGATAAGCGAGGAGGATTGGATGCAAAGTCGGTACGACCAATTGGCCCTAATTGATGAGAGGAGGGTGGCTGCTGTTTGGCACGGCCAGCTATATCAACAGAGGATCTCCCGATCATACGACAAAAGGATCAGGCCTCGGAAATTCAAGGAGAATGACCTGGTGCTAAAGAGAGTCATGTCTTGTCAAGACGAAGCCAAGGGGAAGTTTGCCCCGAATTGGGAAGGACCATTCATGATTAAGAAAGTGCTATCCGGAGGAGCCCTCATATTGCAAGAAATGGATGGTGAGGTATTTCCACAACCCCTCAATTCTGACTCGGTGAAGCGGTTCTACGCTTAAATCATCAGTTCTTTTTTCCTTTGAGAGCGAACTACGTAGGACCTGATCTCCCAACTTGTGGGGGTACGTAGGCAGCCATCATGGCGCGGTCCGATCCTTTAAAAAAAATAATCCTTTCCCTAACCAAAACCAATTTTCGATAGCCAGATAAAACCTTCCTACACCCTCAAAACCTTCCCGAAACCAACTGCCTAACCAGTTTCATCCCAGAATACATATCCTGATCCAACCCAAACAGTTATCCAAAATCTGAGATTCAATCCGACGAAATCAAAAGGTGTGCGACAATATCTGTCAAATCTCCATCAAGTCTTGAGGAAAGAAAGAAGGCGAAATGTCAAAATCATGGTCAGTTGGATAAAATGATGATCCAATGGATGGCAATGATACGACAAAAGGGGAAAATGACTAAATTTAAATGCATGTCTATATATATAAGTCGTTTTATTACAAGATTTCTCTTTCAATAACTGATGAAACCAACATAGTCTATGCAGGAAATAAAATAATCTACAAATCTGAAACTAGCCGAAGCAGGATGGACAGGGTGGTGGATAGATCTGAAGCATCAGCATCTCCTGCAATCTGCTGCCCCATCATATCAATACGATCCAGTAAAGCAGTAGCTCGGCTGACAGTCCCAAAATGAGCATCTACCACTGCCCTGGTCTGAAATACAATGGCCTCTCTATCAGCAATGGCAGCATCTCTAGCCCGAATGGCCTCATCTCTCTCGGCAAGGGCGGCATCCCTCTCGGCTTCAGTAGTAATCAGGGCCAGGCGGAGTCGGGAATCCTCAACGACCCGACTCGGGGCAGAATCGGCTGAAATGGAATGGTCTGTGGTATCTTCTGTGAAAATCACTCCAGAGTCATCAAAGGCCCCAGTCCGACTCAAACTAGCCGAATCCAGGTCTCCACGCAACCACTGTACGTAGGCAAATGTCTGGATGTGACAGCTCGCACTATATTCGGCAAAGATCCTGCGATCCCAAAGCTCGTATACCTGCAATAGATCCCTCTCTGTACAGGATGATATAAGGAATCGGTATGCGGCTGCACCCGCGAAGGGGTGTAAATCCTGTGTCTGATCAAACTGCCCCATAACCGCCAGGGGATGATAGGTCGTCACGCCCCTTAACCCAGCAATGGGAATGAAATCCATGCCAGGCACATGAGTCAAGAAGCTCATGAAGGAGCAATAGCCCGAGTAAACCAATAGATGAAAGGGGTCCTCAATGATAGACAAAAATGATGTCCAAGAGGCCACATCAGTACAACTCGCGGGACGAAGCGAAAACTGCGTGGTTATGTCATGGCTGAAGCAAAACCCTTGGCGACGGAAATGGCCGATGGGACTAAGATGACTCATGAACCACATATACAATAAGGTCGAACTCCCTCTGAAGAATCTCCCTCGGAAGGACTGGCAATATGTGGCCGACATATAGGTATCCGCCAATATCATGGGGAGAATGGTGTGATCCTCCTGAAGGGCCCCAACGGCCGCAACAATCCGCATGTCCAAATGATCGGATCCTGCAGGCAAATACAAAACTGAGATGACACAGGCCATCAGAACGCCCACTCTCAAGGCATCCCAGCGCTCCTCGGACACGGAAAAATCACCGAGGAAAAGACGGAAACTGTCAGGTGAGCCAAATCGGTCAATCAAGAATTGAAGAGGAACCATATGGTCTGATGTGATTACCGGTAATAAGACAGCCCTCCGAAAACCGGTGAAAGTCAAAAATTGACGGCGCATGGAACCAAGTGTGACCCTAGCACAAGGTCTATCCAGGGGCAGGCCGGTGAAGCGAGCATACTCCTCGAGGGTGGGGGTCAGCTCTACTGTCCCTAACCTAAACACCTGACGGGCAGGGGCCCAATAGCTCAGAAGACCATCCACGAAGCCCGCTGGCACCTGAAGGGTCAATAAGGACCAAGAATGTCCCAAAAGACCATCTGCGGTAATCCTTTCTGCCGGCAGTAAACTGTCCAACCAGCGGAAGAGGCTGCCAACCAACCCTGTGGGAGGGGTGGAATCCAAACGGACCACGGCATCTGAGGACAACATCTGTAGAAAAATAGTATCAAAAGGACTGTACAGGGGTCATTCTCTATCCATAAATAAAAGAGCATGCATCATACAGTTAATAATAAAACAGGTGAATCCCATAAAATGAAAAAGAAAACTGTGCATAAATAAATAAATGAGTTCAGTACATAGTGCATAAATGAAAAAGAAATCTAAGCAGGTGCCGATACAAAAGGCCCTATCCTATCCTGGTCTAGATAAAATCAGTATCATCTATGAAAGCAGGATCCTCGAACTGATCCCCTGGAGTCGTCGAGCTCGGAGGACCAAAGTTCATATCAGGGATGTAGGGATGCGCTGTGGCATCAGATGAACTCGGGCCTGCATCATAACCTGCACCGTCAGGATCGTAGGTGTAAGCCTCCTCCGGGGTCCGGCCCAACCCCCGAATAAACAGCGACAACTGATCCACCTGACGGGTCAATGTGGCGATCTGCTCAGCGTGGGTAGGGGGTCCCGAACACAGGCAGCCCAATCGGTCATCGTAACCGAGCCTGGAACCATGTCTCCAAGAAAGAAAGTGGCCCGAGTCTGGGGACCGATGGTACGAGGTACCCACCAAGTCCTGAAAGCCTCACTCGTACTGGGGCCTGTGGAAAGCATCCGACCATCCTCCCCGGCGAGCATGATCTCCGAGGGCTGAGAATCCAGCGGCCAGAAAGTAGTGAAAGAAAGGGAGTGCGGGATGCGGATCTCCCCAGTGACGCATCTGAATGCGCGCTCTCCCAGATACATCACCCAGCCTCCAACACTCTGCAAAGTGAGGCGACGGGTGGAAAGCTCGAACTCCGGGCCGGAAGGATGCCCGTCAGCAAACCCCACAGTCAGATGCTCGGAGAGGTAGGGAATCCAGACGACGTCGGCAGCCGTGATCAACTCCAGCTGAATACGACAATGTGCAAAGCTGCCCGACACGGGGACCTCCTCCAGAGTACTGTGATGCCATCGCCGACCCCGAGGATAAGTGTTCGGGCCCAGAGTAGTGATAGGCCTCAGACATGGCAGCCGCTCGTAAGCCCAGAACTGTGAATAGAAACAAGGCAAGGCATGAGTCACTATCAAATACAGAAAAGAGATGAAAGGAAAAGAAATACAGTAAGAGAGAGGAGGAGGGGACTCACCAACAGAAAGTGGTAGAAGCCGAGCCAGGCATCAGTCTGTCCCTCTGAGCGTAGACGCAGACCGTGGAGGAAATAAGCAAAAGTGAATGACCCCAATCGTATTCACCAATCCGGCCTACATCTCGAACAGCCCCTACGACGCTGAAGTGGATGGTAGAAGAGTTGTTCCCTAGGAAACAACCCCTCATGATAGTCAGGAACAGACGCCGTAGTAGGATGTCACGAGTGCCCTGGTCCGCTGGGATGGGCTGTGCGTATAGACCCCCAACGGCATCGACGGCCAAAGCCCCGGACCGGATACTACGGGCCTTGAAGACCCGATCATCAGCAGCGAAGCCTAGCAAAGCTCGAACCTCCACTGGAGTGATATCAAGATCCAGGGGGACACGGGACCCGGTGAACTCTATGCCCGTAATGTACCTCCAATCCCAGGGGGTCAGCACGACCTCGCAGTCAAGAAGATGGAGAGACTGCGTATGGTGGAACCATCGCTCGGATAAAGCCCTCATGTAACCCCAGGGGCACTGACGGGGAATGATAGTGAAGAAATGTCGAAAGCCCCAAGAGTCCACCATCTCCCGGTAATCACTATGCAGGGCCCCGCGTTAGAGAGAGTAAATGTTGAACCAATTACCCCTCGGCTGGGTAAACTCAGGCACCTGTGAAAATCACCAATGGGTCAATCCAGATAGAACCGGAAATTGAGAAATCAAGAACAAATGAAAAGCCGAATCGAGGATACCTCATTAGCCACAAGAGATGCCGAGGGATGACGACTGAGATCCCGACCCAATAGATCGGGTATCTGGACAGAAGCGCCAGATAAGGCGCGATGAGTGGGGGGAGCTGATGTGCTGGAAGACGGCTCCTCCACCGCAACCTCCGGAGGAGCAACCTCCTCAACGTCCGGGTGATCAGGACGGATGACAGACTCCGCCAAGCGACGAGCCTGACGGGTACGAGGGGGAATAGGGGCAGGTGCAGCCCTACGACGGCGAACACCCGAAGTCCGAGAGGCGGAGGAGCTACTGGGCGCATCACGATCCATAGCTGGAATAGAACGGACGAGAAAAAAGGTAAGTTCCCTTTTAAAATTATGTAATGAACATTCTAAATTTCTAGCCTCATCATATGATTAATGCAACATGATGCATGGTTATGGTAAAAAAAAAAAAAAAAAAAAAAAAAAAAATCGGCAGAGTTCCGTTTGTAAAATGGACATCCCAGGCATAAGCCAAACGTGTTTTCCAGCAATCAAAGCCTCAAACAGATTTAAATTGCATTCAGTTGTGTAATTTCATCATGTAATGCTTGTGTCTCTTGCAGACAAGGAATAACAATATGTGGGACCGCCTCATGAACATAAAATAGGACTCACACAGTTGATACATAGCATGTATATATGATGGTACATTGCATGAACATTGTGAAGCATACATTTTATGTCTAAACATGCAAATAGTCAAATGTATAGCAAAACATTGACGAAATTGAAAAGTGACAGGTCAAAGTGTTACCTGTAGCGCGTAGATCGACCCTACCGGAGCAGTTTTTGCAGGAAAATTGAAAAAAATCGACAAAAAGCCCTTGCGAACAAGAAAAATCGAGAGAATCTCTGAGGATTGCAAGTTGAAAGTGACAGATCTGGAGGAGGCGCGTTGGTTATAAGGCCCGATCTTGGCCGCAGATCCATCTGCGGCTGGCCCTGGTGGGCCCCACCTTGCTCCCTTGAAGCCATTTGACGTGTTGAAGTGAAAAGTTTACGCGATGGGTGACCGGCGACGATACCCGGCCCCGACGAAACGATCGACCGGCGACGATAACCGTCGATCACGAGATGGATGTCCGGCGACGATAACCGGCTCCGATAGATAACCAACCGGCGACGATAACCGGGGGTTACGCGATGGGTGACCGGCGACGATACCCGGCCCCGACGAAACGATCGACCGACGACGATAACCGTCGATCACGAGATGGATGTCCGGCGACGATAACCGGCTCCGACAGATAACCAACCGGCGACGATAACCGGGGGTTACGCGATGGGTGACCGGCGACGATACCCGGCCCCGACATGACGATCGACCGGCGACGATAACCGTCGATCACGAGATGGATGTCCGGCGACGATAACCGGCTCCGACAAGATAACCAACCGGCGACGATAACCGGGGGTTACGAGATGGGTGACCGGCGACGATACCCGGCCCCGACGAGACGATCGACCGGCGACGATAACCGGCGATCACGAGATGGATGTTCGGCGACGAAAACCGGCTCCGACAAGATAACCAACCGGCGACGATAACCGGGGGTTACGCGATGGGTGACCGGCGACGATACCCGGCCCCGAACGAGACGATAGATTGAAAGAGTGAACCCAAAGACTAACAAACACGGTCAAGGGGTTGATACATTGACACTCTTACGAATGTCTTGCATGCATTACATCTTATGTTGCATCATAAGCTATATGTGTGGCATCATGTATGTACTGTCATTCTTACGCACTGTCATTCATGCATCGAGTGTCTATTCTTTATCCTGTTCATTTCATTTATCATTTCATAAACATGATAAAGAGGGGCAGCTGTAGACACCCAAATTTTGCGTTTCCTTCTACTAACCATGACAGGAGGGCGAAATCGTCAATTGAACCGGCTTGCGGGAGCAAAGGAGCGGGCACAAGGGCAAGCGCCCAGCACCGCCGCAATGTTTTGGGCAACCCGAGTTTACGTGACAATAAAGCCGTCCGAGGCAGGCATTTCCGAATGAGGTGGCACGTCTCCCGGAAATTCCCGGACTGCAGAATACGAGCCTGTCAGCGAAAACCGACGTTGCGGCACGAAAATCGAGGCGTGGCACGAAAATCGAGAAAGTCAAGCCCGCCAGCCGCGGATAGATCTGCGGCCAAGTGGGTACGCCAGCACGGAAACCAGGAAATCAGCACTACCAGCTGAGTGCGATGGGAGGCGCGCCAGTTGGCCAGCCGCAGATCCATCTGCGGCTGGCTTTGGCCAGCCTATTTAAGCCCAGCTTCGGGCAGCATACAGGAGGTTGGAAGAAATTTGGAAGAAGAAGGATTCAGCACAACAGCAGCACGGAATTTGAGAGAAAAATAGTAGATTTTGCAACAAAAATAGGAAGAAAAGAGAGGAAAAAGAGAGAAATTTTTACTCCTTTAATTTTGATTGTATCAAATATATTTCTCATACTATTCAAATACCAAGACTTCATCCTTTTGAGATCATTTTGTAAGGTAAAAATTCCCTTTGGTTATAACAATTCATATCATCTTATTTGCTTAGATGGGATGTAGTTTTCATGTATATTGTTGAACAATCATGGATTAGGGATTATTAGTGAAGGTTCCATCGGAATAAAATTCTTCCTAATAACCCGAGGATATCCAAGTGATGAAATTTCTAGCTTGTTTAGGGTGATTTATTGGGTGTAATTTATTTAGATTGTCATTTCCGGATATCATGGTATATTAGATAAATCCGGGTTGGTTAGTTATGTAGGATTCATTTTGTAGGCATGTATTAATCTCGTGTGAGCCTAGGAATGCGACCCCGTGGTCCAAATCCGATGATGGACGTTTTGATGTATGTGATAGATTCAAGATGCTCGTTTTGTAACATGTAACCATTGGGCCTTAAAACGACGCTAAGGCGAGGATCGGGTTTAAGGCCCCGTACTAGTGGAATATGCGATTGTTGGCGTTCGGGGATATTTTGATGGTTTACATGCCCATGAATAGCCCCGACGCATGTTCATGCTTGATTAAATCTTGTGACACAAAAAATAATTTCAAAGATTAAACCATGAAGATTTTCATAAAATCAATCAAATTAGGTTAATAGCTTCACGAAGATAAGAAATTGAAAGTGCCAACGAATGTCGATTCCCATTTAACGAGAAAGCTAAAGAAAAATCGTTTCCCAAAATATCACGTAAAATGATTTTATAAATATGTAACGTTTTATTAAATTCTTTGTGCATAGGGCTAAAGAGATTCTAGAAGTTGCCCATCGTTTGAGTTACGAAAGCAACGTATAGATCTCGATTCCTATTTTGACGAAGGTTTAAAACTCTTGTTTCACCAAAACGACACCTAATGAAAGTCTCATTGTTTTGACAAATTAAAATCAAACCTTTCTTATAAAGCATCAAGCTTTCTCGTATAAATCGAAAGACATTCCGAAGCATTCTCAAATCAAAGCACGATTTTCCCTAAAAAATCCAAATGATTCTGTCATACAAACTCACCACAACATTCATGTTGGCACACACACACACACGCGCACACGCACACGTTTCATGAATTAAAGGATAGGAAAGCATCAAGATTGCGGTAACCGTGTTTCGCGGAAGTCGAGGGGTGCCTAACACCTTCCCCTCACTTAAGCAAGCCCCCGAACTCTATGAATCTCAATTCGCAGACCAATTAATTCGGAGTCACATATGAGCCAGCGATTTATAAAAAAAGGCGAAAACTCGGATGAGTTGGTACATCCATTTCAAATATACCAACTGGCGACTCTGGTTAATTGGCTCATCATAAAAAGTGATCTTTCAAAACCCCGTCGACATCAATGCCGACCTTTTTCCCAAAATCACCTAAAAGGCTAAAAATAGGAAAATTGGAAAAGATTAAGAGAGACAAAAAACCGGCGTCGACAACAATTATGCCATTTACTTCTTAAATAAATATTTTCCTTTTTGCGGTGTGACCCTTTAGGTTCTCCATATTAAACCGGTTGTGAATAAATCAATTAGAACAATTCTAATCTTATTTAAATAAATAAATTAAACTATTTAATTCATTTAAATAAATAATATTTATTCTACAATAAGGGTAAGCCCCCTTAGCGATCAACGACTTTCCAGATAATATAGATTTCAACATTAATCACAAAAGAACCTTTGAGTAAATAGTTACCGTACAATTCAATCCTTCTACCATACAATGTCCCAATTAAATATAAGACATGGATTTACTGTCAAGTCTTATTTTATTTAATTATATGTATTTCGATTCCCAAATGCACAACTCTAATTTATGCAAATTAGAAACTCCTTTCTAATTTCATTCTGCCTTGGCCAAGGACTACTGAGTTATCATTTATCGAATCACATAGGACATTCACATCTTTTACTAGACGAGGTAGATTCTTTGTTGATCATTCACCTATCTCCATGTATAACTAATTATACCCAATCATACCCTTTGATATACCCACAAGGTCTTAAGGGACATGTCAAAGTATAACTCATTATACACAAGATACTATGATGATCTCAAGTCCAAGGATCACTTGTACTACTATCACTAGAGGAATTCCTATTGACAGGCGAGTAAAACTCCATTAGGTATTCCTTAGCGAGCCACGTTCAGTGAACTTATTCTCCAATAAGCACCTACATACTTGCTTTAGTGTCTCCACACAAATGATTATGAGATCAATCATCCTCTTCCCAAGAGCAAGCAACGTATGTACTAATCTATCCGGATTCACTAATCCCCAATTTAGTAATCCAACGATTAGGAACAATTTTAGTTTGTGAGCTATCTTGAATTTAGATCTCATTAGCATGATCACCATCATGATTCTAAAAGCATTGCTCAAAACTATGGGTTTATCACATTTAACATAACAGCACTATGTAGATAATATAAAATGCCTTTTAAGAAAATCAATTCTTTTATTAATAAATGAATAAGATTACAAAGTATATGCTACATCATATCAAATATGATTGGCTTATGTGCATACTACTTTCAATCTCCCACTTGCACTAAAGCCAATCGCCATGGTATCTAATACCCATCTTCTCTAAGTGACGATCAAACTGCTGTTGAGTTAAAGCTTTAGTAAATGGATCTGCAATGTTGTCTTGAGAGTCCACACGCTCCAGGGTGACATCTCCTCTTTCAATGATCTCTCTAATCAAATGAAACCGCCGCAACACATGTTTGGATTTCTGATGAGACCTGGGTTCCTTAGCCTGTGCAACAGCTCCATTGCTGTCACAGAATAAAGGTACTGCTCCTCTAATGCTAGGAACCACTCCAAGTTCAGTTATGAACTTCTTCATCCAAACAGCTTCCTTTGCAGCTTCACTTGCAGCTATGTACTCTGCCCCTGTCACTGAATCAGCAACTGTTTGCTGCTTGGAATTTTTCCAACTCACTGCACCACCGTTTAAGGTAAACACGTACCCTGAAACGGATTTGCTGTCATCTTGGTCCGTTTGAAAACTTGAGTCTGTATAGCCCTCTAGTTTCAATTCAGACCCACCGTAGACTAGAAATACATCATTAGTTCTTCTCAAGTACTTTAGGATGTTTTTCACTGCCTTCCAGTGCTCTTCTCCTGGATTCGACTGATATCTGCTTGTTACACTAAGTGCATGAGCGACATCTGGTCTAGTACATATCATACCGTACATGATAGATCCTATTGCTGAAGCATAAGGAATCTTACTCATACGGTCTCTCTCCTCAGGTGTCTTTGGGGCCTGTTTCTTAGAGAGATGTATTCCATGGCTCATCGGCATGAGACCTGTCTTGGAATCTTCCATGCTAAACCTCTTTAGCATCGAGTCAATGTACTTTCCCTGGGTCAAGCCAAGCATCCTTTTAGATCTATCTCTATAGATCTTTATCCCCAAAATATAGGATGCCTCACCCAAGTCCTTCATGGAGAAGTGTTTAGATAACCAAATTTTGATCGACTGTAGCATAGGAACATCATTCCCTATCAGTAATATATCATCAACATATAATACAAGGAATGAAACAGCGCTCCCACTAACCTTCTTGTACACACAAGGTTCATCCTCATTTTTGATAAAATCAAACCTTTTGATTATCTCATCAAAACGGATGTTCCATCTTCGAGAAGCTTGCTTCAATCCATAAATGGATCGTTGTAGCTTACAGACTTGGTTTGTTCCAACCTTTGAAACAAAACCCTCTGGCTGTATCATATATACATTCTCCTCAAGCTCTCCATTGAGTAAGGCCGTTTTCACGTCCATTTGCCAGATCTCGTAGTCATAATAAGCTGCAATCGCAAGCAAAATCCGAATGGACTTGAGCATAGCTACTGGTGAGAAGGTTTCATCATAGTCAACTCCTTGTCTTTGTTTGAAACCTTTTGCAACTAGTCGGGCCTTATAGGTCTCTACCTTGCCATCTGCCCCAGTCTTTCTCTTAAAGACCCATTTACACCCAATAGGCTTAATGCCCTCAGGTGGTGAAACCAAAGTCCATACTTGGTTTTCATACATGGAGTCCATCTCGGATTTCATGGCTTCTAGCCATTTCTCTGAGTCTTCACTACTCATAGCCTCTTCGTAAGTCAATGGATCATCATCATCTATGATGCATACCTCATCATCATCTTCTATGATGAATCCATACCTCTCAGGTATCTTCGGTACTCTTTCAGATTTACGAATAGGTAGTGGTACAGTAGGTTCTTCTACTTGGTCAGGTACCTGACTTTGATCCGTAGTATTTTGTGGTTCTTGAACTTCTTCAAGATATATCTTACTCCCACTGACCCCTTCGAGGATAAACTCCTTTTCCAAGAAGGCAGCGTGTTTCGCTACAAACACCTTTTGATCAGTAGGATGATAGAAATAATATCCTAAACTTTCTTTAGGATATCCCACAAATCTACACTTGTCGAATCTAGTCTTTAGCTTATCATGCTCAAACCTTTTGACATAAGCTGGACAACCCCAAGTCTTAACATGCTTAAGGCTAGGTTTCCTCCCTGTCCATATCTCATATGGGGTCTTTGGGACGGATTTTGTAGGTACCTTGTTAAGTAGGTATGCAGCCGATTCTAGGGCATAACCCCAGAAGGATACTGGAAGGTCGGTAAAACTCATCATGGAACGAACGATGTCCAACAATGTTCGATTTCTCCTTTCAGATATACGATTCAACTGTGGCATCCCTGGTGGAGTCCATTGTGAGATTATACCATTTTCTTTGAGACAATTGAGAAACTCATTGGTCAAGTATTCCCCTCCTCGACCCGATCGAAGAATCTTAATACTCTTACCAGTTTGTTTCTCTACTTCACTTCTGAATTCTTTGAACTTTTCAAACGATTCAGATTTGTATTTCATTAAATACACATATCCAAATCTAGAATGATCATCAATGAAAGTAATAAAATAAGAATACCCTCCTCGTGCATTCGTTGTCATAGGTCCACAAACGTCTGTGTGTACCAACGCTAACAACTCTGTAACTCTTTCTCCTTTTCCACTAAAAGGAGATTTAGTCATCTTACCCATGAGACAAGATTCACAAGTTGGATATGATTCGTAATTAGATAGCTCTAAAAGCCCATCTTTATGCAACTTGGATAATCTTGTTTCATTGATATGACCGAGTCTACAGTGCCACATAAAGGTATAATTAACATCATCTCTTTTTCTTTTCTTAGTTTGTTCAATTTGAAGTATATTTTCATGCAAGTCAAGTATGTAAAGTCCATTCAGTAAATTGCCAACACCATATAAAACACTTTTATTATAAATAGAACAACTGTTGTTCTTTATTATAATATCAAAACCATCCATATCCAATACAGAAATTAAAATAATGTTTCTAATGAGTGTTGGAACATAATAACAATTATTTAAACTAATGAACTTGCCCGAGGGCAGTGCTAAACAATAAGTCCCTACAGCCAATGCAGCAACCTTTGCTCCATTTCCCACTCGTAGGACGACTTCATCCTTGTTCAGCTTCCTACTTCTGCTTAGTCCCTGCATATTATTACATATGTGAGAACTACAGCCGGTATCCAATACCCAAGTAGAATTTTGACTTTCAGAAAAATTAATTTCAATCGTGAACAAACCTAGATCGGAAGTCGAAGCTTCTTCAAGCTTCTTTTGGCCCGCAAGATACTCCTTGCAATTCCTCTTCCAATGTCCCGGCTTGTTACAATGGTAGCAAATTCCTTTGCTATCTGGATCAGGTTTCTTATTATCCTTTTTCTTCGCCTTACCCTTAGCCTTCTTGTTTTTCTTCCTTTCAGAAGATACCTTGGGCCTCTTCCTTTTCTTGAAAGAATCATCCACTACTAAGACTGGGTTTTTGTTGGATGAGAAGTGACCTTCAGCAATTTTCAGCATGTTAATTAACTCAGGCAAGCTGACGTCCAACTTATTCATGTGAAAATTCACAACAAATTGTGAGAAGGTGTCTGGGAGTGACTGAAAGATCAAATCTTAACTTAACTCCACATCCATCATGAACCCAAGCTATCCAAGTTGTTCAATCAGATTGATCATCTTGAGGATGTGAGTCTCAACAGTAGTGCCCTCGGTCATACGAGATTGGAAGAGCTCCTTAGATATCTGATATCTAGCAGTCCTACTTTGCTCACCATACAACTCTTTCAGGTGCAGCAATATAGTAGGAGCATCCATAGTTTCATGCTGACGTTGAAGCTCGTTACTCATGGATGCGAGCATGATGCATTGAGCCAGGATTGCATCATCTTGCCACTTTTTGAAAGTAGCAATCTCTTCCTCAGAGGCTGTTTCTGCAACACTTGCAGGGACAGGCGAATTTAGGACATAAGAAATCTTTTCAGCAGTGAGAACAATTCTCAGATTCCTTAACCAGTCCGTGTAATTCGGTCCGGTCAGTTTGTTAGCATCAAGTATGGTACGCAGTGATAGTGAGTTTGACATTTTTAAATTCTGCATGTGAAATAGACAACATTTTAGCATACATTCATTTAATTAATTACCAAAATAAATTAGGTCTTTATTTTAAATTGGTATCTCCCACTATTTTCATCAAACCATATTACCCTCATTATATAGTTCGGCAAATCTAATTAAAGATTTGCTAGTGAGATTAAGGATCCCATTTCAAATGTATATAGCCTTGTGTGTGCATAACAAACTATATATAAATAAATAGGTAGACAACTATTGTCAATTGCATCACTATTTAACTCCTTGTATTTTGCCTCTTAGATTATAATGGTCAAGTGTGTGCACATCCGAACTAAAATAATCTAAGTTAAGTCCATCCTAGCACTTCCATATATTCGAAAGAAAAACACTGTCCTTGTGGTGACACAACAAAACAGCATCGTTCAATCTATTTATAAGCATCAAATGTGATAAAACAACATCTTAAATATTTAATACTCGCCTTGTGTGTGCACAACAAACTCATATTAAATATTTAATACTCTATTGTTTTACCATGCTAGAAGGCGACGTTCGATATTCCAAATATCTTTGAACGCTTAGGACTTAATATGATTTCTTTGAGGGGTTTGTTATTATTAGTCTCATCTTGTTTAGCGCGCATGCACATATATATATAAAATACGCGTCATATTATTTTACATGCGAAGCATGTTGGATAATATATAATATATATATATATTAAGCATGCACATATAGAATACTATATTCTACCCGGATTGATTATGGACTTTTATTCTAGTTTGGTTCACTAGAGCCACCAAGTGAACCAAAAGGTCAAACCTAGGGTGCAAGAATAAAATTTAAATATAACTATTACATTTAAACCCGGGCACCATTACAAACGGGTCTTCAAGCGCTCCTTGCTCCTTTGTCTCCAATTCTTCAAAAATTAATTCTAACTAGTCCTATTACAAAAACTATTTACAATAAATAGAAACCTTGATCATCAGTCAAGGGGAAGTACATAGGAGGGAGATAGAATTTACATTAAGAAAAATTAGAAGAAGACGAGGTACGCATACCCCATTTATAAAAAAATCCATACATTCAAGCATCCACTAAAATAAATCCAATCACACATTGGTCAATAGTCTATAATCAATCCCTATTTATTATCATACATATCTCTATATGTATCAATAAATAACATTCATCTCATGAATAATAAATCCATTCCATAGATGCATTGATATCAATTAATGGGCAAAAGTTTTGCTAATATTTAGTTTTGAAACAAAATAAACTCTTTTATTTTAATCAAAAACCAAATCCAAATTAAACTCCTTTAATTTTAGCAATATGAAATCCTATTCCAGATAAAATAAACTCTTTATTTTAAACTTATATCAATTAAATAAACCATTTATTTTAATTGAAGAAAGAGAAAAAAAAATATTTTTCAGATTCTACTGTCCGGCGCAGCTGCGCCCAGAATGAACTGGACAACGACGCAGTTGCGCTGCTCCCCAGAAAAAAAAACGATTCTGGGTTTCGGCGCAGCTGCGCCGTGTCGCTGATTCAGAAATTTTTTTTATTCTGCCCAAAAATTTCGATCCAATCGCATATCAAGCATACATGGAATCATCAAAATCGATAATTAGCATAAGATTAGGCTCTGATACCACTGTTAGGTTTTGTATATAACGCGAGCATGCAATCAAATTACATAAATAGAGCGGAAGCGCGATAAAACTGATTTTAAAATTTGTATACAAACCATCACCATGATCGATCAATGTGCTCAATTAACGATATCAACGAAAGAGAGAGAATAAGAATTATACCCTCGTAGAACAAAGCTTCCTCGGGTACAAGTTCAACTCCTAGTCCTTCGTGTTCTCCTCGAACGCTACGGTGTGATTCCTTCCTTTGATCAACGTTAGCCACCCAAGTGTTTGGCCTCTAGAGGTGATCCAGCAAGGAAGAACAAGTATTCAAGAAGTTGGGTATTTGGCAAAACCCTAGTTTCTATCTCTATAGAAATTGTAAGTACTCTCCACAATCTAATGCAAGAGTGTGTAACCCTAATCTATGATAAGACCCCTCTTATTTATAGATGTAGGAATAACCCTTCCCTAAACTATTTAGGATTAGGGTTTGTATTATAATTAAACTCCTTTAATTAATAATGCTCCTAATCCAATTAGGAATCAATGAGAGAGTACTTCTATTAATTAATTCCCAATCCCTATTAGGAATTAAATAATAGTAAAAGTAATAATAATAATAAGAATCCTCTTATTAATTTATATTTAATATTTGCAAAATATTAAATAATAAATATTAAGCTATTTAATTTATTCTATCTCCATAGAGTAAATTAAATACACTTAACTTATTATTACAATTATGCCATTTACTTCTTAAATAAATATTTTCCTTTTTGCGGTGTGACCCTTTAGGTTCTCCATATTAAACCGGTTGTGAATAAATCAATTAGAATAATTCTAATCTTATTTAAATAAATAAATTAAACTATTTAATTCATTTAAATAAATAATATTTATTCTATAATAAGGGTAAGCCCCCTTAGCGATCAACGACTTTCCAGATAATATAGATTTCAACATTAATCACAAAAGAACCTTTGAGTAAATAGTTACCGTACAATTCAATCCTTCTACCATACAATGTCCCAATTAAATATAAGACATGGATTTACTGTCAAGTCTTATTTTATTTAATTATATGTATTTCGATTCCCAAATGCACAACTCTAATTTATGCAAATTAGAAACTCCTTTCTAATTTCATTCTGCCTTGGCCAAGGACTACTGAGTTATCATTTATCGAATCACATTGGACATTCACATATTTTACTAGACGAGGTAGATTCTTTGTTGATCATTCACCTATCTCCATGTATAACTAATTATACCCAATTATACCCTTTGATATACCCACAAGGTCTTAAGGGGCATGTCAAAGTATAACTCATCATACACAAGATACTATGATGATCTCAAGTCCAAGGATCACTTGTACTACTATCACTAGAGGAATTCCTATTGACAGGCGAGTAAAACTCTATTAGGTATTCCTTAGCGAGCCACGTTCAGTGAACTTATTCTCCAATAAGCACCTACATACTTGCTTTAGTGTCTTCACACAAATGATTATGAGATCAATCATCCTATTCCCAAGAGCAAGCAACGTATGTACTAATCTATCCGGATTCACTAATCCCCAATTTAGTAATCCAACGATTAGGAACAATTTTAGTTTGTGAGCTATCTTGAATTTAGATCTCATTAACATGATCACCATCATGATTCTAAAAGCATTGCTCAAAACTATGGGTTTATCACATTTAACATAACAACACTATGTAGATAATATAAAATGCCTTTTAAGAAAATCAATTCTTTTATTAATAAATGAATAAGATTACAAAGTATATGCTACATCATATCAAATATGATTGGTTGTGTGCATACTACTTTCACTTCTAACTTCTTAGGTTGTAGAGAAATCTGATCATTAGTCTCAAATCCAAAATAAGATCCCTCTTATTTATAGACTAACCCTCCATCTTAAACCTTTTAGGACTTAGGGTTTTTAATTCAATTCCTAAACTATTTAGGAACTAAATTATTTATAATAATAATAATAATAATAATAATTCTTCTTAATTTATAATTAGTATTTCTCCAAATACTTAATTAAAAATATTAAGCTATTTAATTTATTTCACTAATAAATTAAACACATTTAATTCATTATTATTAAGTCAATCACTTCTAAAATAATATTTCTCTTTTACGGTGTGACCATTTAGGTTCAATATTATACCTGTAGTAGAATAAATAAATTAAACCCATTTTAATATCATTTATAATGAATTAAACTATTTTAATTCAAATATAAATAAATATATTTATTCTACATCATGAGTGACACCTTACATCAGCATATCATGACTATTCAAATAATATGAAATCAACGCTTAATCACAAAGGACCTATTCAGTAAATAGTTACCATACAATTCAATCCTTCTACCATGCAATGTCCCAATTAAATATAAAACATAGAATTTCTGTCAAGTTTTATTTATTTGATCATATGTATTTCGATTTTAAAATGCACAACTCTAGTTAATGCAAATTAGAAACTCTTTTCTAATTTTCATTCAATCCTGGCCAGGGATTTTCGAGTTATCACTTATCAAATCACATAGGACATTCTTTCCCTTTACTGGAAGTGGTAGATCCTTTGTTGATCATTCACCTACCTCCACGTACACTTTATTATACCCGAACATACCCTATTATACACTCAAAGAGTAAAGAAATATGACAAAGTATAACTCAGAATACACAAGGTACTATGATCATCTCAAGTCCAATGATCATTTGTACTATTATCACTTTAAGAACTCCTATTGACAAGAAAGTAGAACTCTATTATGGTTCCTTTAAGTGAGTCACGTTCAATGAACGTATTCTCCAATAAGCACCTACATACTAGCTTTAATGTCTCCACACAAATGATTATGAAATCAATTATCTTCTTCAATAAAGCAAGCATAGTATGTACTAATCTATCCGGAATCAGTAACCCACATTAGTGATCCTACGATTATGAACATTTTATTTTTGAGCTATCTAGAATTTAGATCTCATTAGCATGAGCTCTTTATGATTCTAAAAGTATTGCTCCACAACTATGGGTTTATCACATTTATTAATTCAACCAATTAACATGGATAAAGAATGCCTTTAATTAAATAAATTCTTTTACTAATAAACGAACAAGATTACAAAGTAAATGCTAATCACATCTAATGTGAGTGGCTTAAGGGCATACTACTTTCAATCTCCTACTTGCACTAAAGCCAATCGCCCTGATATCTCATACCCATCTTCTCTAAGTGGCGATCAAATTGATACTGAGATAATACTTTAGTAAATAGATCTACAATGTTGTTTTGAGAGTCTACTCACTCTAAGGCGACATCTCCTCTTTTAATGATTTCTCTAATCAAATGAAAGCACCGCAACACATGTTTGTATTTCTGATGAGACCTGGGTTCCTTGGCTTGTGCAACAGCCCCAGTGTTGTCACAATATACCGACACTGATCCTTGTATGCTAGGAACCACTCCAAGTTCTGTAATGAACTTCTTCACCCAAACAGCTTTCTTTACAGCTTCACTTGCAGCTATTTACTCTGCCTCTGTCACTTAATCAACAACTGTTTGTTGCTTGGAACTTTTCTAACCCACTGCACCACCGTTTAAGGTAAACACATACCCTGAAACGGATTTGCTGTCGTTATGGTCAGTCTGAAAACTTGAGTCTGTATAGCTCTCTAGTTTTAAATCATACCCACCATACACTAAAAACACATCATTGGTTCTTCTTAAGTACTTTAGGATGTTTTTCACCACTTTCCAGTGTTCATCTCTAGGATTTGACTGATATCTGCTCGTCACACTTAGTGCATAATCAACATCAGGTCTCGTACATATCATCCCATACATGATAGATCCTATTGCTGAAGCATAATGTATCTTACTCATGCGATCTCTCTCTTCAGGTGTCTTTGGGGACAATTTCTTAGAGAGATTCACTCTGTGGCTCATCGGTATGAGACCTCTCTTGGAGTATTCCATATTAAACTTCTTTAGCATCGAATCAATCTACGTTCCTTGGGTCAAGCCGAGCATCTTTTTAAATCTATCCCTATAGATCTTTATCTCCAAAATGTAAGATGTTTCTTCTAAGTCTTTTATGGAGAAGTGTTTAGACAACCATATATTTACTAATTGTAGCATTGGTTTGACATTCCCTATAAGTAGTATATCATTAAAATATAGTACCAGGAATGTCACAACACTCTCACTAACCTTCTTGTACACACATAGTTCATCCTCGTTCTTGATAAAATCAAACTTTTTGATTGTCTCATCAAAATGAATGTTCCATATTCGAGAAGCTTGCTTTAATCCATAAATGGATCGTTGTAGCTTACAGACACGATCTGTTCCATCTCTTGAGACAAAACCCTTTGGCTATATCATATATACATCCTCTTCTAGTTTCCCATTGAGGAAGACCATTTTCACGTCCATTTGCCAGATCTCGTAACCATAGTAAGCTGCAATCGCAAGCAAATTCGAATGGACTTGAGCATTGCTACCGGTGAGAAGGTTTTATCATAGTCAACTCCTTGCTTTTATTTGAAACCTTTTGTCACTAGTCTGGCCTTATAGGTCACCACCTTGCCATCTGCTCCGGTCTTTCTCTTAAAGATCCATTTACACCCTATAGGCTTTATGAAAGTAGTATGCACACAAGCCAATCATATTTTATATGATGTAGCATATACTTTGTAATCTTATTTATTTATTAATAAAAGAATTGATTTTCTTAAAAGGCATTTTATATTATCTACATAGTGCTGTTATATTAAATGTGATAAACCCATAGTTTTGAGCAATGCTTTTAGAATCATGATGGTGATCATGCTAATGAGATCTAAATTCTAGATAGCTCACAAACTAAAATTGTTCCTAATCGTTGGATTACTAAAAAAGGGATTAGTGAATCCGGATAGATTAGTACATACGTTGCTTGCTCTAAGGAAGAGAATGGTTGAACTTATAATCATTTGTGTGGAGATACTAAAGCAAGTATGTAGGTGCTTATTGGAGAATAAGTTCATTGAACGTAGCTCGCTAAGGAATACTTAATGGAGTTTTACTCGGTTGTCAATAGGAATTCCTCTAGTGATAGTAGTACAAGTGATCCTTGGACTTGAGATCATCATAGTATCTTGCGTATGATGAGTTATACTTTGACATGTCCCTTAAGACCTTTAGGGTATATCAAAGGGTATGATTGAGTATAATAAGTTGTACATGGAGATAGGTGAATGATCAACAAGGAATCTACCATGTCTAGTAAAAGATGTGAATGTCCTATGTGATTCGATAAATGACAAATCAGTAGTCCTTGGCCAAGGCAGAATGAAATTAGAAAGGAGTTTCTAATTTGCATTATTTAGAGTTGTGCATTTGGGAATCGAAATACATATAATTAAATAAAATAAGACTTGCCAGTAATTCCATGTCTTATATTTAATTGGGACATTGTATGGTAGAATGATTGAATTGTACGGTAACTATGCACTGAAAGGTTCTTTTTGTGATTAAATGTTGAAATCTATATTATCTGGAAAGTCGTTGATCGCTAAGGGGGCTTACCCTTATTGTAGAATAAATATTATTTATTTAAATAATATATTCTATCTATGGAGATAGAATAAATTAAATAGCTTAATATTTATTATTTATTATTTAATATTTTAAAAATATTAAATATAAATTAATAAGAGGAGTCTTATTATTATTATTATTACTATTACTATTATTTAATTCCTAATAGGGATGAAATTAATTAATAGAAGTACTCTCTCATGAATTCCTAATTAGATTAGGAGTTTAATTTAATTAAAGGAGTTTAATTAGAATAGAAACCCTAATCCTAAATAGTTTAGGGGAGGGTTTTCCTACATCTATAAATAAGAGAAGTCTTATCATAGATTAGGGTTACACACTCTTGCATAAGAATTGTGGAGAGTACTTATAATTTCTATAGAGATAGAAACTAGGGTTTTGCCAACACCTATCTTCTTGAACAAGTATTATTCCTTGGTGGATCACCTCTAGAGGCCAAACACTTGGGTGGCTAACGTTGATCAAAGGAAGGAATTTAATCGGTGGAATTCAAGGAGAACGCGAATAAATTGGAGTTGAACTTGTACCTGAGGAAGCTAGAATTCTACAAGGGTATAATTCTTATTCTCCATCTCTTTCGTTTAATTAATAATTGTGCATAAAGAAAGATCATGGTGATGGTTTGTATGAAAAATTTTAAAATCTGATTTTATCGCGCTTCCGCTTTATTTATGTAATTTGATTGCATGTTCGCGTTATACAAACCTAACAGTGGTATCAAGAGCCAAACTTTATGCGAATTATTAATTATTTTGATTCCGTATATGTATGAGTATGTGTTTGGAACAATTTATTGGGCATAATATGTTGTATAAAATCATGAGTTTTGAAAAAAATTGTAGAAAATCGAGTTTTGGATGAAAAACTGATCAATTTCGCGACTGCAGAAAAATTCAGGAACAGTTCTTGGAAGTCGACGCCGCAGCGCCGCTTCTGCTCTTTGAACCGTTGTCGCAACGTCGTAACCCTTGTCTGGATACGATACGGAGCCGCAGCGCCCCTTTTATAACTAAAAGCGGCGCCGCAACGCCACCCTGCAGAATGCAATTTTTGATTTTTTAGTTGTTACAATTTCTCAAAAATTAAAATAAAGAGTTATTTTACATGATTTTATAATTAAAATAAAGAGTTATTTTATACATGAAATTGGATTTCATCAACTTTAAATTGCCAATTAAATGATATCAATGCATATATGGAATGGTTTTATTATTTATGAGATGAATGTTATTTATTGATGCATATGGAGATATGTATGATAATAAATAGGGATTGATTTTGGACTATTGACCAATGTGTGATTGAATTTATTTTAGAGGATGCTTGAATGTATGAGTTTTTATAAATGGGGCATGCGTACCTTGTCTTCTCTAATTTTTTCTTAATGTAAATTCTATCTCCCTCCTATATACTTCCCCTTGACTACTGATCAATGTTTCTATTTATTGTAAATAATTTATGTAATAGGATTAGTTAGAATTATTTTGAAGAATTGGAGACAAAGGAACAAGGAGCGCTTGAAGACTCGTTTGTAATGGAGCCCGGGATTTAAATATAATAGTTATATTTAAATTTAATCTTGCACCCTAGTTTTGACCTTTTGGTTCACTTAGTGGCTCTAGTGAACCAAACTAGAATAAAAGTCCATAATCAATCCAGGTAGAATATTATATTCTATATGTGCATGTTTACTATATATATTATATATTATCCAACATGCTTCGTATGTTAAATAATATGATGCGTATTTTATATATATATGTGCATGCGCGCTAAACAAGATGAGACTAATAATAACAAACCCCTCAAAGAAATTATATTAAGTCCTAAGCGTTCAAAGATATTTGGAATATCGAACGTCGCATTCTAGCATGGTAAAGCGATAGAGTATTAAATATTTAACATGAGTTTGTTGTGCACACACAAGGCGAGTATTAAATATTTAAGATTTTGTTTTATCACATTTGATGCTTATTAAGGAATTGAACATTACTGCTTTGTTGTGTACACACAAGGGCAGTCTGTTTTTCTTCACATATATGGAAGTGCTAGGTTGTACTTGACTTAGATTATTTTAGTTCGGATGTGCACACACTTGACCATTATAATATAAGAGGCAAAAGACAAGAAGTTACATAGTGATATAATTGACAATAGTTGTCTACCTATTTATTTATATATAGTTTGTTGTGCACACACAAGGCTATATATATTTGAAATGGGGTCCTTATTCTCACTAGCAAATTTTTAATTAGATTTGCCGAACTATATTGCGGGTAATATAGTTTGATGAAAATAGTGGGAGATACCAATTTAAATAAAGACCTAATTTATTTTGATGAATAATAAAATGAATGTATGCTAAAAATGTTGTTTATTTCACATGCAGAATTTAAAAATGTCAAACTCACTATCACTGCGTAGCATACTTGATGCTAACAAACTAACCGGACCAAATTATAGGGACTGGTTAAGGAATCTGAGAATTGTTCTCACTGCTGAAAGGATTTCTTATGTCCTAAATTCGCCAGTCCCTGCAAATGTTACAGAAACAGCCTCTGAGGAAGAGATTGCTACTTTCAGAAAGTGGCTAGATGATGCAATCCTGGCTCCATGCATCATGCTCGCATCCATGAGGAACGAGCTTCAGTGTCAGCATGAAACTATGGATGCTCCTACTATATTGCTGCACCTCAAAGAGTTGTATGGTGAGCAAAGTAGGACTGCTAGATATTAGATATCTAAGGAGCTCTTCCAATCTCGTATGACCGAGGGCACTACTGTTGAGACTCACATCCTCAAGATGATCAATCTGATTGAACAACTTGGATAGCTTGGGTTCGTGATGGATGTGGAGTTAAGTTAAGATTTGATCTTTCAGTCACTCCCAGACACCTTCTCACAATTTGTTGTGAATTTTCACATGAATAAGTTGGACGTCAGCTTGCCTGAGTTAATTAACATTCTAAAAATTGCTGAAGGTCACTTCTCATCCAACAAAAACCAAGTCTTACTAGTGGATGATTCTTCCAAGGAAAGGAAGAGGCCCAAGGTATCTTTTGAAAAGAAGAAAAAGAAGAAGGCTAAGGGCAAGGCGAAAGGAAAGGATAATAAGAAAGTTAATCCTGATAGTAAAGAAATTTGCTACGACTGCAATAAGCCGGGACACTGGAAGAGGAACTGCAAGCAGTATCTTGCGGACCAAAAGAAGCTTGGAGAAGCTTCGACTTCCGATCTAGGTTTGTTCATGATTGAAATTAATTTTTCTAAAAGTCAAAATTCTACTTGGGTTTTGGATACCGGCTGTGGTTCTCACATATGTAACAATATGCATGGACTAAGCAGAAGTAGAAAGCTGAACAAGGATGAAGTCGTCCTACGAGTTGGAAATGGAGCAAATGTTGCTGCATTAGCTGTAGGAACTTATTATTTATCGCTGCCTACGGGCAAGTCCATTAGTTTAAATAATTGTTATTATGTTCTAACACTCATTAGAAATATTATTTTAATTTATGTATTGGATATGGATGGTTTTGATGTTATAATAAAGAACAACAGTTGTTCTATTTATAATAAAAATATTTTATATGGTGTTGACAATTTACTGAATGGACTTTACATACTTGACTTACATGAAAATATATTTCAAATTGAACAAAATAAGAAAAGAAAAAGAGATGATGTTAATTATACCTTTATGTGGCACTGTAGACTTGGTCATATCAATGAAACAAGATTAACCAAGTTACATAAAGATGGGCTTTTAGAGCTATCTGATTACGAATCATATTCAACTTGTAAATCTTGTCTCATGGGTAAGATGACTAAATCTCCTTTTAGTAGAAAAGGAGAAAGAGTTACAGAGTTGTTAGCGTTGGTACACACAGACGTATGTGGACCTATGACAACGAACGCACGAGGAGGGTATTCTTATTTTATTACTTTCACTGATGATCATTCTAGATTTGGATATGTTGTTAGGTTTGTATAACGCGAACATGCAATCAAATTACATAAATAAAGTGGAAGCGCGCTAAAATCAGATTTTAAAATTTTTCATACAAACCATCACCATGATCTTTCTTTATGCACAATTATTAATTAAATGAAAGAGATGGAGAATAAGAATTATATACCCTTGTAGAATTCTAACTTCCTCAGGTACAAGTTCAACTCCAATTCCTTCGTGTTCTCCTTGAATTCTACCGATTAAATTCCTTCCTTTGATTAACGTTAGCCACCCAAGTGTTTGACCTCTAGAGGTGATCCACCAAGGAATAATACTTGTTGAAGAAGATGGGTGTTGGCAAAACCCTAGTTTCTATCGCTATAGAAATTGTAAGTACTCTCCACAATTCTTATGCAAGAGTGTGTAACCCTAATCGATGATAAGACTTCTCTTATTTATAGATATAGGAAAATCCTCCCCTAAACTATTTAGGATTAGGGTTTATATTCTAATTAAACTCTTTTAATTAAATTAAACCCCTAATCTAATTAGAAATTCATAAGAGAGTACTTCTATTAATTAATTTCAATCCCTATTAGGAATTAAATAATAGTAATAGTAATAATAATAATGAGACTCATCTTATTAATTTATATTTAATATTTCCAAAATATTAAATAATAAATATTAAGCTATTTAATTTATTCTATCTCCATAGATTAAATTAAATACACTTAACTTATTATTACAATTATGTCATTTACTTCTTAAACAAATATTTTCCTTTTGTGGTGTGACCTGTTGGGATATTTGTTTGCATAACAAATATGACTCATACACGCAAGTGCACGTGATCCACAAGTAATATAAAGTAAGTAAAGTATCGATCCCACGAGTTATAGAATTGCATTTACGACTACAAACACCGATTTTATGATTATGTCGGTCTCTTTAAACAGTTGAGTACAATGAAGAAATTGTCTAATGATTATTAAAGAAATAAATAGAACAAATTATGATTGTATAAATACAGATTTTATGAGTTTGGGATTATAATTTCACCTATTGCAAACTTAGATTTCCATGCTTCCTATTGTTGCTAATTGATTAATATGGAATGTTGGTCGAGAACACGAATGTAAAATATGACCACCTTTCGATGTACCATATTCATATCACACTAAATCCACAATTGATAGAATGAATGTGAACACTCTAGATGACTAACGCACTATATCTCTATGTGAATTACAATCAAGAGGGTTGAAGTATAAATTCTCAATTGGCCACATATGGTGCTTCGGTATATCTCTATCCTAAGCACGAAACATAACTTCACGAGGAATGTAAAAAATTATGAACATATGCTAACATAATCAGATCTCAATTTATATTTTCTTTTTCTCAATTCCATATAAATTATCACGGTAATTGGTGATCAAGCAATTAAATATTTAGTATAAATTATGCTAGACATTCATTTCATAACCAACTAGCAATAATAAGGAAGCATTTTAATTTTCAGTAATGCAAAAGATTCATTATAATCCCAAGAATTAGGTTTAGTTCATAATGACAATAATAGAATTCATCATACACAATTGGTTCATCATCATAATTACAGAATAGGAAAAATTAATCAAAAACAGAAAATAATAGAACTCCCTGCTTTGGTTCCTCCGTTTCTGCAACTTCTGATGATTTTCCAAGTTGCGTTGATTCTTGATTTCTTGCTCCCAATCCTCAATTCAACATCCATGTAGCTCCATTCTTCATTTTCCAAGTGAATTTAATGATCAACAGAATTATTTCAATTTTTAGAACTAAGAATGCAGTAAACTTCCTAATTTTTGTGTAGGAGAAGCTCTCCTTTAATTAAGTTCTCAGGTCAATATATTACATGCTCATTTTGTCTTCTTTTGACTTATTTTGATTCCCCACTGATAAAGCTTCATTCCACTAATTCCTCAAAATCTGGCATTGCATGATTTTTGGTAGTGCTGCATCGTTGTCGGGAACGTGTCTGCATGGCCGACTGGCGACAGGCGCAGCTGCGCCGAAATCCTTTGCACATTGGGCACAGCTGCGCTGAGGACATCAGCAGGAAAAGGGAGGGCGCAGCTGCGCCGGCCTCAAGGCCAAGCTGGGCGCAGCTGCGCGGGCAGGTTCTGGGCGCAGGGCACGGGCGCAGCTGCGCTGGCTTCCAAGCCAAGCTGGGCGCAGCTGCGCTATTTGTCAGTCTGCTGCTGCACTGCTGTTCTCAGTCTGATTCCTCGATTCACGCGCACTGTGCAAGCAACAATTATTCATTTAGCTCCCAAACAACAAATGCATCATAACTCGTGTCAAAATAACCAAAAACTGTGCAAAAGCCATAGAATGCAAATAGTGAAGCGATACCAAAAAGAAGAGAAGAATGCATGAAAACATACTCTGGAGCTACTAGTTAAGTAACAAATGAAGCAGAATAGTATCCAATAAGTAGGTATGAAACCTACTTATCAAATATCCTCAAACTTAAGTTGTTGCTTGTCCTCAAGCAATTACACTAAAATGAATGCAAACATGGATGAAATGCAATAATATATAAATGCACCATGAATCCTCATCAAGTAGTAAACAATCCCAACGCTTTGCCTCAGAAGAATCATAATCATAAACACCCAGCTTTTAACCAAAACTTAGTTCATGTACCATGATAGTCATGCAAATCAAGTCCTGTAATGAGCGATATAATGTGTGTGTGAAATTCATCAAACTTATAGCAACCCAAATGATTCTCATAATATGTTTCTTAGGGGGAATTTGTATACTCCAACTTGCAACACCACAAATGGGGTAGGTTACAGCTAAGATACTGCTATGTCTAGGTTGGGGACTAACTCGGAGGTTATTAGGACTATGATACTTGGTTGTGCAATGCCTAGTTCCCTTAGGCTTTTCAATGATACCCATGTAGCGAGTTTTCGACCAACGACTCCCAAACCAATTGGTCATAGGGCGCTAGGTGTAGAGACATCCCCTAGGGCATACTTACTCGAATATCAAAGGCCACAAAATTGGGCTAACCAAGCATTTATTCATTTTTTTTGAGTAATAAACAACAACGAGTGCGTTTTACGCTCCATCTCGTTGTTGAAATGCTCCACTAAGTTTTCCCCCAAACTTAGACAATTGCGTTGTCTCAGCCTACACTACCCTCATTTGTTTCTCTTTTATTAAAAAATCAATTTCCCTCCAGAACTCAATTATGCAAATCTTTAAGTTACTAAACAAGATAACTACTAAATGCGTGCTAACCGGTTATATCAGACTCAAAATAAGACAAGATTTGCAGTATATCATGGCATACAACCCAAGCCTTAACATTTAGCATTTTTGAACAAAGATCTCATCACAGGCAAGTGAGGATGTTTACTAATCTAGATGTTAGGATTATGCAAACTAAACTACATGATATGATATGCATGAATTTTTTTTTTTTAAATTTTTTATGCAGATATTAATAAGGATTAAAGAAAGCAAGCAAGTAATACTAATAACAAAAACAAATAAGTAAAAGCATCATAAGTAAAGCAATCAAATAGGCAGACCCTAATACCCCCAAACTTAAAATATGTAATGTCCTCATTGGAGATAAAGGGTAAAGAAACTCCCCTAAGAGTCATCCTCGGCGCCGCCAGGCGGTGTGTCAGGCGGAGGATAAGGGATGTTGGCTCCAAAAGTGGGAAACTCGACATGGACCCCTTGCTAGCTGAATGCCTCAGACAGTGCACCCGCAAAGGAGACACTGTAGTCTTTGAAGCTCGTGTGCAACGCGTCCATGCGGCGCTACAGGCGGTGCATCTCGCGCTCGTGGCCACCTACTCCTCCCTGTTGTACGTGCACTGGCGGTGCAGGCTCCTCTTCGTCACTGTCCTCCTCCTCCTCATCAGCAATAATAAAACCCAACACATTAGGCTGGGATTCTCCACCGCGCCATACGTTGAACTTTCTGATCGTGGCGCTGTCAATGTCCCGCGTGGGCAACTGGAGGGTCTCCTCGCCCCATTCCACCTTTGCCGCAAGACAAAGGCGTGTGACAATCAAAGCATGTGGAATGGCACCGGAAGTGACTGCCCGCATAAATTGAAGCATAAACTAGTGAATGATGTAACCCACGTCAATGCTCCCTCCTTTCAGAATGCGGTGTAAAATAACCGCTCGGTCCCGGGTCACGTCCTGGTGGTGGGTGGTCGGTAGTAGACTCGCATAAATGAAGGCGTACCATGCCTTGGCAAATCTGTTCAACGCGGTCTGGGGGAAGTGGATTTTCTGAGTGGTCCCCGCCTGCGTCTTCCATTGGGTGCCTGCTTGGCATATCTCCCGAACCAAAGCATCGAGATCAGTCTCGAAGTGCTCATTTACCACCCAGTTGGTGGTCTCAGCAGAAGTGGAGGGTAACCTGAATAACTCGTTGATTGCCTGCGCGGTGTAAGGGACCTGCTTGCCCCGTACGAAGGAGATGTCGTTTTGGGTCTCACGGGCATTTACGTAGAATTCCCGAACAATGGACATAGGGGCGGACAATGGTGTCCCGATGAAAAACAGCCATCCCAAGCACCGGATTTGGTCCAGAATTCGCCCATCCTGTGCCTTGGGTTTCAAACCCCTCTCCGGTATGAATGATTTGACACTCAACACCTCCTAGTAGTAGTGTTGGGCTGAGAGGTTGACGAACTTGGTGGCATCCAGAGTGTTAATGCCACCACCCGCAGATTCGGATTCACTGCTGGATGAAGATGGTTGGGGTGTGCGTGCTCTCTTCGGTATGATTGAATGTGGTTAGGGTTTGGTGAAGATAGCATGAGAGGATGGGAGAAGGTTTTTCGTGTTTGCTTCTGCTGCTTGGGAGAGATTAGGTTTAGGGTTTATGTTTTGTGATATGACTTGACTGATGGGGACGGGCCTTTATAAAAAAACAATTTCAGCCGACGGGCGCAGCTGCGCCCCTGTTGATACTGATTTTTGGGCGCAGCTGCGCTGATGCGCAGTGACAACTTGCTGACTCGGCGCAGCTACGCGATGGATGCATTGTGTTGGGGCGCAGCTGCGCTGGACTCCTATCGCCTTGCTGATACGGCGCAGCTACGCGTTGTTTGGCTTGAGGTGCGGCGCAGCTGCGCCAGCCCTCCAACTCCCTGGATGATGTTTTTTTTGAAACATACTTGGCACACATTAGAATATCAGGTGAAAAACTCAGTTCTTAAAAACATCTAACATACCTAAAAAGGGATGAAAATCTCAATTCAAACTTATAAACTTACAAACGATGCATACACAATGCAATGTGCTTTACACCCCCAAACTTAAGGTCTGTTTAAGTCTCATGGTTTAGGGCGTGATTGAATACCTGAAAAGCAAACAAACATGTTAAAATGAAATCATACAAACTAAATTATAATCACATAAGAATAAAAAGTAAAACAACAAATTCGGGTTGCCTCCCGAGAAGCGCTTGGTTTAAAGTCGGTTAGCTCGACTATCCAATGCTGCTCAATCCATGGCTAGGACAACTGAGGATTCGTGGCGATCGACTTCGCCTCCCCAATAGTGTTTTAGCCACTGGCCATTCACTTTGAACGGTTGTTCACTGTCCTTTCTAATTATTTCGACGGCTCCGTGTGGGAATACAGCTGTGATGGTAAATGGACCTGACCATCGGGATTTGAGCTTTCCCGGGAACAATTTGAGCCTGGAGTTGAATAGCAAGACCGCTTGGCCAGGTTCAAATTTTCTCTCGATGATTTTTCGGTCGTGCCATCTTTTTACTTTTTCTTTGTAGAGTTTGGAATTCTCATAGGCTTGTAAACGAAACTCATCAAGTTCATTTAGCTGTAGAAGTCTCCTCTCTCCCGCTACAGATGGGTCAAAATTTAACTTCTTGATCGCCCAATAAGCTTTGTGCTCTAGTTCAACCGGAAGATGACAAGCTTTGCCGTAGACCATGTGGTATGGGGACATCTCGAGGGGTGTCTTATAGGCGGTTCTGTACGCCCATAATGCTTCATCTAGCTTCAATGACCAGTCTTTTCTGGAAGGATTGACAATCTTCTCCAGAATTCTCTTGACCTCTCTATTTGACACTTCGATTTGCCCATTTGTTTGCGGGTGGTAAGCCGTGGCAATCCTGTGCCTCACTCCGTATTTGGCTAGGAGGGTTGTGAACTGTTTATTGCAGAAATGACTCCCCTCATCACTAATGATAGCTCGTGGAGTGCCGAATCTAGTGAAAATGCTCTTTTGTAGGAACCTAAGAACCACCTTATCATCATTGGTTGGTAAAACAGAAGCTTCCACCCATTTGGACACATAATCAACTGCAAGAAGGATATAGAGATTGTTGCAGGATAACGAGAATGGTCCCATGAAGTCTATCTCCCATACGTCAAAGATTTCCCCCTCCAAGATTACATTTAGTGGCATTTCACTGTGGTTGGAGATGTTGCCCACCTGTTGGCATCGATCACAATTCTTTATAAATTGGTGGGCATCTTTGAACAAAGTGGGCCAATAGAACCCGACTTGGAGTACCTTGGCTGCGGTTCTTTGCGTTCCGTAATGGCCTCCATACAGATAAGAGTGACATGCATGCAATATACTGGCAGTCTCGACTTCGGGAATGCACCTTCAGATCACAAGATCTGTACATTGTTTGAATAAATAAGGCTCGTCCCACATGTATCTCTTTGCATCATGCAAAAATTTCTTCTTCTGTTGAGAAGTCAGATCTGGTGGTAGTATATGAGACACAAGATAGTTGACAATATCAGCGAACCAAGGGATCTCAGAGGTCACTGCAAATAACTGTTCATCAGGGAAACAATCTTTTATTTTAGCCTTAACTTTACCTTCCTGCTCCGGATTGTGTAATCTGGAAAGATGATCAACTACTAGGTTCTTTGTGCCTTTCTTGTCCTTTATTTCCAAGTCAAATTTTTGGAGCAAAAGGATCCACCTGATCAATCTTGGCTTGGCATCTTTCTTCGATATCAAGTACCGAATCGCTGCATGGTCTGTGTACACCACTATTTTTGTCCCAATGAGATAGGACCTAAACTTGTCGAATGCATAGACAACAACAAGTAGTTCCTTCTCGGTGGTGGTGTAATTCATTTGGGCGTCTTAGAGTGTTTTGCTGGCGTAGTAGACTGCAAGTAGAACCTTATCTCTGTGTTGTCCCAATACTACGCCCACAGCGTAATCATTAGCATCGCATATAAGCTCAAATGGTAAAGACCAATCTGGTGCCACTATCACAGGTGCTGTTATCAACTTCTTCTTTAAATACTCAAAGGCTGCCAAGCAATTTTCATCGAATATGAATGGGACATCCTTTTCCAATAAACTGCACAGGGGTTTAGTGATTTTGGAGAAGTCTTTGATAAATCTGCGGTAGAACCCAGCATGGCCCAAAAAACTCCGAATTCCCTTTACAGAAGTTGGTGGAGGCAATTTCTCGATGGTTTCTAATTTTGCTTTGTCCACCTCCAAACCTTTTACTGAGACTTTGTGTCCCAATATTATTCCTTCTTGAACCATGAAGTGACATTTCTCCCAATTAAGCACACGATTTGTTTCCACGCATCTCTTTAGTACCATGACCAAATTCTCTAGACAGTTGTCGAAGGAATTTCCGAACACTGAGAAATCATCCATAAAAACTTCCATGTTGATTTCCACCATATCAGAAAATATTGCCATCATACACCGTTGAAATGTGGCTGGAGCATTGCATAGACCGAAGGACATTCGCCTGAATGCAAAAGTTCCATATGGACAAGTAAAAGTTGTCTTTTCTTGATTCTCTGGAGCGATGACAATTTGATTATAACCAGAATATTCGTCAAGCAAACAGTAGTATTCATGCCCTGCTAGTTTGTCCAACATTTGATCAATGAATGGAAGTGGGAAGTGATCCTTCCTTGTGGCTTTGTTGAGCTTTTGGTAGTCCATACAAACTCTCCATCCCGTGACTGTTCGAGTTGGTATCAACTCGTTGTTCTCATTCCTTACCACAGTTATTCCCCCTTTCTTGGGTACACATTGAACAGGGCTTACCCACGGACTGTCAGAGATGGGGTAGATGATCCCAGCATCTAGCCATTTTAGAATTTCTGCTTTCACCACCTCTTTCATGATGGGATTAAGCCTTCTTTGATGCTCTATGGTAGGCTTGCTGTCATCTTCCATCAGAATCTTGTGCATGCAAATCGAGGGGCTGATTCCCTTTATGTCGGCGATGGTCCATCCAATAGCTCCTTGGAATTCTCGAAGGATTCTTATCAGCTTGCCTTCCTGTAAAGAGGTTAGTGCAGAGGAAATAATGACAGGTAAAGTATGTGAAGTGCCTAGAAATGCATTCCTGAGGTGATTAGGCAAGGGCTTAAGCTCAAGTTTAGGAGGTACCTCTCTAGATGGTTTCAAATGAGATGAGGATTCATTTGAGCTTTTCAAGGGCTCAATTGGTACTTTGAACTTTGCCATCCTGGGTATTGCATCTAGAAAATGAACATACTCATAGTTTTCAGGCTCGTTCACATCGATGTCTCCTATCAGTGTCATCTCAAGCAAGTCACTATGTGTGGCTTTTATGAATTCTTCGGTCACAACACTTTCAATGATATCTACTCGGAAACAATCTTCCTCCTTGGTCGGGAATTTGATAGCTTTAAAGACATTAAAGGTGACTTCTTGGTCTTGAACCCTCATTGTCAATTCTCCCTTTTGTACATCAATGAGAGTTCTTCCAATAGCTAAAAATGGCCTCCCGAGTATGATGGGAATATCCTTGTCTTCCTCAAAATCTAGGATTATGAAGTCAGCTGGGAATATGAACTTATCAACCTTAACAAGCACATCTTCCACTATTCCTCTCGGGTAAGTGACTGAACGATCCACTAGCTGAAGAGAGACATTTGTTGGCTTGGGTGCTGGTAATCCCAACTGAGTAAAGACGGATAATGGCATGAGATTAATGCTTGCACTAAGATCACATAAGCATTTCTTGAATGACAGGTCTCCAATGGTGCAAGGAATGGTGAAACTGCCCGGATCCTTCAACTTTGGAGGTAGCTTTCTTTGTAATACTGCATTGCACTCTTCGGTAAAAGCTACAATTTCAAAATCTTGCAGTTTCTTCTTCCTTGACAGAATCCCCTTCATGAACTTGGCATAGCTCGGCATTTGTTCTAAGGTTTCTGCAAATGGTATGTTGATTTGAAGCTTTTTGAAAACCTCAAGAAACTTAGAGAATTGTTTGTCCATTTTCTGCTTTTGCTGCCTCTGAGGGTACGGAACTGGTGGATAATATCTTGTGGGGGGGGTTGAGTTTTTTCTGTGCTTTCTCTTGGTATGGCTCAGATTTCTCTGTGCTATCTTCCTCTCCAAAAATTTCAGCAGAGTCAGATGCTGGGGAAGGGCACAGCTGCGCTGGCTCCCCTTACAAACTGGGCGCAGCTGCGCCGACAGGATTTTGCTTTGGAGAAGGGCGCAGCTGCACTGGCTTCTTGTGTGAAATGGGTGCAGTTGCGCTGGTTGGCAGAGTCTGCTTCCCACTTCTGGTGGTGACAGCTTGGTATTGCTCCTTTCCATTTCTCCTCGGATTGATTTCTGTGTCGCTAGGAAGAGCCCCTTGAGGTCTATTAGATAACAAGCTGAACAATTGACTCATTTGGTTTTCCAAGTTCTTGAAACCCAATGCTTGGCCTTGCTCTAACTTATCAGTTTTGTCCATATATCTCTCCAACTTTTCATTCATATCAGCAACCCTCTTATCAGTAGCTGTGGCTTGTTGTTGATTGTGGAACCCCGAATGATTGTGAGGTTTTGAAGCTTGTGGATAGTCTTGATGGTTGCTCTATGAGAAGTTAGGACGATTCCTATTCCCTGGATTGTAGTTGTTTTGATATTGATTCGCTGGCCGCTGATAGTTGCTCACGAAATGCACATATTCGAAATTGATGGCACATTGGTCAGAAGAGTGTGAACCTGCACAAAGCTCACAAATCATGGGAACTTGTTGCCCCTTTCCTTCATATAGGTTGTCAAACTTTTTGGCTATAGCAGATATTTGGGCTTGAAGTGATGTGGCTGTGTCAACATCCAATATCCCTGCTATTTTTGGTTGGCTGGATCTAGAAGTTGGCCACTGATAGTTATTCGCAGCCATGGTCTCCAAAAGTTCATAAGCTTCGTCATAGTTTTTAGCCATGAATGCTCCTCCCGAAGATGCATCAATGCCTGCCCGTGTTTGGATATTTAACCCATTGTAAAATGTGTTAAATTGCATCCATTGAGGCAAACCGTGATGTGGACACTTTCTCAATAGTTCCTTGTACCGATCCCATGTTTCATACAAAGATTCTCCATGATGTTGCTCATATGAGGAGATGTCATTTCTCAACTTAGCAGTTTTGGCTGGTGGAAAGAATTTTGCTAAGAATTTCTGCGCCAAATCTTGCCAAGTCGTAATAGATCCTGGTGGTAGTGAGTGTAGCCAACTTTTTGCCTTATCCCTCAATGTGAATGGGAATAACCGCAATCTCACTGCATCTTCTGAAATTCCACTGAATTTGAATGTATCACAGATCTCTAGAAAGCTCATCAAGTGCTCATTTGGATCGTCAACCGTCGTTCCCCCAAATTGGACAGAATTCTGGATCATATGGATAGTTCCTGGTTTGATTTCAAAGGAATTGGCTGTTATGGTCGTCCTTGAGATACTTGATTGTTGGTCTAGATTCTCCAGAATATTTTCGGCACACTTTCTTGATTGTTGAAGCCTTTTCTCAATGTTATCCACGTAAGGCAATAGGTCAGGATTCTTCGATCGAGTATGCATACACCACTCAATAGTACCTATGACAATGTAAAAGAAAATAAAATAGAATTAAGACAAGAACAAATTTTGTTTAACTAAAACCAATCTAATTTAAACTGATGATGAAAGTTATAAACGCAATTGCAATTCCCCAGCAACGGCGCCAAAAACTTGTTGGGATATTTGTTTGCATAACAAATATGACTTATACACGCAAGTGCACATGATCCACAAGTAATATAAAGTAAGTAAAGTATCGATCCCACGAGGAATAGAATTGCATTTACGACTACAAACACCGATTTTATAATTATGTCGGTCTCTTTAAACAGTTGAGTACAATGAAGAAATTGTCTAATGATTATTAAAGAAACAAATAGAACAAATTATGATTGTATAAATACAGATTTTATGAGTTTGGGATTATAATTTCACTTATTGCAAACTTAGATTTCCATGCTTCCTATTGTTGCTAATTGATTAATATGGAATGTTGGTCGAGAACACGAATGTAAAATATGACCACCTTTCGATGTACCATATTCATATCACACTAAATGCACAATTGATAGAATGAATGTGAACACCCTAGATGACTAACGCACTATATTTCTATGTGAATTACAATCAAGAGGGTTTAAGTACAAGTTCTCAATTGGCCACATATGGTGCTTCGGTATATCTCTATCCTAAGCACGAAACATAACTTCACGAGGAATGTAAAAAATTATGAACATATGCTAGCATAATCAGATCTCAATTTATATTTCCTTTCTCAATTCCATATAAATTATCACGGTAATTGGTGATCAAGCAATTAAATATTTAGTATAAATTATGCTAAACATTCATTTCATAACCAACTAGCAATAATAAGGAAGCATTTCAATTTTCAGTAATGCAAAAGATTCATTATAATCCCAAGAATTAGGTTTAGTTCATAATGACAATAATAGAATTCATCATACACAATTGGTTCATTATCATAATTACAGAATAGGAAAAATTAATCAAAAACAGAAAATAATAGAACTCCCTGCTTTGGTTCCTCCGTTTCTGCAACTTCTGATGATTTTCCAAGTTGCGTTGATTCTTGATTTCTTGCTCCCAATCCTCAATTCAACATCCATGTAGCTCCATTCTTCAGTTCCCAAGTGATTTTAATGATCAGCAGAATTATTTCAATTTTTAGAACTAAGAATGCCGTAAACTTCCTAATTTCCGTGTAGGAGAAGCTCTCCTTTAATTAAGTTCTCAGGTCAATATATTACATGCTCATTTTGTCTTCTTTTGACTTATTTTGATTCCCCACTGATAAAGCTTCATTCCACTAATTCCTCAAAATCTGGCATTGCAAGATTTTTGGTAGTCCTGCATCGCTGTCTCGAACGTGTGTGCATGGCCGGCTGGCGACAGGCGCAGCTGCGCCGGAATCCTTTGCACATTGGGCGCAGCTGCGCTGAGGACATCAGCAGGAAAAGGGAGGGCGCAGCTGCGCCGACCTCAAGGCCAAGCTGGGCGCAGCTGCGCGGGCAGGTTCTGGGCGCAGGGCACGGGCGCAGCTGTGCTGGCTTCCAAGCCAAGCTGGGCGCAGCTGCGCTGTTTGTCAGTCTGCTGCTGCACTGCTATTCTCAGTCTGATTCCTCGATTCACGCACACTGTGCAAGCAACAATTATTCATTTAGCTCCCAAACAACAAATGCATCATAACTCATGTCAAAATAACCAAAAACTATGCAAAAGCCATATAATGCAAATAGTGAAGCGATACCAAAAAGAAGAGAAAAATGCATGAAAACATACTTTGGAGCTACTAGTTAAGCAACAAATGAAGCAGAATAATATCCAATAAGTAGGTATGAAACCTACTTATCATTGCTCGGGTGAGGAAGAAGAAAGAGCCTAGGCCAAGATAGAGCACTCAAGCCAAGTCCTAGATAATCTTCTTATCATCTAGGAGGGGATTTATAGAGGTAAAACATTAACTCAATCCATTCCATTTGATTTGGTTGAGGTTTTTTTTCGAAGTTTCCATGGTTTGTAAGCTTTTGTGCTTGTGGGTTGGTTTTTGCTGCAATTCTTGATGTTGTTACTTGTTATGATTATATATAAATGTCGTTAAGAGATTATCTAAGCCATTAATAACTTCAAAGTGGAACAAAAATAGAATAATCCCGTACCTATGCTTAAGGAGGATGAAGAACATGAAGAACATGAAGAACAATGGACTTTGGACATGAACATGGATTGTTGGACGATTTAGAGGATTTCGTAGCTATGATTTTGTGTGTGTTTAATTTATTTGTTATTATGGTATTGTAGTTCAATGGGTTACCAAGTTAACCCAACTGGAATCGAGTAAAAAGGTGTAAAAACAAAGATTTGGTGACGATTTTAGTGAAGAACGCCAAGAACACCAAGAACACGAAAATATAGCATGAGTTGATATTTTGGCCTGAGATTTGGCCATGTTAATGTTAATGGATAGCTCTGAAATTTTTATATGTTGTAGCCCTATGTCGTAGGAGTCCATAGAGTCTAGAACGGACCAATTTGAACGTGTATTGAGGGAGTTATGGTGGTTCGAAGCAAGATAGGTCTAGAACACTAAAAACAGAGCATTTCGGGAAGAAAACAGGTTGGGAGACTCAGGCCGAGCGCCTAGGTGCTTGGCTAGGCACTGACCACGAGTCCAGCTACTGCAAAAGAGTGCCTTAGGCGTTGCTCATAGGCCATTTTGAGCGCCTAAGGCACTGGACAAGAGACTGTGCAAACAGCTTTGACGTCCTTTAGTAAAATGGGCATAACTTTGTCATACGAACTCGGATTGAGGTGATTCAAGATGATTCAGAAATAGAACGAGTAGAACTACAACTTTTGGTTTTTAACTTTTTCAATTTGAGGTCTGTAGCATGGCCTAAATTGGCCATTTATAGGACTGATATGTAATCAGAGACAATCGGAGGGTGTCGGGCATGCATGTAAGCACATGTAATGCTCCCGACAATGTAAAATGACGTTCTAAGTTCTAAAACATGAATTTTATGAATTATAATGATACTTAGCATTAACCAATGAGTATTAGATAAATTGAATGGGCATGTTAGGCGTACGCAAATATGTGTCGCTTGGGCGTTCGAATAATCAAGTTTGGCGTACAGACGTGCAAGCGTCGTAACGCCGTAACTAGTGTGTATAATCTTGTTTAATATTATGTTTCTAATATGAATGAGACATTATAGAGTAGTATAAACCATTATTTGGTATCTGGTATGTGACTAATTGTTATGTGAATATGTACTTAATTATGTAGGATATTAAGAAGCGTGTGTTGTAATATTGTAGCAGACGCAACATGAAAGTTTCCTAACGCTTGTCTAACCCTTGTGTTGGGCAAGTTTCCTATCCTAACTCAATTTATTTATTGAGCCAGTTTCCTCAACCATACAACTTTTGTTATTGTGCGAATTGTTTATTTATTGAGCAATCATTCTATGTTACTGCAAGTTTCCTATTTCATACAAATGTTGTATATTGTTGCAAGTTTCATGACTCAAATCAAGTTATTTCTTTCAAGTTATATTAGTGGATTAGTTATTGTTAATTATTCCACATCAAGGATAAATTATTTATATTCACAGCTTATGCATTTGAATTCATTATCTGTTATTGGATTGTGAAATGGTAAGTTCTTCATTCATGAACTGTTTAAGGGAATAGTCTATGCCACTTGTTTTGGCTAGACACGTACATGTTATTATTTTAAAAGCTATCCAAACCGATTGTTGGTGCGGATTCTTGGACTGAGAGAGCAACCCTTATATAGGGAATTTTAATGTGTCGGTTATTCGATGCAGTCAGAGTAAAATGTTATGCATATACATATTGTACTAGAGGCTGATCCCCTCAAGTACTACTGACGGGCCAACTCTTAAAAGAGTCAGTTGAATGATTGATTCTTAGGGCCAAAATGTTCATGGTCTATTGGACCACTCAGCAGTAAATAATCAACATTCATTGTTTCATTTGAACTTTGATTATATTGTCAACTATTTCTTCAATGTTCTTAAATTTTTGAACTATGCGATTATTATTCTTATTCATTCATGATATATCTTCTTTTCATTCATTTTAAACTTGCTGGGCAAAGTAGTTGCTCACTCTTGCTATATCATGAACCTATTGCAGTTAAGCCAGAGAGTTCCAAAGCGGACAAAGGCAAGGGAAAGCTTAAGGAATATTTATATGTACTATCCCGTTATGTAATCGTGGAATTGTTTTGTATTATTAATGTATTTAGCGATGTATTTTATTTAAGGTTGTAGACCTTGGGACCGTAGTAAACCTTTTGTAATGAACAACATATGTTTATTTATTCCTCATTTGTTGATTTATGTTGTTTAGAGGTGTATGGATGTACTTTATCGTGAGCACCAAATTTGAGGTATTGGTACCTGAATTTGGGGGTGTCACATGTTGGTATCAGAGCTTTAGGTTATAAACTTTAGGATTTGCGAAACCTAGTTTATAACCTTAGTATTAAACTCGTATTGAGTACGTTAAGAGGCGAATCGAGGAGATTCATTTGGTGATCATGTCTGGAGGTGGATTGTGGAAATCCATCGAGTCGAGTTGTGCATGATAAAATATCATTTCATTCTATCAATGAATATATTTTATTGTGGCACTGACATCTTACTGTCTATTTATTTTTGTCTATGGCTGTAGGATGTCTGAGATGGGAGAGTCCAGTCCTACTAAAGAGGTAGAGTTCACAGACATTCATGTGGACATGGAGCATTTAGAGGAGGTGCAGCCGAGTGAGCCAGAGATGGACACTAGGGATGAGTCTGAGACCGAGTATGGTTCTGAGGAGGAGCCAGTTATCGGTGGAGTGCTGAGGCAGTTAAGTGATGAGACCGAGGATGAGGACCCCGAGGAGGATCCAGTGGCGGAGGATGATGAGCCACCTGAGTATGCAGATGGCATGGGCACTACTGCTAGTGACATCATCGAAGAGCTGACAAATAGGAACGAGGAGCTCGAGAATCGAGTAGCCCACTTAGAGGAATAAAACCAGGATCACCAGGATCGAGAGGAGCAGTACAGGTCATTGGCGTATCAGACTTTGGAGGAAAAGGCTGAGCTGACCCAAAAGCTGCAGGAAAAGGACCAGAGGATTGCCGAGCTAGAGGCAGAGATTCACGGTCGGCGTGGGGCTTCTGTTCAGCTTGGTGTGATGGTTTATGAACTCTTAGAGAGGAATGTGGTGTTGGTAGGACATATAGAGTAGGCAGAGGATCAGCTGGAGACTACTCGTCTGGAGCGAGATGAAGCTATAGAGCAGTTGGCAGCCCTGACTACAAAGATTGATTCCCTCAGGTTAGGCTTGACTCTTCCATTGGCAGGCTAAGGGACAGGGTGAGGAGGTATCCCAGGGATGAGGGGAGCAGTAGGCGCGTGATTAGGCGCCGAGTGGTCGACAGGCTGGCTCGACGGGAGCTCCGAGTTGCACTCCGCCGCAGCAAGCGGTGATGTGTTATTTTTTTTGCATTATGTTTGCAGTAGGTCCCACTTTTGCTATAATAGGGGCTTACTTATGTTGTAAATCCATATGCTTGTAGCATGCATGGGATAGTAGTTAAACCCCAATTTTGTTTCTAATAGAGGGGTGGAAGGTTATTATTCCCCACTTTTGTTTGTTAGGGGATAGTTAATGGTTGGCAGGCTATGTCATTTAGCGTTTATAGAAGTATGCCACATGTTGAGTCTGGCTGTATTAAAACAGTGACATATGGTTATAAATGCAGTTATTTTAGTTAAATCAAATGTGTTTGATAGATGTTTTTGCTTTTAATTGTTGACTTAAATGACTTATTGCATGAGACCTAGATCTATAAGTAAGTCGATGATTTTCTTTTATTAGATCATGGCGCTAAGAGGACGACCGCGTAACCAAAGGGTTGAGGAATCTGTTAATAACACTCAAGGTCATCCAGACCCAATGAGAGCGTTTGCTGAGTTGCTGGCAGAAGCCATGCGAAATAGACCCCCTGATGAGTGTGTTTTATATACACAAAATAAGTGCTTTTGAGCTTGATAATTTGTAAATCCTAAGTCATTTCGGTTGGTTTTATGTGTTTTTATCTTATTATTATGTAATGTAGTTTTGTATTAGTTTTATATGTTTTTGTATGCTTTTATGTGTTTTTATGTTGTTTTGCAGGAATTGAAATAAAAGCTCCTTGGAATCAATACCCATAACTTGCTTTTCGGTACTGTAGCTGCTTGTTTCCCAATTTCACCCATGATCCAATCCGAATCTCTCAAAACTCAAAGAATGAAAATTGTAGATATTTGTCTTAGCTTTCCATAGCATCTTGAATCATCCAATTTGAAGTTTGTATGAGAGAGTTATGGCTATTTTACCATCGAATTTGGCATGTATTTTACACAGCAGTTTCTTCGGGCTCAATTTTAGCCTTTCTCCGGACATTTTATTGTCACGCTCCAGTTATGAAAGTTGTAGAGCTATTTCTCAGCTTTCCATAGCCTATTTACACGCCTAAATCCAAGTTCGGACGAAGAAGTTATGGCCATTTTACTAGCAGAGGTCAAAGCTGAGTCGGGTTACAACGGAATAGGCGCGCGGAAATGGATGCGGGCGCGCGGCGCCTGGCACCAGGCAGCCAGCGCGCGCGCGCGCGCGGCGTGGGCGTGCCATGGGCGTATGGCATGGCCAGGGGGCGGCGTGCGGGCGCACCAGGCGGCGTGCGGGCGCATCCGGGCGGCGTGCGGGCGCATCCGGGCGTGCTGAGTGCGATCTTTTGAGCTCCTAGTGCGATTCCAGCTCACTTTTGACCCAAAATCTGATGTTTGGCTAGGGTTTTTCATGGAGGCACTATATAATATCTCATTGGGGCTTCATATTTCATAACTAGGAATTGGGAGGCCACACAAACACATCAATTAGAGAGCCAAAAGTGCTGCAACACAAGGAAAATTCAGCAAAACCAAAAGAACCAAGAAGGAAAGGATTGTCAAGGCATATCTAGAACTTGGGAGGCTACACATACATCATCAAGAAGAGCTTAGGGGCTGCAATTCAAGGAAATTTTCAGCAACAAGCTAAGGAGCAAAAAGAGAAAAGAATGCCAAAGGAAGAGGAAAAGCTAGAGATTGTCATTAACCAAGCAAGCAACATATGAATATCTTCTAAATGGGTTTTATCATCTCTTGCTTTCCTTTGAATTTGTATTTCTATTTCATGATGTACACCATGTGTTTGATGTTTTGCCTAGCTACCATGAACTAGAGCTTATTCTAAGATTTCAATGGAACCCAACACATAGATTGAATGGATTTCTCTCTCTATTGATTTTAGTTATGCATTTGTGAATTGATTGTCATAACCTTTGCTTTCTAGATTAATTGCTTGGCCCGTAATTACCTTGGGAACCTATATGAACTTGACGAACGGATTATAGGTTAAGACCTAGTTATGATAACATGCGAGAGTATAGATTGTTGTGGGTTATTAATCGGATTAAGTGACGTGTGTCTTATTAATTATCTGCAATAATAGGTATCTTGATAGTAGTTGGGATAGATATATACCTAATTACCGCATGCAACCAATTGAGAATCTAGTCTTAATGACTTCCGATGTGAAAGTTGGTAATTGAGGGGACGATTAATTAGATTTGGTGACACGTGTCTATTAATCTTTCCTGAAATTAGTCTCTTGATAGTGTATAGGATAGACATATACCTATGCACCGCTTAGGAAGATTCGTGATTGACCATCGACAGAGGCTCTTATGTAGTTTTGATTTCTCGGTTGTCAATTCGTATGTTATAACTGATTGAAAAGAGAGTTAGGAGATTCAAACGAAGTGTTGGGGAAAATTGCAATCTTAGACTTGTTAATATTTGATTTCATTATTTTAACGCTTTCCATATCCCTTAGTATTACAAAACAACAACAAATTCAAATCATCAATTGTCTAAATAAATTCGAGACGATATATAGTTGGTACTTGGGAAACACTAGAACAATTCCCTGTGGGTTCGACAACTCTCTTATCACTTTATTACTTGTTGACCGCGTATACTTGCGCGTATTTATCGATTGCGAAATCGACCAACACCCCCACCTGTTGAAGAACAGCCAGAGCGGCAGCCCGCGCAACATTTGGCTAGCTTCAAAGATTTTAAGCTAGTAGGACCTCCTGAGTTCAAGGGAACACTAGACCCGATTGAAGCCCAAACCTAGATTGAAGAAATAGAAAAAGTGTTCGAGGTTGCAAGGGTGGCCAAAGAACAGAAGACAGGGTTCGCCACTTTTATGATGAAAGGTGAAGCAAACTATTGGTGGAAGGCCAACAAGAGCCGTACTGGAGATGGTGTGATACCATGGGAATGTTTCAAAGAGTTGTTCTTCGAGAACTATTTTTCGGAGAGTATGCAGCAGAACATGGAGGTAAAGTTTCTGGAGCTCAAGCAGGGGAACATGTCAGTCACAGAGTACGCGGCTAAATTTAACGAGTTAGCCAGATTTGCACCTCACCAGGTAGACACTGAAGCTAGAAGGGCAAGGAGATTTGAATTAGACCTAAAACCGTGGGTGTACAGTAGAGTGGCAGTTCTAAGGATTGACACATTTTCTACGTTATTGGAAAGGGCCATCATCGCTGAAGGAGGCAACGAGGCTCTAGCAAAGTTTAATCAAGACAAAAAGAAGGGTCACGAAGGAAACAAGGGAGGAAGTAGCGGGGGAAGTAACCCAAATAAAAGGAAATGGAGTGATAGCCAATCTTCTGGTGGAAACAAGTCCATAAGAGAGGTTAAAAAGGGTAATAAGTGCAACAATTGTGGAAAGAATCACTCTAGAGAGTGTATGAAAGGAAAAGGAGTTTGTTACAACTGTGGCAACAAGGACACCTTGCTAATCAGTGCCCAAAGGGAAAGAAAGAAAGCATGATGCTTCTCGTGTGGAGCACCAGATCATCAAATCAAGGATTGCCCGAAAAAGAAGGGGTATGCAACAAGTGGCAATAAGAACAATAACAAAAACAACAACAACAGCAGCAACAGGCTGAACATTGGAGGGCCAGTTAGCCAAACTAATAGACCGACGACGCGCACTTTCAACATAACAGTGTAGGATGCGGTGGAGTCAAGGGACGTGGTATCATGTATTATTTTGATCAACAATATCAGTGCATATGTATTATTTGTTTCGGGTGCTACCTGCTCATTTGTGTCGGATGAATTTGCTAAACGGTTAAATTTACCTCGTGAGAAATTGGAGAATCCTATGAATGTGGAAGTAGCTAATAAAGAAGTTATTCATGTGGAGTACATTAATAAAAATTGTTGTGCTGAGATAAACGGGTATAAACTGAGTGTAGATTTAATCCCGATACGACTAGGAGAATTTGATGTAATTCTTGGGATGGACTGGTTATCTAGTCATGGGGCTGTAATCGACTGCCAGAAGAAATGTATACACCTGAAGACTCCAGATAAATCGAGGGTTGTATTCTATGGAAGTAAATCACCTAGACAATCTTGTTGTTTAACGATGATGCAAGCAAAGAGATTGCTCAGAAAAGGTTGAATAGGTTATCTGGCTCACGTGGTTGATACCCGTAGAGTAGAGGGTGAGCTGGGTCAGATACCTGTAGTAAGGGAATTTCTAGATGTTTTCCCAGATGAATTATCGGGTTTACCGCCGAATAGAGAAGTGGAATTTGTGATAAACTTGGTACTGGAACCGCACCGATCTCAAAGGCACCGTACAGGATGGCACCGGTGGAGATAAAAGAACTGATGGTTCAACTACAGGAGTTGCTAGATAAAAGGTATATTCGTCCGAGTGTATCTCCGTGGGGAGCACCAGTACTGTTGGTGCAGAAGAAAGACGGTTCACTGAGGCTTTGTATCGACTATCGGGAGTTGAACAAAGTCACGATTAAGAACAAGTATCCGTTGCCCAGAATTGATGATTTCTTTGACCAATTAAAGGGAGTGAAATACTTTTCAAAGATTGACTTGAGGACGGGATATCACCAACTGGAAGTAAGGCAAAAGGATATTCCAAAGACAGCATTCAGAACTCGATATGGACACTTTAAGTTTTTGGTGATGTCGTTTGGGCTGACAAATGCACCAGCGGCATTTATGGACATGATGAACAGTGTTCAAGCAATACCTAGATAAATTTATTGTCGTTTTCATAGATGACATTTTAGTCTACTCGAAGACGGAGGAGGAACACATCGAGCATTTGAGGATAGCCCTGGAAACGCTGAGAAGGGAGAAGCTATATGCAAAGTTTTCCAAATGTGAATTTTGGCTACAAAGGGTGCAGTTTTTGGGGCATGTAATTGACAAGGATGGTGTATCAGTGGATCCTGCCAAGGTAGAGGTAGTAATAAACTGGGAGCAGCCAAGGACACCGACAGAAGCCCGAAGTTTCTTGGGATTAACGGGTTACTATCGGAGGTTTATTCAGAATTTTTCAAAGATAGCGACACCGTTGACAAATTTGACAAGGAAAACTGTTAAGTTTGTATGGACGGATAAGTGCAAAGAGAGTTTCTTGGAGTTGAAAAAGAAACTTAGTGAAGCACCTGTGTTATCACTGCCAGATAATACAGGGAGATTTGTGGTGTACAGTGATGTGTCACACAAGGGCCTTGGGTGCGTATTGATGCAGCATGGAAAAGTCATTGCATACGCGTCACGACAGCTGAAAGACTATGAGAAGGGATATCCAACTCATGACCTGGAACTAGCGGCAGTGGTGTTTGCTCTGAAGATTTGGAGGCACTATCTGTATGGGGAGAAGTGTGAGATATACACGGACCACAAAAGTCTGAAGTATATTTTCACTCAAAAAGAACTAAACATGAGGCAGAGGCGATGGTTGGAGTTGATCAAGGACTACGATTGTGAGATTCTATACCATCCCGGTAAGGCCAATGTAATAGCTGATGCTCTAAGTAGGAAGGGCAGAGATAAGTTGATGATGCTGACAGCTCAAGAGGAACTGATCAAGCATATGGAAAGACTGGAGTTGGAAGTCAAGTATCCGACGAATGCAGACGAGAAACTGTTCGCAGTAGAGGCGAGTCAGATTTTATTAGACAGGATAAAGGAGGCTCAAGGAAAGGATGATGAATGTGTTGCCATAAGGAAGCGAATCTCAGATGGAGAGGAATTGAAGTACAAAATTGATAGCACGGGACTGCTAAGATTTGAAGGAAGGATCTGGATACCAATGGTTCCGGAGTTGAGAGAAGAAATTTTACAAGAAGCTCATTCTATAAAGTATTCGATACACCCTGGTAGTACCAAGATGTATCAGGATTTACGCCAACATTTCTGGTGGCCGAACATGAAGAGGGAGGTTGCAGAATGTGTTGTACGTTGTTTGACATGTCAGAGGGTAAAAGCAGAACATCAGAAACCGGGTGGACTACTACAACCGTTGGATATTCCGGAGTGGAAGTGGGAGCATATCACGATGGATTTTGTGATAGGGCTTCCACCAACTCAGAAGGGTTACGACGTGATCTGGTGATCGTGGATCGTTTAACTAAATCTGCACATTTTCTACCGATCAAGATAAGGCACAATTTGGAGCAGCTAGCAAAGTTGTATGTAAAAGAGATTGTGTCGCGACATGGAGTGCCGATATCTATTGTATCTGACAGAGATCCGCGTTTCACGTCGAATTTTTGGAAGAGCTTGCAAGAAAGGATGTGAACCTAGTTGAGGTTGAGTACAGCGTATCATCCTCAAACGGATGGACAAAGTGAACGAAGGATTCAGATGCTGGAGGACATGCTTAGTGTATGTGTGATGGATTTTAAAGGCAGCTGGGACAATCACCTACCATTGGTGGAGTTTTCCTATAATAACAGTTATCATGCAAGTATTGGCATGTCGTCATACGAAGCATTATACGGAAGAAAGTGTCGAACACCTCTATGTTGGGATGAAGTCGGTGAACGGAGACGGTTGGGACCTGAATTGGTGCAGCAGACCGTGGATGTCGTCAAAGTGATAATAGTTCGATTGGTAGCGGCTCAGGACCGACAGAAGAAATACGCCGATTTGCATCGTCAAAAGCGAGACTTTGAAGTGGGTAGCTTTGTGTTTTTGAAGGTATCTCCCTGGAAGGGGAAGATCAGATTTGGAAAGAAGGGGAAATTGAGACCCAAGTTCGTAGGACCCTTTGAAGTTTTAAAGAGGGTAGGTGAAGTGGCGTACGAGGTAGCTTTACCTCCTGAACTTGAGCATATTCACAATGTGTTCCACGTTTCTGTGTTACGACCATATAAACCCGACTACAAGCATATGATATCCTATGAACCAATTCAAGTTGAGAAAGACCTGTCATATGAAGAGATTCCTGTCCAGATATTAGATAGGAAGGAGAAGACGTTAAGAAATAAAGTCATCTATTCGGTCAAAGTACTTTGGAGGAACCACTGTAACGATCGAGAATTTTAATTTCCTTGTAACCCGAGTTTATGTATGAATGAAATGAATTTTTATTTTTATGAATATTATTATGTGTTATGTGCTTAAAGGTTGTGTTATAGCCTAGAATATGTGTATATGTTGAATTTTACGTGTTGTAGTGTCGTTAGGGTGAATATACTGACTTCGCGAAAAATCGCAAAATCACTATTCACGGGGCACGCTTATCGAGGCACTATTAACGCCATAATTTTTCAGTGTCTTTTTCGACTTTAATAAATTTCATAAATATGTATATGCGTACGAATAATTTTTCCAAGTGTCGGATTTTCGTTTTGAGCCCGTTCGTGTTTTATTCGGTATCCGAAACATATGATAAGGCTATTCCGAATAAATGGGCAAACCCCATAATAATTATTTTTATATGTCCCAATAATTTATGGGAGTACCCAGTTTAATTTTGGGTAGGGTTATTTACCAGTTTTGGTACAAAAGTGGGAGTTTTCGGATATATTTTTGTGTATTTGGGTATTTATTTTGGCTTGTTACTCCAAGAGGGAACCAACCCCCAAATTTGGACCAATCAAAATTGAGCAAGGAGGGATGTTGCCGGCAAGCTCCTTGAGCAACCAACCCCATTTTCATTTTTCTCCCACTTCTCCTAAATTCACTCCTCTACTCTCCCAAATCATTCAAACTCATTCCTTCCCTAAACCATCAGCTGATAGAGAGAGAGAGAGAGAGAGCTGCAAAGAGTCGCCGGAAAGCCGCCGGAGTTCGCCGGAAAAAGGAAAAGAAAGTCGCCGGAAAAGAGAAGAAGAAGAAGAGGGAGAAAAGAAGAGAAGGAGAGGTTCGGGTGAACCAAGAGGGAAGAAAGAGACTCAAGCCAAGCTCTAGAAAAACCTCATAACATCTAGGAACGATTCACAGAGGTAAATATTCAACATCAAACGATTATCCTTCGATTTCATTGAGTTTTCAAGTTTTTCTTGGTTTTCAAGCTCTTAGGCTTGGTGGATGATTTGTAGTTGATTGTGGTTGTTATTGTTGGTTGTATTTCGTTTATAATGTTGTTAAGAGACTATAGAAGCCATTAATAACATCAAAGTGGAACAAAAATAGAAGAAATCCGTACCTATGCTTAAGGAGGATGAAGAACATGAAGAACAATGGACTTTTGGACATTTGGACTTTTTAGAGGACTATAAATGCTAGATTTCGTGCTTGTTAATTTTATTTGTTGCTATGGTATTGTAGTTCCATGGGTTACGAAGCTAACCCAATTGGAATGGAGTAAAAAGGAGTTAAAACGAGTTCGTAGGAATGATTTTCGTAAAACTTGTCATGAACTCGAAGAACAGAGTATGAACTTTACACTTTGGCTTTAGATTTGACCATGTTAATGATTATGGGTAGCTCTGCATTTTTGATATGTTGTAGCCCCATGAGTCAGGAGTCCATAGAGTCCGGAATGGACCAATTTGCTTGTGTATTGAAGGAGTTATGGAGGTTGGAGTGGCCGGAGGTCGGAGTCGCGTTCTGGAAACAAACCCAGAATCCGGCTACTGCAGAATGGCGCCGCAGCGCCACCCATATGCCCTGCAGCTCACGCTGCAGCGAGGGGCAAATGGGGAAAAACCGGGACTCGCGCCGCAGCGTGAGGCCCAAGCCTTAAGGCTCACGCCGCAGCGTGAAGCCCGGTCATGGAGAAGACACGGGACTCACGCCGCAGCGTGAGGTCCAGTACTTGGGCTCGGCGCCGCAGCGCCAGTTCCGTGTTTGGGCCAGGTTGGGTCGGTCAGGCGGGTCAAGTCGGGTCGGACCTAATGAATCCTTCCCAATGGGTCCAACATTTATATTTTTCCTTGGATTAAATGATTAGACAAGTTAACTAACATATTCTGTTAAACCCTAAATGCTTAATTATTTCCCAAATGTCAACCAGATTGGTATTGTTTTAAGGCAGAAATTGAATAATCTAATTGCAATTTAGGCTTGGTTTCCCGGGGGCGCTGCCCCCCGACCCCCGCTCGCTCACCGGGGAGCGAGACCCCCGACTAGGTAGTCGTAGGGTGATCAATGTGTTTTAATGATGCAGCGTCCGTTTCGAACCATTATTTGAAATGTGACTAATTGTTATGTAAATATGTACTTAATTGTGTAGGATATTAAGGAGCGTGTGTTGTATTATTGTAGCAGCGCTTCAGGCAAGTTTCCTAACGCTTGTCTAACCCTTGTGTTGGGCAAGTTCCCTAACTTCATTCTTTCTATATATTGAATGCAAGTTTCCTTAACCCTTGTGTTGGGCAAGTTCTATTATACGAGTTAATTATTGATCGAGCAATCATTCTATGTTATTACAAGTTCTCTAAATTTATTCAGTTATGTATTATTGCAAGTATTACTCCATTAAGCGAGTTTCTTATCTTATTCAAGATATTCTGAACAAGTTCCTTTACTTCAATCATTGTCAAATTGCAAGTACTCTTAGAATGAATTGATAATCATTCACGTTATTTAACTATGCTTCAACATATGTTATTAAAGCTTTCAAGTTCTATATTCCATGAACTATATGAGATAGATGTCAAAGCCAATTGTTTCGGCTAGACGTATGTTTAATCATCAGTGTTGTTAAGTAAAGCTATCCGATCAAATTGTTTGGTTTGGATTCCTATGTAAAGCTGAGATGAACAACCCTCATAGCAGGGGAAACAGTATGTATGTCGGGGAACCGACACGCGCGCGGACAGTATGTAAAAGGGGTTATGCATAACACCGGGTACATTAGGCTGATCACCTATTGTATTAGTATGTCGGATTATCGGATGAATTTCTGGTGATTCTAGTAAAAGTTCAGTGTCATGATGACCACTCAGTATAGAATATTTCCTCCATTTGGAAACCTTGAAATCATTCGGTCCTTAGAGGCCCTACAATTGTGTTAATGAGATCATTTGTTGAGATTATGCAGATTCTTGAGCTATCATTTATTCTCTTGATTCTTGTAAGCTACAAAGTATTCATTTGATGATTCACGATTATTGTTATTATACTTGCTGAGCAAATTTGTTGCTCACCCTTGCTTTCCTTAAAATATTTCAGTTAGTGGAGCTCGTGGTGAAAGTTCTGGGAAGGATAAAGGCAAAGGCAAAGCTACGGATTAGCTTTGTACCGTTAAGTTCACCATTTTGATTATGTATTAAGACTCGTTGACTTTTGTGATGTATTAAGACTTAATTACCCTTATGTATTAAGTTACGTTTTGTAGAAGTTTTGGTTTCGAGACTTGGGACAGGATTATTTATGTTATATCAATGTAAATATTCCTTTATTTCCACTGTAAGTTATCAATAGTATGATGCAGGTATGAGATAGTGACGAACCAGGTCCGCGGTTCGGGTGACCCGGATTTGGGGGCGTCACAACCACGCAGCTGAGGAAGCTACGTGTGAGCTAGAAGAGAAAATGAGGAAGAATTATCCGCATCTTTTTGAGTGAACCCATATTAAGTTTTCCATGCCTAGACTGTAATTCTGGGGACATAATTCTTATAAGGGGGGGAGGATGTAACGACCGGGAATTTTGGATTTACCTTGTAATTCGAATTTTTGAATATTAATGAATATATTATATTTTATTAATATTATTTTTGTGTTGCATGTTTAAAGGTTGTGTGACAACCTAGATTATGTGAATGCATGAAATTTTACGTGTGATAGTTTTGAAAGTAGTATGCACACAAGCCAATAATATTTGATATGATGTAGCATATACTTTGTAATCTTATTCGGTTATTAAAGGCATTTTACTTTATCTGCATGTTGTTGTTATATTAAATGTGATAAACCCATAGTTTTGAGCAATGCTTTTAGAATCATGATGGTGATCATGCTAATGAGATCTAAATTCAAGATAGCTCACAAACTAAAATCGTTCCTAATCGTTGGATTACTAAAAAGGGGATTAGTGAATCCGGATAGATTAGTACATACGTTGCTTGCTCTTAGGAAGAGGATGATTGATCTCATAATCATTTGTGTGGAGACACTAAAACAAGTATGTAGGTGCTTATTGGAGAATAAGTTCACTGAACGTGGCTCGCTAAGGAATACCTAATGGAGTTTTACTCGCCTGTCAATAGGAATTCCTCTAGTGATAGTAGTAGTACAAGTGATCCTTGGACTTGAGATCATCATAGTATCTTATGTATGATGAGTTATACTTTGACATGTCCCTTAAGACCTTTAGGGTATATCAAAGGGTATGATTGGGTATAATAAGTTATACATGGAGATAGGTGAATGATCAACAAAGAATCTACCACTTCTAGTAAAAAGGAGTGAATGTCCTATGTGATTCGATAAATGACGACTCAGAAGTCTTTGGCCAAAGAAGAATGAAATTAGAAAGGAGTTTCTAATTTGCATTAATCAGAGTTGTGCATTTGAGAATCGAAATACATATAATTAAATAAAACAAGACTTGACAGTAATTCCATGTCTTATATTTAATTGGGACATTGTATGGTAGAAGGATTGAATTGTACGGTAACTATTCACTGAAAGTTTCTTTTGTGATTAATGTTGAAATCTATATTATCTGGAAAGTCGTTGATCGCTAAGGGGGCTTACCCTTATTTTAGAATAAATATTATTTATTTAAATGAATTAAATAATTTAATTTATTTATTTAAATAAGATTAGAATTGTTCTAGTTGATTTATTCACAACCGGTTTAATATGGAGAACCTAAAGGGTCACACCGCAAAAGGAACCTATTTATTTAAGACGTAAATGACATAATTGCAATAATAAGTTAAGTGTATTTAATTTAATCTATGGAGATAGAATAAATTAAATAGCTTAATATTTATTATTTAATATTTTGGAAATATTAAATATAAATTAATAAGAGGAGTCTTATTATTATTATTACTATTACTATTATTTAATTCCTAATAGAGATTGAGAATTAATTAATAGAAGTACGCTCTCATAAATTCCTAATTAGATTAGGAGTTTAATTAATTAAAAGAGTTTAATTAAAATAAAAACCCTAATCCTAAATAGTTTAGGAGGGTTTCCTATATCTATAAATAAGAGGAGTCTTATCATGATTTAGGGTTAGATAATTTACACACTCTTCCATGAGAATTGGAGAGAGAGAGAGTACTTGCAATTTCTATAGAGATAGAAACTAGGGTTTTGCCAACACCCATCTTCTTGAATAACTATTATTTCTTGGTGGATCACCTCTAGAGGCCAAACACTTGGGTGGCTAACGTTGATCAAAGGAAGGAATCTCATTGGTGAAATTCAAGGAGAACGCGAAGGATTTGGAGGTGAACTCGTACCTATGGAAGCATGGTTCTACAAGGGTATGATTCTCATACTTTATCTCTTTCGTTTAATTGATAATTGAGCACATGGATGATCATGGTGATGGTTTGTATGCAAAATTTTAAAATTCGTTTTATCGCGCTTCCGCACTATTTATGTAATTTGATTGCATGTTCGCGCTATATACAAACCTAACAGTGGTATCAGAGCCTAACCTTGTGCTAATTATCGATTATGATGATTCCATGTGTGTATGGTATGTGATTGGATCGAAATTTTTGGGCAGAATCCGTGTTTTCTGAATCTGCAACGCGGCGTAGCTGCGCCGGCTCCAGTTCGGGTTATTTATGTTATATCAATGTAAATATTCCTTTATTTCTGCTGTAAGTTATCAATAGTATGATGCAGGTATGAGATAGTGACGAACCAGGTCCGCGGTTCGGGTGACCCGGATTTGGGGGCGTCACAACCACGCAGCTGAGGAAGCTACGTGTGAGCTAGAAGAGAAAATGAGGAAGAATTATCCGCATCTTTTTGAGTGAACCCATATTAAGTTTTTCATGCCTAGACTGTAATTCTGGGGACATAATTCTTATAAGGGGGGGAGGATGTAACGACCGGGAATTTTGGATTTACCTTGTAATTCGAATTTTTGAATATTAATGAATATATTATATTTTATTATTATTATTTTGTGTTGCATGTTTAAAGGTTGTGTGACAACTTGGATTATGTGAATGCATGAAATTTTACGTGTGATAGTTTTGAAAGTAGTATGCACACAAGCCAATAATATTTGATATGATGTAGCATATACTTTGTAATCTTATTCGGTTATTAAAGGCATTTTACTTTATCTACATGTTGCTGTTATATTAAATGTGATAAACCCATAGTTTTGAGCAATGCTTTTAGAATCATGATGGTGATCATGCTAATGAGATCTAAATTCAAGATAGCTCACAAACTAAAATCGTTCCTAATCGTTGGATTACTAAAAAGGGGATTAGTGAATCCGGATAGATTAGTACATACGTTGCTTGCTCTTAGGAAGAGGATGATTGATCTCATAATCATTTGTGTGGAGACACTAAAACAAGTATGTAGGTGCTTATTGGAGAATAAGTTCACTGAACGTGGCTTGCTAAGGAATACCTAATGGAGTTTTACTCGCCTGTCAATAGGAATTCCTCTAGTGATAGTAGTACAAGTGATCATTGGACTTGAGATCATCATAGTATCTTATGTATGATGAGTTATACTTTGACATGTCCCTTAAGACCTTTAGGGTATATCAAAGGGTATGATTGGGTATAATAAGTTATACATGGAGATAGGTGAATGATCAACAAAGAATCTACCACTTCTAGTAAAAGGAGTGAATGTCCTATGTGATTCGATAAATGACGACTCAGAAGTCTTTGGCCAAAGAAGAATGAAATTAGAAAGGAGTTTCTAATTTGCATTAATCAGAGTTGTGCATTTGAGAATCGAAATACATATAATTAAATAAAACAAGACTTGACAGTAATCCCATGTCTTATATTTAATTGGGACATTGTATGGTAGAAGGATTGAATTGTACGGTAACTATTCACTGAAAGTTTCTTTTGTGATTAATGTTAAAATCTATATTATCTGGAAAGTCGTTGATCGCTAAGGGGGCTTACCCTTATTTTAGAATAAATATTATTTATTTAAATGAATTAAATAATTTAATTTATTTATTTAAATAAGATTAGAATTGTTCTAGTTGATTTATTCACAACCGGTTTAATATGGAGAACCTAAAGGGTCACACCGCAAAAGGAACCTATTTATTTAAGACGTAAATGACATAATTGCAATAATAAGTTAAGTGTATTTAATTTAATCTATGGAGATAGAATAAATTAAATAGCTTAATATTTATTATTTAATATTTTGGAAATATTAAATATAAATTAATAAGAGGAGTCTTATTATTATTATTACTATTACTATTATTTAATTCCTAATAGAGATTGAGAATTAATTAATAGAAGTACGCTCTCATAAATTCCTAATTAGATTAGGAGTTTAATTAATTAAAAGAGTTTAATTAAAATAAAAACCCTAATCCTAAATAGTTTAGGAGGGTTTCCTATATCTATAAATAAGAGGAGTCTTATCATGATTTAGGGTTAGATAATTTACACACTCTTCCGTGAGAATTGGAGAGAGAGAGAGTACTTGCAATTTCTATAGAGATAGAAACTAGGGTTTTGCCAACACCCATCTTCTTGAATAACTATTATTTCTTGGTGGATCACCTCTAGAGGCCAAACACTTGGGTGGCTAACGTTGATCAAAGGAAGGAATCTCATTGGTGAAATTCAAGGAGAACGCGAAGGATTTGGAGGTGAACTCGTACCTATGGAAGCATGGTTCTACAAGGGTATGATTCTCATACTTTATCTCTTTCGTTTAATTGATAATTGAGCACATGGATGATCATGGTGATGGTTTGTATGCAAAATTTTAAAATTCGTTTTATCGCGCTTCCGCACTATTTATGTAATTTGATTGCATGTTCGCGCTATATACAAACCTAACAGTGGTATCAGAGCCTAACCTTGTGCTAATTATCGATTATGATGATTCCATGTGTGTATGGTATGTGATTGGATCGAAATTTTTGGGCAGAATCCGTGTTTTCTGAATCTGCAACGCGGCGTAGCTGCGCCGGCTCCAGTTCGGGTTATTTATGTTATATCAATGTAAATATTCCTTTATTTCCACTGTAAGTTATCAATAGTATGATGCATGTATGAGATAGTGACGAACCAGGTCCGCGGTTCGGGTGACCCGGATTTGGGGGCGTCACAACCACGCAGCTGAGGAAGCTACGTGTGAGTTAGAAGAGAAAATGAGGAAGAATTATCCGCATCTTTTTGAGTGAACCCATATTAAGTTTTCCATGCCTAGATTGTAATTCTGGGGACATAATTCTTATAAGGGGGGGAGGATGTAACGACCGGGAATTTTGGATTTACCTTGTAATTCGAATTTTTGAATATTAATGAATATATTATATTTTATTAATATTATTTTTGTGTTGCATGTTTAAAGGTTGTGTGACAACCTAGATTATGTGAATGCATGAAATTTTACGTGTGATAGTTTTGAAAGTAGTATGCACACAAGCCAATAATATTTGATATGATGTAGCATATACTTTGTAATCTTATTCGGTTATTAAAGGCATTTTACTTTATCTACATGTTGCTGTTATATTAAATGTGATAAACCCATAGTTTTGAGCAATGCTTTTAGAATCATGATGGTGATCATGCTAATGAGATCTAAATTCAAGATAGCTCACAAACTAAAATCGTTCCTAATCGTTGGATTACTAAAAAGGGGATTAGTGAATCCGGATAGATTAGTACATACGTTGCTTGCTCTTAGGAAGAGGATGATTGATCTCATAATCATTTGTGTGGAGACACTAAAACAAGTATGTAGGTGCTTATTGGAGAATAAGTTCACTGAACGTGGCTCGCTAAGGAATACCTAATGGAGTTTTACTCGCCTGTCAATAGGAATTCCTCTAGTGATAGTAGTACAAGTGATCCTTGGACTTGAGATCATCATAGTATCTTATGTATGATGAGTTATACTTTGACATGTCCCTTAAGACCTTTAGGGTATATCAAAGGGTATGATTAGGTATAATAAGTTATACATGGAGATAGGTGAATGATCAACAAAGAATCTACCACTTCTAGTAAAAGGAGTGAATGTCCTATGTGATTCGATAAATGACGACTCAGAAGTCTTTGGCCAAAGAAGAATGAAATTAGAAAGGAGTTTCTAATTTGCATTAATCAGAGTTGTGCATTTGAGAATCGAAATACATATAATTAAATAAAACAAGACTTGACAGTAATTCCATGTCTTATATTTAATTGGGACATTGTATGGTAGAAGGATTGAATTGTACGGTAACTATTCACTGAAAGTTTCTTTTGTGATTAATGTTGAAATCTATATTATCTGGAAAGTCGTTGATCGCTAAGGGGGCTTACCCTTATTTTAGAATAAATATTATTTATTTAAATGAATTAAATAATTTAATTTATTTATTTAAATAAGATTAGAATTGTTCTAGTTGATTTATTCACAACCGGTTTAATATGGAGAACCTAAAGGGTCACACCGCAAAAGGAACCTATTTATTTAAGACGTAAATGACATAATTGCAATAATAAGTTAAGTGTATTTAATTTAATCTATGGAGATAGAATAAATTAAATAGCTTAATATTTATTATTTAATATTTTGGAAATATTAAATATAAATTAATAAGAGGAGTCTTATTATTATTATTACTATTACTATTATTTAATTCCTAATAGAGATTGAGAATTAATTAATAGAAGTACGCTCTCATAAAATTCCTAATTAGATTAGGAGTTTAATTAATTAAAAGAGTTTAATTAAAATAAAAACCCTAATCCTAAATAGTTTAGGAGGGTTTCCTATATCTATAAATAAGAGGAGTCTTATCATGATTTAGGGTTAGATAATTTACACACTCTTCCATGAGAATTGGAGAGAGAGAGAGTACTTGCAATTTCTATAGAGATAGAAAACTAGGGTTTTGCCAACACCCATCTTCTTGAATAACTATTATTTCTTGGTGGATCACCTCTAGAGGCCAAACACTTGGGTGGCTAACGTTGATCAAAGGAAGGAATCTCATTGGTGAAATTCAAGGAGAACGCGAAGGATTTGGAGGTGAACTCGTACCTATGGAAGCATGGTTCTACAAGGGTATGATTCTCATACTTTATCTCTTTCGTTTAATTGATAATTGAGCACATGGATGATCATGGTGATGGTTTGTATGCAAAATTTTAAAATTCGTTTTATCGCGCTTCCGCACTATTTATGTAATTTGATTGCATGTTCGCGCTATATACAAACCTAACAGTGGTATCAGAGCCTAACCTTGTGCTAATTATCGATTATGATGATTCCATGTGTGTATGGTATGTGATTGGATCGAAATTTTTGGGCAGAATCCGTGTTTTCTGAATCTGCAACGCGGCGTAGCTGCGCCGGCTCCAGTTCGGGTTATTTATGTTATATCAATGTAAATATTCCTTTATTTCCGCTGTAAGTTATCAATAGTATGATGCAGGTATGAGATAGTGACGAACCAGGTCCGCGGTTCGGGTGACCCGGATTTGGGGGCGTCACAACCACGCAGCTGAGGAAGCTACGTGTGAGCTAGAAGAGAAAATGAGGAAGAATTATCCGCATCTTTTTGAGTGAACCCATATTAAGTTTTCCATGCCTAGACTGTAATTCTGGGGACATAATTCTTATAAGGGGGGGAGGATGTAACGACCGGGAATTTTGGATTTACCTTGTAATTCGAATTTTTGAATATTAATGAATATATTATATTTTATTAATATTATTTTTGTGTTGCATGTTTAAAGGTTGTGTGACAACCTAGATTATGTGAATGCATGAAATTTTACGTGTGATAGTTTTGAAAGTAGTATGCACACAAGCCAATAATATTTGATATGATGTAGCATATACTTTGTAATCTTATTCGGTTATTAAAGGCATTTTACTTTATCTGCATGTTGCTGTTATATTAAATGTGATAAACCCATAGTTTTGAGCAATGCTTTTAGAATCATGATGGTGATCATGCTAATGAGATCTAAATTCAAGATAGCTCACAAACTAAAATCGTTCCTAATCGTTGGATTACTAAAAAGGGGATTAGTGAATCCGGATAGATTAGTACATACGTTGCTTGCTCTTAGGAAGAGGATGATTGATCTCATAATCATTTGTGTGGAGACACTAAAACAAGTATGTAGGTGCTTATTGGAGAATAAGTTCACTGAACGTGGCTCGCTAAGGAATACCTAATGGAGTTTTACTCGCCTGTCAATAGGAATTCCTCTAGTGATAGTAGTACAAGTGATCCTTGGACTTGAGATCATCATAGTATCTTATGTATGATGAGTTATACTTTGACATGTCCCTTAAGACCTTTAGGGTATATCAAAGGGTATGATTAGGTATAATAAGTTATACATGGAGATAGGTGAATGATCAACAAAGAATCTACCACTTCTAGTAAAAGGAGTGAATGTCCTATGTGATTCGATAAATGACGACTCAGAAGTCTTTGGCCAAAGAAGAATGAAATTAGAAAGGAGTTTCTAATTTGCATTAATCAGAGTTGTGCATTTGAGAATCGAAATACATATAATTAAATAAAACAAGACTTGACAGTAATTCCATGTCTTATATTTAATTGGGACATTGTATGGTAGAAGGATTGAATTGTACGGTAACTATTCACTGAAAGTTTCTTTTGTGATTAATGTTGAAATCTATATTATCTGGAAAGTCGTTGATCGCTAAGGGGGCTTACCCTTATTTTAGAATAAATATTATTTATTTAAATGAATTAAATAATTTAATTTATTTATTTAAATAAGATTAGAATTGTTCTAGTTGATTTATTCACAACCGGTTTAATATGGAGAACCTAAAGGGTCACACCGCAAAAGGAACCTATTTATTTAAGACGTAAATGACATAATTGCAATAATAAGTTAAGTGTATTTAATTTAATCTATGGAGATAGAATAAATTAAATAGCTTAATATTTATTATTTAATATTTTGGAAATATTAAATATAAATTAATAAGAGGAGTCTTATTATTATTATTACTATTACTATTATTTAATTCCTAATAGAGATTGAGAATTAATTAATAGAAGTACGCTCTCATAAATTCCTAATTAGATTAGGAGTTTAATTAATTAAAAGAGTTTAATTAAAATAAAAACCCTAATCCTAAATAGTTTAGGAGGGTTTCCTATATCTATAAATAAGAGGAGTCTTATCATGATTTAGGGTTAGATAATTTACACACTCTTCCATGAGAATTGGAGAGAGAGAGAGTACTTGCAATTTCTATAGAGATAGAAACTAGGGTTTTTGCCAACACCCATCTTCTTGAATAACTATTATTTCTTGGTGGATCACCTCTAGAGGCCAAACACTTGGGTGGCTAACGTTGATCAAAGGAAGGAATCTCATTGGTGAAATTCAAGGAGAACGCGAAGGATTTGGAGGTGAACTCGTACCTATGGAAGCATGGTTCTACAAGGGTATGATTCTCATACTTTATCTCTTTCGTTTAATTGATAATTGAGCACATGGATGATCATGGTGATGGTTTGTATGCAAAATTTTAAAATTCGTTTTATCGCGCTTCCGCACTATTTATGTAATTTGATTGCATGTTCGCGCTATATACAAACCTAACAGTGGTATCAGAGCCTAACCTTGTGCTAATTATCGATTATGATGATTCCATGTGTGTATGGTATGTGATTGGATCGAAATTTTTGGGCAGAATCCGTGTTTTCTGAATCTGCAACGCGGCGTAGCTGCGCCGGCTCCAGTTCATTCTGGAGCGCAACTGCGCCCAAACCTAGAAAGGCGTTTCTGGGGTTCTGCGCAGCTACGCCGGTTCCCAGTTCATTCTGGGCGCAGCTGCGCCGGACAGCAGAATCCGGAAAAATAATTTATTTTTCAATTAAAATAAATGATTTATTTAATTGATATAAATTAAGAATAAAGGAGTTTATTCACATATGGAATAGGATTCCATGTTTCCTTAAAAATAAGGATGTTTATTTTGATAAGGAATAGGATTCAACATATTTTATTTTCCAACAATTTTAAGTTAAAATAAAAGAGTTTGTTTTGAACTTTAAATTGGATTACATGTTAATTGAAATAAAAGAGTTTATTTTGATTTGGAATTTGATTAAAAATAAAGGAGTTTATTTTTTATTCAAAATTGGATAAAATAAAATAAATAAGTTTATTATGATTTAAATTTTGATTAAAATAAAGGAGTTTATTTTTGTTTCAAAATTGGATTTCTAGTAAACTTTTAATTGCCCATTAATTGATATCAATGCATATATGGAATGGTTTTAATATTCATGAGATGAATGTTATTTATTGATACATATAGAGATATGTATGATAATAAATAGGGATTGATTATGGACTACTGACCAATGTGTGATTGGATTTATTTTAGTGGATGCTTGAATGAATGAGTTTTTATAAATGGGGTCTGCGTACCTCGTCTTCTCTAGTTTTTCTTGATGTAAATTTTATCTTCCTCCTATGTACCTTCCCTTGACTGCTGATCAAGGTTTCTATTTATTATAAATAGTTTATGTAATAGGTTTAGTTAGAATCACTTGAAGAATTCGAGACTAAGGAGCAAGGAGCGCTTGAAGACCCGTTTGTAATGGAGCCCGGGTTTAAATGTAATAGTTATATTTAAATTTAATTCTTGCACCATAGGTTTGACCTTTTGGTTCACTTGGTGGCTCTAGTGAACCAAACTAGAATAAAAGTCCATAATCAATCCGGGTAGAATATAGTATTCTATATGTGCATGCTTACTATGTATATATTATATATTATATAGCATGCTTCGCATGTTAAATAATATGACGCGTATTTTATATATATATGTGCATGCGCGCTAAACAAGATGAGACTAATAATAACAAACCCCTCAAACAAATCATATTAAGTCCTAAGCGTTCAAAGATATTTGGAATATCGAACGTCGCCTTCTAGCATGGTAAAGCGATAGAGTATTAAATATTTAATACGAGTTTGTTGTGTCACACAAGGCAAGTATTAAATATTTAAGATGTTGCTTTATCACATTTGATGCTTATACATAGACTGAACGATGCTGTTTTGTTGTGTACACAAGGACAATGTTTTTCTTTCGAATATATGGAAGTCCTAGGTTGGACTTAACTTGGATAATTTTGATTCGGATGTGTCACACTTGATCAAAATAATCTAAGAGGCAAATTGAAAGGAGTTACATAGTGATGTAATTGACAATAGTTGTCTACCTATTTATTTATATATCGTTTATTGTGTCACACAAGACTATATACATTTGAAATGGGATCCTTATTCTCACTAGCAAATCTTTAATTAGATTTGCCGAACTGTATATTGAGGGTAATATAGTTTGATGAAAATAGTGGGAGATACCAATTTAAAATAAAGACCTAATTTATTTTGGTAATTAATTAAGAAATGAACGTATGCTAAAATGTTGTTAAATTACAAATTCATTTATAGAATTTTACGATGTCTAATTCACTATCACTGCGTAGCATATTAGATGCTAATTAACCGGACCAAATTAAAAGGACTGGTTAAAGAATTTGAGAATAGTTCTCAAGGCTGAAAAGCTATCTTATATCCTTAATATGCCTATCCCTGCAATGGTTGCAGACAATGCCTCTGAGGAAGAGATTGCTACTTTTAGAAAGTGGGAAGATGATGCACAGTTGACTCAATGCATCATGCTCGCATCCATGAGTAACGAGCTTCAGCGTCAGCATGAAACTATGGATGCTCCTACTATACTCCTGCACCTTCAAGGAGTTGAAGGGTGAGGAAAGTAGGACTATTAGATATCAGATATCTAAGGAGCTCTTTCGATCTAGAATAACCGATGGCACTACAGTACATACATATGTCCTAAAATGATCAATCTGATTGAACAAATTGGGACAACTGGGTTTTAATGGATGGAGAGTTGATCCAAGATTTGATCTTGCAATCACTTCCGGACTCTTTCTCACAAATTGTTGTGAATTTCCACATGAACAAGTGTTGCCTCTTTTTAAGTCTTAAATAAAAGAGCTCTAACTCACGCAAGTATACGTGGTCAACAAGTAATACAGAGGAAGTAAAGTATCGTCCCACAGAGACAGGACTAAATTAATTCACTATGCATCAGTTCTATCACTATACTCATTTGCCTAAACTATTGACTTACTTTTGGTGACGAAATTATTTCTATATTAATTAATAACTAAATATGCAAAGACTAACGAAATATATCAAGCTTGGAATTAATGGGATCCTAACTTCATTTAATAATTCATCTAAATACCACTATCATGGTAGTAAGTTCACATATCACTGAAAAGTAGCCAAGAACACAAAAATAGACATAACCATTTGTCAATGCATTATGACATACTTACATAATATCCATACTCGATAGACACCATGTAATCATCACTATAACCAAAATCACTATATTTCTATGTGAAATTGCAATTATATTGAGTTTTAGCACAAGTCCTTATTTTAACTCTTACGGTGAAACAGTATATTTCTATCTGATTCACAAAATATTAAGCTAACCAATTAAGCCTCATATTCGCAAGCTATCATGATTACAATCCATACTTATATGTTATTTTTCAATTCCATATAAGTACTAAAATCGAATGATGATCAAGCATTCATACGTGCAAAACAATCATGATAAAAATTCCTTATGATATATAAAACAAGCTAACAATCAAGACTGTAATTAAACTACATATTAAAATCCGTTAGAATCCCATAATGGAGATTAGTTCATGTCTGAACCAAAAGCCATTATGGGATCAAATCTACACATGGAAAAATAAACAATCAATTGAATAAAGAAGAAGTAGATTGATCAAACCCAATTGTGAATAAAATTCCAAAGTAAGCTTAAACCCACATCAAAATCCAATGCTTGAACAAAAGTAATCCACAGACCAATCTCCTCTCTAGAAAATTAGAATAATAAAATTACTAAAAGTCTCCAAGTTCATTCTTAGGGTTTCCTTCTCACTATCTGATCAATATGGACTAGAATCCTCTTCAGAATTGACTTCCTTTTCCTCCTTCAGCTGAACTTTAGCACCCAAAAACGTGCACTAGCGCCGCTGGCGCTAGCCCTAGCGCTGCTGGCGCTAACCCTTGCCCAGGAATTTACAAAAATGCCACTAGGTGTATTTTAAGCTCCAAATTTACCCTTTTGCCCCTCCAGCTCCAACCTACAATAAATAAACACAAAAACAAATAAAATAATACTAAAAATACTTAAAGGCCACAATAATTAAGCCTAACAATACCTGATTAGTAGGTATAAAACCCACTCATCAAATACCCCCAAACTTAACCAATTGTTTGTCCTCAAGCAATGCAATGATGCAAATGCAAACTAACTATCATGCCTACAAATCAAACAATCAACCAATATAGTATCCAACACCAGGCCTCAAAGATATCATAAATACTTAAGTAGAATCTCTAACCAATGCAAAGTTTCTAACTTTAACCAATTAGTTAAGTTACACCTGTAATCACCCATGTTGTGCGTGTGTGTATATCAACCATTTCAATCAATTACAATTCAAATCCATCACATAATTGATTTCTTAGAAGAAAACTTTAAATTGCAACCCAAATCAACCCGTGAACACAACCAATTCAACTGATTCAAGCAATCACTAAGCAAAAGGGTATCACGAAGGTTATTTAACACATGTAAATCCTTTTTAAACCCTTCCCCAAGAATTCAAACAGTTTTTTTTCCTTTTTAATGAGTGCATTTTATGCTCCATCTCATTTTCTTTTGAACGAGTGCGTTTTACGCTCCATCTCGTGCTATGTGTTTATGAGTGAGTGCGTTTTACGCTCCATCTCAACCCACCACACGATCCATTCTTCAATTGGGAAAGGTTCAAAATTTTCAAATTTCTCTTCTTCCCTTTTTTTTTCTTCACACCCCAAAATTCCCCCAAACTTAGATTCTTGCCTGTGTTTTATTAAATGGATGTTTCACCGATATTATCAAGTTTAAACCCCAAATCTTCCACTAGAAGAAAATTATGCAACAATTTGAATTAAACTAATCAAAACAATTGATTGTGTGCTTTCCTTATTAACAAAAGTTTCAGACAGGTTAAACTTCACTACCTAATCAAAGTCATCACTAAGCACTAGTTTTTAATTCTTCTCAAATTAAAACCATGAAACCAGTCTTATCATTGGCCACATTAGATACTATATCAATTCCTGCTTAATTCATGAAACTAAATGCATAACACAACCTAAAACGCAATGCAACTACCATGCAACAAGTCTAAACTCAAGAAAACAAAACAAACTAAATGCATGAAACCAAACAAAAAAAACTACCTACCCCCCAAACTTAACAAAACAATGCCCTCATTGAAAAAGAATAAAACATGAAGAACAGAGGACTCCCCTGATGAAGAACACTACTCATCATCACTGCCATCGGCAGCGTCATCATCATCCTCATCATCCGCATCAGAAGGCGAGTCAGGGGGTGGGTAAATAGAAAGAGGAGGAGCTGGTGGAAACTGGAATGGTCCTGCCAAAGGATTCAACCGTCCAAACATATCTGCCAAGGCTGTCGAGCAGTTAACATTATACGCATAAATCTCCGTCTGGCGCTGAGCAAGTCGACTCTGCTGTCGAGTCATCCGATCAAAACCCCTCTGAATCGATCCTGCCACTAAGTCTATCCGGCGAGTATGGTGCCGAAGATCCTGTCGGATAGTCTCAACTATAGTAGGGGCGGGAACCGGATCCTCAACAGGCGGTGGTTGTTCCTGTGCCTGCTCCTGTGGCTGCAGCTGTGGTAGGATGAAACCTAAACCCCGCGGATGCGACTCACCTCCACCCCATACTCTGTACCATCCCATTGCAGCATGATCAATCGGAGGCAATGGGACCTGTATAATTTCATCTTTATCCCACTTGACTCCAGCTCGACGGCACAAATCTGTGATCAATGAAGGGTGAGGCAGTCCACCTGTGGTACTACCCTCAAGCGTGTGTATGATAGATTCATGAATTATCTCCCCTATATCCACTGTCTTCCCTTGAGCAATGCAAAACAATAGCGCCGCCCGCAGATTAATGACATCGCTCATATGGCGGCACGGCATCAACTTAGCACAGATAAAAGCATGCCACGCTTTTCCATATCTACTCAATTTGGCTGAGGGAAAGTGCACAGCTTCTTGTTGGTCAGACAGCTTCCATTCAGTCCCTGGTTCACAGAGGGCTTCTATAATCTCAGAATAATCCAAATCCTCTTCCAAGTATTTCGTATAGCCATCCCTGTGAATTTTCTGCAACCCATAATACGCATTAATACTTTTACGACCCACATTTATTTCCTGACCCCGAACCATAACCAGATTCCCATTAGCTTCTTTAGCATTAGCATAAAACTCCTTCACAATATTCACGGCAGCTGGTTCGGGTTATGCAGTAAATACCATCCAATTGCGGTTGCGTATCATTTGAGCTAACTCCCCATCTACCCGCTCAATAGGTAGCAAGCCCCGCTCAGGAATTAGAGATTTCCCAGAAGACCAATTTTTAAACCTATCACTTGCTTCGAGGCTAACAAATTTCTTCTTATCATACTTGACCACAGCTGATGAACCTGAACTTTCTCCTCTATGTCTTTTGGGAGCCATTTATAACCAATTAAACACAAATCAAGACCCAAAAGAACTCAAAATTTAGTTGGGGTAATCTGTCGAACACTTGGTATGCACACTTTAAAAAGCCTTAAACAATGTTTCCCCCAAACTTATGAATAACCCAATTAAGCACAATAAAATCTCCCACAACTTGCAAGCATAAAGATAGACAATTGAAACTTAAACCCCAATCTCCAGTGAGCCAACACAAACTCAATTGGGTTACAAGCACAACCAAAGAATTATCTCTAACTACTAGCAATTAAGCTCTCTAGCCAACAATTTCAAGTACTAATTAATCAATAATGTAAAGCTTACTTGAAATTGGAATTACCCATGTGAGAACCTTTAATCCTTCTTGGCTATGGAAGTTCTTTGGTAGCAGTTGTTGAAAGCCGACGGTAGTTGGGAATATGGGTGATTGATTGTTAATGTTTGATTGGTGGAAAATAGCTTCTATGCAGCAACAATGGAGAAAAGTTGGCTAGAGGCGGCTTGAATGAGGTAGAAGAAGAAGCAAAATTGGCTTTGTAGTACAAAAATTGCAATAACCCCGACCTAGGGTTTCAGACTTTATTATTTTTTTTCAAAATTCCCTGCCTAGCGCTTCTAGCGCTATAGAATGACTTGATTGAGCGCTAATAGCGCTATGCTGCAGTGTGTTATAGCGCCGCTGGCGCTATGTTGGGCGCTAACAGCGCTATTATGCAGACTTTGTTGGCTTGGGGCAGCGCCTTTGGCGCTTGCTTCGTGCGTTGGTGAGCGCTTCTGGCGCTGGATGTGTGCTGAACCGGGCATGATGTAGCACTACTGGCGCTTGGCTGGGCAAAGTGTGGGCACCTCTGGCGCTATGGTACAGTAGCTCATAGCGAGGTGGAGCGCCTCTAGCGCTATGGGTATGCTAGGTTGGGCGCTAATAGCGCTTATAAGCACACTTAGTCAAATTTTTTTTTTTGCCAATTTCAAGTTTCCACCTGCACACACATCAACCCAAGTCCAAAATTAGTTACAGAAACCCTCTTTTTTTTTTCTTTTTTTTTATACCAAAGTTTAAAGAAAATAAATTACGAAACAAAAGAAGAAGAAGAGAAGATTAAAATGCTGGGTTGCCTCCCAGATAGCGCTAAGTTATAGTCAATTAGCTTGATTGTCTTTGAAGCTCATGTTGCAGATAAGATTAAGGTGACTTTCTGTCTGTCCACCTCATCCCCAAAGTAATGCTTCAGCCTCTGTCCATTCACCTTGAACGATTGATCCGAAAATTTGTCGTATACTTCAATCGCGCCATGTGGAAAGACCGTCTTCACTGTGAATGGTCCTGACCATCTTGATTTCAGTTTCCCGGGAAAAAGTTTAAGTCTGGAATTGAAAAGTAAAACCCTTTGTCCCGTTCGAATGTTCTCTCAATGATCTTACGATCATGTCATTTCTTCACCTTCTCCTTATACAGCTTCGAGTTTTCATAAGCCCGTAGTCTAAATTCGTCCAACTCATTGATTTGGAGTAAACGCTTCTCCCCTGCACCTGTCGAATCAAAGTTCAACTTCCGAATTGCCCAATATGCTTTGTGTTTTAGCTCCATCGGAAGATGACAAGCTTTTCCATATACCAGTTGAAATGGTGACATACCCAACGGAGTTTTGTACGCAGTCCTATATGCCCACACAGCGTCATCTAGCTTTAAGGACCAATCCTTCCTCGTCGGATTCACAATTTTTTCGAGGATTCTTTTTACTTCTCGATTGGATACTTCCGCTTGGCCGTTTGTCTGGGGGTGATAAGCTGTAGCAATACGATGATTTACCCCATACTTAGCCAGCAACGCTGTGAACTGCCTGTTGCAGAAGTGACTACCTTCATCACTGATAATAGCCCTAGGAGTCCCAAATCTAGTGAAAATACTGCGATGCAAAAACTTTAGGACTACCTTGGCATCATTTGTCGGGAGTGCTGCCACTTTTACCCATTTAGACACATAGTCAACTGCTAATAAGATGTAGAGATTACCGCACGAACACACAAAAGGCCCCATGAAATCAATCCCCCAAACGTCGAAAACTTCTACTTCAAGGATGGTATTCAAAGGCATTTCATTCCTCTTTGAAATATTACCAACTCTCTGACATCTATCACACCGCTGAACAAAACTGTAAGCGTCTTTAAAGATCGTCGACCAGTAGAATCCTCCTTGAAGTACTCTAGCCGTTGTTCTCTCTCCACCATAATGTCCTCCATATACAGAAGAATGGCAATCCTGTAAAATCCCTTCGGTCTCACTATATGGGATACACCTTCTTATCATTTGATCCGCACATTGTTTAAACAAATACGGCTCATCCCATATATACCATTTGACATCGTGCAAGAACTTTTTCTTTTGGTGCCCCACCAAGTCAGAAGGTATCATCTTACTCACCAAATAATTTGCGTAATCCGCAAACCATGGCACTTCCCCTTGCACCACAAACAACTCCTCATCCGGAAAAGATTCATTAATTTCAACTTTGTCTTCTATCTCCCTTTCCGGCTGCTCTAGTCGAGACAAGTGGTCTGCCACTTGGTTTTCGGTACCCTTCCTATCCTTGATCTCCAAATCAAATTCTTGCAACAGCAATATCCACCTGATCAATCTGGGCTTGGCATCCTTCTTCGCCACTAAGTGTCGAATTGCCGAATGATCCGTATACACTATTACCTTTGTGCCTATCAGATATGCCCTAAATTTATCAAAGGCATACACCACTGCCAATAACTCTTTCTCTGTGGTGGTGTAGTTTAACTATGCATCTGTAAGGGTCTTGCTGGCATAGTATATCACATGAAACATCTTCTCCTTCCTTTGCCCCAAAACAGCCCCCACTGCGTAATCACTGGCATCACACATCAGCTCAAACGGCAACGCCCAATCTGGTGCTGTGATAACTGGTGCTGATGTTAACTTATTCTTTAAATGCTCAAATGCCCTCATGCAAGCCTCATCAAAATTAAACTGTGCATCCTTCTCCAATAAACTGCACAATGGTTTAGTTATCTTGGAGAAGTCCTTGATGAATCTGCGGTAGAAACCTGCATGACCAAGAAAACTGCGGACACCTCTTACTGACGTGGGTGGAGGTAAATTCTCAATCGTTTCCAGCTTTGCCCTGTCCACCTCAATGCCTTTCTTCGACACTTTGTGTCCCAGTATGACTCCTTCTTGCACCATAAAATGGCATTTCTCCCAATTCAATACTAAATTTGTCTCAACACATCTCTTTAAAACCATTACCAAGTTTTCAAGACATAGATCGAAAGAATCACCAAATACCGAGAAGTCATCCATAAATACCTCAACATTCTGTTCGACCATGTCTGAAAAAATCGCTGTCATACATCTCTGAAAAGTGGCTGGAGCATTGCACAACCCGAAAGACATTCTTCTAAAGGCAAAAGTGCCGTATGGACATGTAAACGTAGTCTTTTCCTGGTCTTCTGGAGCTATCGTAATCTGATTGTAGCCTGAATACCCATCCAGAAGGCAATAGTACTCATGACCCGTCAGTCGGTCCAACATCTGATCGATAAACGGAAGTGGAAAATGGTCCTTACTTGTAGCTTTGTTAAGCTTGCGATAGTCCATGCAAATTCTCCACCCTGTTACGGTTCGCGTTGGGATCAACTCGTTATTCTCATTGGTGACAACGGTCATTCCACCCTTCTTTGGTACGCACTGCACAGGGCTCACCCATGCACTATCCGAGATAGGGTAGATTATTCCCGCATCCAGCCATTTCAGTATCTCCTTCTTAACCACTTCTTTCATTATAGGATTGAGCCTTCTTTGCTATTCAACTATCGGCTTGCTACCATCTTCCAGTAAGATCTTGTGCATGCAAAAAGATGGGCTTATCCCCTTGATATCGGCTATGGTCCATCCAATAGCTGATTTAAACTCTCTAAGCACTCGTAGCAGTTTTTCCTCCTGAAAAGATGTTAGTGCAGAAGAAATAATCACAGGTAGCTTCGAATCTTTATTTAAAAATGCATACCTGAGATGTTCTGGAAGTGGTTTAAGTTCAAGTTCAGGAGGCATCTCAAGAGATGGTTTCAACTTTACCGATGTCTCTCCCGCTTTCGTAAGTGGCTCGATAGGTGTTCTGAATTTTCCGAATTTGGGGGTGGTATTCAGATATTGCACAAGTTCAGCACATTCTTCATCCTCCAAATCTGAATTTTCAGCAATCACTCACTGCAGTGGTTCATATCCCAACAAACTTCCAACTTCATCATGCACTATACTATCCACCAAATCTACTCTGAAGCATTCTTCTTCATCGGTTGGGAGCTTCATTGCTTTGAAAACGTTAAACGTCACCTCCTGGTCATGTACACGCATTGTAAGCTCCCCTTTCTGCACGTCTATCAAAGTCCTCCCAGTGGCTAGGAATGGTCTCCCTAGTATGATTGGTATATTTTTGTCCTCCTCATAATCCAGAATGATGAAGTCCGCCGGAAAGATAAATTTATCCACTTTCACCAGTACGTCCTCCACTATCCCCCGTGGATATGTGATAGATCTATCGGCTAACTGCAGAGAGATATTTGTTGGTCTTGGTTCCGGCAATCCCAACTGACTGAATACTGACAACGGCATCAGGTTGATACTTGCCCCAAGATCACACAAACATTTATCGAAACTCATCTTTCCGATCGTGCATGGAATTGTGAAACTGCCCGGATCTTTCAGCTTTGGAGGTAATTTACGTTGAAGCACTGCACTGCATTCCTCTGTCAAGACCACCGTCTCAAACTCGTCTAACCTTCTCTTCCTTGATAGTATACCCTTCATAAACTTTGCATAACTTAACATTTGTTCCAATGCCTCCGCGAAAGGTATGTTGATCTGCAGTTTCTTTAAAACCTCCAAAAACTTTCTGAACTGTTTATCATCCCTCTGTTTATTCAATCTTTGCGGATATGGAACTCGAGGGTGAACTTGCGGTACTGTATTCACGGGTGTCTTATCTGAACTAGCTTTCTTCTTCTCCACTTGTTGCAACTCGGACTCATCCTTCTTCTCTTTCTGTTCAGCTTCAATTTCTGTCTCAGTTTCTACCCAAGTGTCATCCCCTTGTAAACTCGGTGCTGCTGTTTCTGGTGCATTTCCTGAATATTGTTTTCCCGATCTGAGTGTAATGGCCTGACACTGTTCCTTACCTTCTCTCCGTGGATTTGCCTCTGTGTTACTTGGCAATGAACCCTGGGGCCTGCTGTTAAGCATAGTCGCCATTTGCCCCATCTGAGCTTCCAGATTTTTAATAGCCACTGCCTGGCTTTTGATCATCACCTCTGTATTTGCCATGTACTTTAACATCATCTCCTCCATTTCTGATTTCTTTTCCCGCGGAGGTGCATATGGAGTAGGATGTTGTTGTTGAGAATATCCCGGTGGAAAAGGTGGTCTTGGAGCATACTGTTGCTGTGCTGGTTAAAACTGATTGTTCTGCTGAAACTGCTGTTGCTGACTTCCTTGGTTGTTCGACCAACTAAAGTTTGGATGATTGCGGTTGTTGGGGTGGTATGTGTTCTGAAACTGACCCTGGTCTTTCTTATAAGTGTTCACATACTGCACCGACTCCGAGTTGATAGCACATTGATCCGTTGAATGCGACCCCGCGCAAATCTCACATACGAAGGCAACTGACTTGGCTTTGCTTTCCGACAACGAATCTATTTTCTTTGCCATAGCCGCCATCTGTGCTGACAACTGGGTAATAGCATCCACTTCCAACAAACCTGCAACTCTGGGCTGTGACGTTCTGGCTGTAGGATTTTGAAAATCATTTGCTGCCATAGTCTCAATAAGGTTATAAGCCTCGTCATAGCTCTTTGCCCCTAAAGCTCCACCCGCAGCTGCATCTACCATCTGCCTAGACTGCCATCCCAATCCATTATAAAACGTGTTGATCACCATCGAATCTAGCATCCCATGGTGTGGACACTTCCTTAGCATCTCCTTGTACCTATCCCAAGCCTCGTATAAGGACTCACCCTGTTGTTGCTCAAATTGAGAAATTGTTGTCCTTAGTTTTGCAGTTTTAGCCATTGCGAAAAACTTGGCTAGAAATTTTTGTGCTAGGTCCTCCCAGGTAGTAATTGATCCTGCAGGCAAAGAATGGAGCCAACTTCTTGCTCTATCCCTCAATGAAAATGGAAACAGTCTTAGTCGAATGGCATCCTCCGTCACCCCGTTGTATCTGAATGTATCACAAATTTCAATAAAACTCAAGAGATGCTCATTAGGATCGTCTGTAGCAGCACCCCCAAACTGGACCGAATTCTGCACCATTTGAATAGTTCCTGGTTTAATCTCAAAGGTATTTGCTGCTATTGCCGGTCTTACTATGCTAGACTGCAATCCAGTGATGTTTGGCATGGAATAGTCCCTCAAAGCTTTATGTTCCTCTCTTTGCTCGATTCTCTGTTCCTCCGCCATCTTCGGAATAGTTCTTTCTAACTGTGCTTGTAAATTCCTACGCACTCTTGCTTTCCAACCTCTTCCGTCAATATTATCCTGAGCTGGTGTCAATTCTGAGTTGGATGAGCGTGTGTGCATAAAAATTCTACAAGTACCTGAAACCAAAACAAAAATAAAAATAGAAATGAGAAAAGATTAGAGTTGTCTAAGTCAAACAATATAGCTTAAAACTGATGATAATAATAAAAATCTAACGCTTGTCCCCGGCAACGATGCCAAAAACTTGTTGCCTCTTTTTAAGTCTTAAATAAAACAGCTGTAACTCACGCAAGTATACGTGGTCAACAAGTAATACAGAGGAAGTAAAGTATCGTCCCACAGAGACATGACTAAATTAATTCACTATGCATCAGTTCTATCACTATACTCATTTGCCTAAACTATTGACTTACTTTTGGTGACGAAATTATTTCTATATTAATTAATAACTAAATATGCAAAGACTAACAAAATATATCAAGCTTAGAATTAATGGGATCCTAACTTCATTTAATAATTCATCTAAATACCACTATCATGCTAGTAAGTTCACATATCACTGAAAAGTAGCCAAGAACACAAAAATAGACATAACCATTTGTCAATGCATTATGACCTACTTACATAATATCCATACTCGATAGACACCATGTAATCATCACTATAACCAAAAAAACTATATTTCTATGTGAAATTGCAATTATATTGAGTTTTAGCACAAGTCCTTATTTTAACTCTTACGGTGAAACAGTATATTTCTATCTGATTCACAAAATATTAAGCTAACCAATTAAGCCTCATATTCGCAAGTTATCATGATTACAATCCATACTTATATGTTATTTTTCAATTCCATATAAGTACTAAAATCGAATGATGATCAAGCATTCATACGTGCAAAACAATCATGATAAAAATTCCTTATGATATATAAAACAAGCTAACAATCAAGACTGTAATTAAACTACATATTAAAATCCGTTAGAATCCCATAATGGAGATTAGTTCATGTCTGAACCAAAAGCCATTATGGGATCAAATCTACACATGGAAAAATAAACAATCAATTGAATAAAGAAGAAATAGATTGATCAAACCCAATTGTGAATAAAATTCCAAAGTAAGCTTAAACCCACATCAAAATCCAATGCTTGAACAAAAGTAATCCACAGACCAATCTCCTCTCTAGAAAAGTAGAATAATAAAATTACTAAAAGTCTCCAAGTTCATTCTTAGGGTTTCCTTCTCACTATCTGATCAATATGGACTAGAATCCTCTTCAGAATTGGCTTCCTTTTCCACCTTCAGCTGAACTTTAGCACCCAAAAACGTGCACTAGCGCCGCTGGCGCTAGCCCTAGCGCTGCTGGCGCTAACCCTTGCCCAGGAATTTACAAAAATGCCACTAGGTGTATTTTAAGCTCCAAATTTACCCTTTTGCCCCTCCAGCTCCAACCTACAATAAATAAACACAAAAACAAATAAAATAATACTAAAAATACTTAAAGACCACAATAATTAAGCCTAACAATACCTGATTCGTAGGTATGAAACCCACTCATCAACAAGCTATATGTAAGCCTGCCTAAGTTGCTTAAACATGTTGAAAACTGTAAAGAGTCACTTTCCAACCAAGAAAAACCAAGTCTTACTAGTAGATGATTCTTCCAGGAAGTGGAAGAGTGCCAAAGGATCTTCTTAAAAGAAGAACAATTCAAAGAAGGTAAATGGAAAGGCAAAAACAAAGGACAATAAGAACAAGACTGATGCAAGATAGCAAAGGAGTTTACTTCCACTGCAATAAGCCTAGATACTGGAAAGGAAAAACTGTAAGGAGAATCTTACAGAGGGTAACCAAAAGAAGCTTAGTGAAGCTTCGGTTACAGATGTAGGTTTGTTCATGATTAAAATAAATCTTTCTGTAAGTCAAGGTTCTACTTGGGTATTGGATACTGGCTGTAGTTCTCACGTATGCAATCCAATGCAGAGACTAAGCAGAAGTAGAAAGCTAAACAAAGAGTAAGTAATCTTATGTGTGGAATGGAGCAAAGGTTGCTGCATTATCCATAGAAACTTATAGTTTAGCATTGCCTACGGGCAAGTCTATTAAGTTAATAAGTTGTTATTATGTTCCAGTTCTCATTAGAAACATTAGAACTTACGTTGTTGGACAAGGAAAGTTCTGGTATTATATTTAAGAACAATTGTTGTTCTATTTATAATGATAATGTTTTGTTTGAAACTGGAAGATTACTTGATAGACTTTGTATACTTGACTTACATGAAAAAATAATTTTGCAAATTGAACAAACTAGTAAAAGAAAAGGAGATGGTCATTCAAAGAGTTGAATGTGTGTATTTGATGAAATACAAGTCTGAATCATTTGAAAGGTTCAAATAATTCAAAAGTGAAACAAATTGACAAAGTATTAAGATTCTTTGATCAGATCGAGGAAAGAATACTTGTGCAATGAGTTTCTAGATCATCTCAAAATGATATTTTCTCATAATGGACACCTCCTAATACGCAATAATTGATTGGTGTATCTAAAAGGAGAAATTGTACCTTGTTGGACATGGTGCAGTCCATAATGATTTTTTTTACCGACATTCTAGTATCCATCTGGGGTTATGCCCTAGAAACGGCTGCATATCTACAAAATAAGGTAACCTCAAAAATTCGAGCCTAAGACTCCATAAAGGTTATGGATAGGGAGGATTCCTACTCTTAAGTATGTTAAGATAAAGGGTTGTCCAGCTTATGTGAAAAAGGTTTCAAAGATAAGTTTGGGATAAAATCTGACTAGTGCAGACTTGTGGGATATCCTAAAGAAAGTTTAGGGTATTATTACTATAATCCTACACGCTGCCTTCTTAGATAAAGGTGTTTATCATTGAAGGAGCTAGTGGGAGGGTAATAGATCTTGAAGGAGTTCAAGAACCACAAAGCACTTTAAGTCGAACCGAGGAACCTGTAGATAGACCTATTGTACCACAACCGAATCGTAAATCTGGAAGAGTACCGAAGATACCTGGGGGGTATGGATTCATCATGAAGGATGATGATGAGGTATGCATCATAGAGGATGATGATCCAGTTATATACGATGAGGCTATGAGTAGTAGACACTCAAAGAAATGGCAGATGACCATGAAATCCGAAATGGACTCCATGTATGAGAACCAAGTATAGACTCTGGTTACTCCACTGAAAGGCATAGTGCCTAAAAGGGTGAATATGGGTCTTTAAGAGAAAGACTAGGGCAAATGGCAATGTAGAGACCTATAAGACCAGACCTATTTAAAAGGTTTTTCAAGTCAAGGAGTTGACTGTGATAAAACCTTATTACCGGGTAATGTTCAAGTCCATTTGGATTTTGCTTGTGATTACACCTTATTACGAAATTTGGCAAAATGGATGTGGAGACGTCCTTCCTCAATGAAGACTTGAGGAGAATGTATGAATGATACAACCAGAGGAATTTGTTTTAATGGTTGAAGCAAATCGTGTATATAAGATGCAACGATCCATTTATGGATTGAAGCAAGCTTCTCAAAGATGGAACATTCGTTTTGATGAGACAATCAAAAGAGTTTGATTTTATCAAAAATGAGAATGAACCTAGTGTGTACAAAAGGGTCAGTGGGAGCACTGTGACATTCCTAGTATTATATGTTGATATACTACTGATAAGGAATAACACACCAATGCTACAATCAGTAAAGATAAAATTGTCTAAACATTCCTCCATGAATGACTTGGGAGGAGCATCCTATAAATTGGGGATATAAATCTATATAGATAGATTTAAAAGGGATGTTCGGCTTGACCCAAGGAACGTATATTCATTTGATGCTAAAGGCATTTAGCATGGCAAACTCCAAGAGAGGTCTCATGATGATGAGTCATGGAGTGTATCTCTCTAAAATTGTCTCCAATTGAAAGAGAGATCGCATGAGTAACTATCATGAATGCAATGAATATACAAGGCTTGATGTTGATCAGTCATATTCTGGAGATGATCACTGTAAGACAGTGATAAACATATTTAGGTACTTAACCGGTACTGAAGATGTGATTATGATTCATGGTAGGTCTGAATTAAAACTAGAGGGCTAAACAGACTCAAGTTTTTTCAGACTGACCAAGACGATAACAAATCCACTTTAGGGTAAATAGTTACCTTAAATGGTGGTGCAGTGAATTGGAAAGGTTCCAAACAGCAAAGAGTTGCTAGTTTAGTGACAAAGACAAAGTATATAGCTGTAAATGAAGCTGCAAGTTGATTGTTTGGATGAAAAGTTCATCACAGAACTAGGAATAGTTCCTAAGTCTCATCTTGGATTCAAACATGTATTGCGGCACTTCTTTCATTTGATTAGTAGAATCATTGGAAGAGGAGAAGTCACTATAGAGATAGTGGACTCTCAAGAACAATATTGCATATCTATTTACTGAAGCTTTATCCAAACAGCAGGATGATCGTCACTTAGAGAAGAAGGGTATTAAATACCATGACGATTGGTTTTAGTGTAAGTGGGAGATTGAAAGTAGTATGCACACAAGCCAATCATATTTGATATGATGTAGCATATACTTTGTAATCTTATTCGGTTACTAAAGGCATTTTACTTTATCTGCATGGTGCTGTTATATTAAATGTGATAAACCTATAGTTTTGACCAATGCATTTAGAATCATGATGGTGATCATGCTAATGAGATCTAAATTCAAGATAGCTCACAAACTAAAATCGTTCCTAATCGTTGGATTACTAAAAAGGGGATTAGTGAATCCGGATAGATTAGTACATACGTTGCTTGCTCTTAGGAAGAGGATGATTGATCTCATAATCATGTGTGTGGAGACACTAAAGCAAGTATGTAGGTGCTTATTGGAGAATAAGTTCACTAAACGTGGCTCGCTAAGGAATACCTAATGGAGTTTTACTCGCCCTGTTTGTCAATAGGAATTCCTCTAGTGATAGTAGTACAAGTGATCCTTGGACTTGAGATCATCATAGTATCTTGTGTATGATGAGTTATACTTTGACATGTCCCTTAAGACCTTTAGGGTATATCAAAGGGTATGATTGGGTATAATAAGTTATACATGGAGATAGGTGAATGATCAACAAAGAATCTACCACTTCTAGTAAAAGGAGTGAATGTCCTATGTGATTCGATAAATGACGACTCAGAAGTCTTTGGCCAAAGCAGAATAAAATTAGAAAGGAGTTTCTAATTTGCATTAATCAGAGTTGTGCATTTGAGAATCGAAATACATATAATTAAATAAAATAAGACTTGACAGTAATTCCATGTCTTATATTTAATTGGGACATTGTATGGTAGAAGGATTGAATTATACGGTAACTATTCACTGAAAGGTTCTTTTGTGATTAATGTTGAAATATATATTATCTGAAAAGTCGTTGATCGCTAAGGGGCTTACCCTTATTGTAGAATAAATATTATTTATTAAAATAAATTAAATAGTTTAATTTATTTATTTAAATAAGATTAGAATTGTTCTAGTTGATTTATTCACAACCGGTTTAATATGGAGAACCTAAAGGGTCACACCGCAAAAGAAAAATATTTATTTAAGAAGAAAATGGCATAATTGTAATAATAAGTTAAGTGTATTTAATTTAATCTATGGAGATAGAATAAATTAAATAGCTTAATATTTATTATTTAATATTTTGAAAATATTAAATATAAATTAATAAGAGGAGTCTTATTATTATTATTACTATTACTATTATTTAATTCCTAATAGGGATTGGGAATTAATTAATAGAAGTAATCTCTCATAAATTCCTAATTCGATTAGGAGTTTAATTAATTCAAGGAGTTTAATTAAAATAAAAACCCTAATCCTAAATAGTTTAGGAGGGTTCCCTATATCTATAAATAAGTGGAGTCTTATCATGATCTAGGGTTAGATAATTTATACACTCTTCCATGAGAATTAGAGAGAGAGAGAGTACTTACAATTTCTATAGAGATAGAAACTAGGGTTTTGCCAACACCCATCTTCTTGAATAACTATTGTTCCTTAGTGGATCACCTCTAGAGGCCAAACACTTGGGTGGCTAACGTTGATCAAAGGAAGGAATCTCATTGGTGAAATTCAAGGAGAACGCGAAGGATTTGGAGGTGAACTCGTACCTGTGGAAGCATGGTTCTACAAGGGTATGATTCTCATACTTTATCTCTTTCGTTAAATTGATAATTGAGCACATGGATGATCATGGTGATGGTTTGTATAAAAAATTTTAAAATTCGTTTTATCGCGCTTCCGCACTATTTATGTAATTTGATTGCATGTTCGCGCTATATACAAACCTAACAAGTTTTGTTTAAGTGAATAATTGATTTCACACAATACCGTTAAATCTCCATTCACGAATTTCTATTCACGTGGGTACTATTCACCTAGGGACGCCATCTCGGTTGATTTCGATTTTCTTAATTATTGTCAACCCATTAGGTATTAGGGTTAACAATCCAAGTGTAGGATTTATGGGAGCCCAATGGGAATCAAATTAGAAGCCCATAAGGTTAATAGTAATAGTCCAAATGGAAAGCCCAAGCTTCAACCTAAGACCCAAACCCTTGACCCATGGCCCAACCCATGACCCATAAGGGAAATGGGCATAGAAAATCTGAACATTAGATTTGGCAAGGGAGGAGTGCACCGTGGGAGTTGAGAGGGAGAGACAAGATGTTGGAAGTTCTTTTCCCCAAACCAAACATTTCACCTCCCCAAGCTAGACATTCTCCTAGAGTTTCCAAATATTCCTACAATCTCCATCCAAGACACATTGAAGACCCAAATGGTCTCTTATCCATCCTTCCTATCAGCATTCCCATCTCATTTTTCTAAGTTAGAAATCTGAATATTGCAAGAGAGAGTAAGAAAGAAAGGAAGAGGGAGAGCTACGGGAGGAACCAAGGAAGAAGGAGAAGAGTCATAGTAACCTTGCACCATCTTCATCTTCATATTCATCCACTCCATTCTTCCTTATTCATTGCTTCCTCATCATTCCATTTGCTAAGAGAGGAAGGAAGAAAACTGCAGAAACAAAGAAGAAAGAAGAAGAAGGAAGCGAGAGAGGTTCTAGAGAGAGAAAGGGAAGTGGGTGCTTGGGTGAGGAAGAAGAAAGAGCCTAGGCCAAGATAGAGCACTCAAGCCAAGTCCTAGATAATCTTCTTATCATCTAGGAGGGTATTTACAGAGCTAAAACATTAACTCAATCCATTCCATTTGATTTGGTTGAGGTTTTTTTTCGAAGTTTCCATGGTTTGTAAGCTTTTGTGCTTGTGGGTTGGTTTTTACTGCAACTCTTGATGTTGTTGCTTATTATGATTATGTATAAATGTCGTTAAGAGATTATGTAAGCCATTAATAACTTCAAAGTGAAACAAAAATAGAATAAACCCGTACCTATGCTTAAGGAGGATGAAGAACATGAAGAACATGAAGAACAATGGACATTGGACATGAACATGGATTATTGGACGATTTAGAGGACTTTGTAGCTATGATTTTGTGTGTGTTTAATTTATTTGTTGTTATGGTATTGTAGTTCAATGGGTTACCAAGTTAACCCAACTGGAATTGAGTAAAAAGGTGTAAAAACAAAGGTTTGGTGACGATTTTAGTGAAGAACGCCAAGAACACCAAGAACACGAAAATATAGCATGAGTTGATACTTTGGCCTAAGATTTGGCCATATTAATATTAATGGATAGCTCTGAATTTTTGATATGTTGTATCCCTATATCTTAGGAGTCCATAGAGTCTGGAACGAACCAATTTGAACGTGTATTGAGGGAGTTATGGTGGTTGGAAGCAAGATAGGTCTAGAACACCAAAAACAGAGCATTTCGGGAAGAAAACGGGTTGGGAGACTCAGGCCGAGCGCCTAGGAGCTTGGCTAGGCACTGGCCACGAGTCCAGCTACTGCGAGAGAGCGCCTTAGGCGCTGCTCATAGGCCATTTTGAGCGCTTAAGGCGCTGGACAAGAGACTGTGCAAATAGCTTTGACGTCCTTTAGTAACATGGGCATAACTTTGTCATACAAACTTGGATTGAGGTGATTCAAGATGATTCAGAAAGAGAACGAGTAGACCTACAACTTTCGTTCTTTAAGTGTTTCAATTTGAGGTCTGTAGCATGGCCTAAATTGGCCACTTATAGGACTGATATGTAATTGGAGACAATCGGAGGGTGTCGGGCATGCACGTAAGCACATGTAATGCTCCCGACAATGTAAAATGACGTTCTAAGTTCTAAAACATGAATTTTATGAATTATAATGATACTTAGCATTAACCAATGAGTATTAGATAAATTGAATGGGCATGTTAGGCGTACGCAAATGCGTGTCGCCTGGGCGTTCGAATAATCAAGTTTGGCGTACAGATGTGCAAGCGTTGTAACGCCGTAACTAGTGTGTATAATCTTGTTTAATATTATGTTTCTAATATGAATGAGAGATTATAGAGTAGTATAAACCATTATTTGGTATCCGGTATGTGACTAATTGTTATGTGAATATGTACTTAATTGTGTAGGATATTAAAGAGCGTGTGTTGTAATATTGTAGCAGACGCACCAGGCAAGTTTCCTAACGCTTGTCTAACCCTTGTGTTGGGCAAGTTTCCTATCCTAACTCAATTTATTTATTGAGCCAGTTTCCTCAACCGTACAACTTTTGTTATTGTGCGAATTGTTTATTTATTGAGCAATCATTCTATGTTATTGCAAGTTTCCTATTTTATACAAATGTTGTATATTGTTGCAAGTTTCATGACTCAAATCGAGTTATTTCTTTCAAGTTATATTAGTGGATTAGTTATTGTTAATTATTCCACATCAAGGATAAATTATTTATATTCACAGCTTATGCATTTGAATTCATTATCTGTTATTGGATTGTGAAATGTTAAATTCTTCATTCATAAACTGTTTAAGGGAATAGTCTATGCCACTTATTTCGGCTAGACACGTACATGTTATTATTTTAAAAGCTATCCAAACCGATTGTTGGTGCGGATTCTTGGACTGAGAGAGCAACCCTTATGTAGGGGATTTTAATGTGTCGGTTATTCGATGCAGTCAGAGTTAAATATTATGCATATACATAGGGTACTAGAGGCTGATCCCCTCAAGTACTACTGACGGGCCAACTCTTAAAAGAGTCAGTTGAATAATTGATTCTTAGGGCCAAAATGTTCATGGTCTATTGGACCACTCAGCAGTAAATGTGGCGCCCCCAAATTCGGGTACTTAAAACCCGTACCTAGTGCTACACGATACCATTTCTTTGAGCTGTTTAATATATTACAAACTTAATATTTATATCAGAGTTGTCTATTCCCTAGGTATGACAACCTTTAATTACATTCCTTACATGTTACATAATATATATGACCACAATACAAAAGACTAATTATTACAGATAACACTTTAAAACCTATTCCTTGAGCTTTCCTTTGTCCTTGTCCTTGCCAAAGCCTTCTAGTCGATCACACTTAGCTGAAAACATTTAAGTCAAAGCAAGAATGAGCATTCAATTGCTCAGCAAGTAATAATAATTAATAAACATTAGCTGAAAGAAGTAAATGTTTTCTTTGAGGACTACTTCTACCACGAATCAATAGTGGTGAAGTCATTTGAAATCATTCTTAACAACAGATCAAATCATTTTAAGATTTTTGAAATAACTGAGTGACTTTTAAATACTGAGTGGTCAAAAGACCATGAACTGTTATTTTTCATTTTTGAAAAGGTTTAAACAGAAATTCATCTGTAAACCGTCTGGTCTTACGGACACGGAGGATGATCAGTCCCGTTGTGCCCTGTATTGATCAATACTATATAATACATCACCGCCATTGGCGCATAAAATTTTCATCACCGCTTTTAGCGCATAAAATTTCCCATTTAGGGTTGTTCATACTCAGTCTGGAGTCCTAACTAAAATAATTAAGTTAGACGACTGTATCATAACCAACAACATTCGACAAATACTTTTCTTCGCGTGTCTAGCTGGGACAAATAGCTTAGACAATCTTTAAACTAGGTATACATACTGAAATTTAATAGTATGTATCGGAACTTATCAACGAATTTCGAATTCAAGGGTAATTGATAATGTACAATAGTTCATACAAGTGGGGACACTTGCATAACCAAACTTAGAATACAATTTTTCAATATGAGTCATAACAATTCAGTAATAAGATACTTTTAACAATGAACGAATCGAAGTAAATTCGAATTTATAATAATTATAACAATTTGTACAAGTGAGGGCACTTGCACAAAGAACAGAACACTTTTGATTATAATTGCATCACATGAAACAATATCGAAATATTTGAAATCAATAGATAGCTTGAATAAAGTTTAAAAATACTTGCATAACATATGGATCCATTGCATAAAGTAAATGCAAGGGTTACGATAATTGCATAAACGAATAACAAAGATCATTATGGATATGAATAATTAACAATAATTATTCACGAGTATGCTTTGAAATTGATAACTCATTTTGAGTTAGGAACTAGCAATAAATGTAAGGAGTTTAGCAATAATCAGGAATTTGAACAATATATACCTATTTGCACGAAATAAAATAGTGTATAAGGTTTAGATACTTGTATAGTAAAGAAAGAGTTCAGATACTTGCACAACAAAAGATTTAGTTAAGGAACTTGCATACATACACCTATTGCATAAAATAAATGCATAGGTTTGGATACTTGCTCAATGTAAAAGTTGAGTAAGTTAGAAACTTGCCTTGGTCGTTGACTACTGCTACGCAATTTAATTTAACTTCTTTTGAAAGACCTATCAGTTATAAGATTGATCTTTCCGTCAGCCAATCATATTATACCATATAATATCACTTCTTTCTATGTAAATTATCTAACATTCAACCACATAATCAAATATTAGATAACACATTAACACCATAAACATTCAATTCTAAAGTTAGCACACATCGAGTCTTTAACAGTGTTCAATATAGTATGCTGAGTGGTTTCCCATAAACAACCAACAAACTAGTTTTCGTCTCGTCTACACTGTTTTCACAGTGAGTTAGATCGGTTGCCAGTTCGTATATACCTCCGCTCCCTGAAGGAATTGTTTAGCCCAGATACTATACATCGACTATTAAAGAGTACGACTGTACCACTACTTTATGAATTAACACTAAGTCTTTCATTATATAAGCCTTTCTTTATGGTCCTGTAGGTTAAATACCAGATCCAGAAACTGGATTCCAAATCCAGCAAAATAGATGGCAATCCAGCAAACTGGATTCAAACTATCCTACAATACAGCAAACTAGATTACAGTATTCAACAAACTGGATTACACTATTCAGCAAACTGGATTACACTATTCAGCAAACTGGATTCACTAATTCAGCTAGCTGGATTCACCCAATTCAGCTAGCTGGATTCAAACTGTTTTCCATGTTATTAAATAATTCATTTAATCGATCTAAAATGCCATAAATATTATACCACCCTACAAATGACCAAAGTCCTTATCAAAAATCTGTATGAACCATATTTAAGGTTCTCAAGTCATAAAATCCCATTTTCCAAAATTTTCAACTTCACATAATTAATTAAATCCATTTATACATAACTTTATTATTTACATGAAACATAGCAACACAACTTCAAAATCATTTCTTTTCTGGAAATAGACTATGTATAGTCCCCTTATGAAAATATATTTTACCCGGAATGTTTAAAATCCATTTACTATATTTAAATAGTCCAAAATAGCCAAATCTTGCTACATTTTTCATAAATCGAAATTGCATCTAAATATTCTAAAATTTTCAGGGTATGATCCTGCTATATACATATACGCCCTGTAATTATTTCATAAGTTTTGGAGTTAATCACAAAGAGTTATTCAAGAGTACTTTTGAAAATAGTCCTTCACGATAAAATCCATAACTTTCATTTTACATAGTCAAAAATCTTCAAATTTTTACATGACTCACATAACTTCCCATATTATCACCCTAAAGTTTCCAAAAATTTTAAAAGCACAAAAAGGTGACGAAATTACCCCTGGAATCAAATAGTCAACATGGTTTTTCACCCTTTTTGTTCACCACCTGGGCTGTTTTGACTAAAACAGTCCATACGAATTTTGTACCAACTATTTTTGCGTTCTACCACTTGATTTTTGTAATTACTTATATATCTAGCATCACTTTTTGACGGATCGTAAAAAGAGTTTACGGATCTCAAATGGTAACTATATAAAGTGAACAAAAGTTAGGGTTTTCTAACTTTTTAGAAACTAGTTTTAGGTCTTTTCTTTTTCTACACTCTTAAACCCCCAAATAGGTAAGATTCAAATACAAAACACACCAAAATAAATGAAAATAAACTAGATTAAGGTTAGAAAAATTATACCTTTGCTTGATTTCCTTTCCCCTTCTTCCTAAGGTTTGTTTGTGGGATTTGAGCACACCAAAAACTCCCTCCCTTTTCTTCCTCCATGGCTGCCGCCCCTCTCCCCTTTCTCTCTCTTTAGTTTCTTTCTTTAGCAAAATGGAAAGTGAGAGATGAGAGAGAAATAAGATGAACAAGTAACTTTTGCTTTATTAAATCTAATTACTTAGATATTCTATAGATACATGGAGTATATCTATACATTTAGCCATCATTAGGAAGCACACTTCTTACACATTTTTGACAACTTGTTGATGGGTCATGATTATATTTTGTACTTCTTTAACCATTCCAACAAGCAAGCTATTAGAAACTAACAACTCACCCATTTTTTTTACACCATGCCGGCAGCCCACTTCATTCATTGTCCCATTTTCTTTGTCTTATTTTATTGCTTTAATAACTTATTAAGTTGATCAAAATATCTACCAAGTGGGCTAGCAATTGGGCTTCAATTAAACTCCTTTTGGGCTCCCTTTTAACTAGTTTTTGCCACTAGTTTCTAAATATTTTTAATCCATGCTTGGTTACTAATTTAATAAGTGTTGGGCCAATTTAATTAGTCCACACATTAATTATTCAAGTCCACAATTAAATAAATTAGTGGCTTGGTTAGTAAATTAATTAGGCTAGTCCATTAGTTTCCTTACTAATTGGACTATTAAAATAAACTATACATATAACACATAATCCTCATTAATTAATACCCATATTAATTAATGTACAAAATTTATTCACTTACTATATTCACTTTAATTGAATATTTAATTAACTAACTATCTTATCAATTGTTTAATATTAATATTCTTAGGTTAGTCCACTAATTTAAATAACTATTTGTGGCCCTACTTTAACTAGCAATTAATTACACACATTTTTCACATAAATCATAGCGTATTTATCATCATTGATAAATAATTATCATACACATTGAATCACATATACATACATTCCATTATAATCAATACTTATATTTAGTATTCAATTTCCTTAAGAAAATGAATTCTTATTATCCATAATATACATACATTCATTTAAATACAATTATAACCATAATTGTATTAATCATTAAAATCCATAATCATAGATCAAATTAGGTTTTGATCATTCCTTTAACTTTGCCTCATTTACCATACTTAGTCAATTTAAAATAAATTGAATAATCTTACAAATTCATATCATAAAGAAATAATCATAGTAATAATAATAATAATATTAATAATCATTTCTTAAAATATACATTTATCATTTAAACAATATAGTGATCATATTTTTGTATATAATCATAAATCTTTAATATAAAAATTAATTTATTAACAAAATATAATTTATAGTTATTAACTATTTCTTTAATAAGAAATTTACTTGAAACCATATATGAAATAAATATATATGCACATATTACATAATCACATTTCTTTCCTTGCACACATTCCCATACTTGCTTTAATATATCGAAAATCTTGGGTTATTACAGTAAATAATCAACATTCATTATTTCATTTGAACTTTGATTATATTGTCAATTATTTCTTCAATGTTCTTAAATTGTTGAACTATGCGATTATTATTCTTATTCATTCATGATATATCTTTTTTTCATTCATTTTAAACTTGCTGGGCAAAGTAGTTGCTCACTCTTGCTATATCATGAACCTATTGCAGTTAAGCTAGAGAGTTCCAAAGCGGACAAAGGCAAGGGAAAGCTTAAGGAATAGTTATATGTATTATCCCGTTATGTAATCGTGGAATTGTTTTGTATTATTAATGTATTCTGCGATGTATTTTATCCTTTCTAATTTCATTTGCTTTGGCCAAAGACTTCTGAGTCGTCATTTATCGAATCACATAGGACATTCTCTCCTTTTACTAGAAGTGGTAGATTCTTTGTTGATCATTCACCTATCTCCATGTATAACTTATTATACCCAATCATACCCTTTGATATACCCTAAAAGTCTTAAGGGACATGTCAAAGTATAACTCATTATACATAAGATACTATGATGATCTCAAGTCCAAGGATCACTTGTACTACTATCACTAGAGGAATTCCTATTGACAGCCGAGTAAAACTCCATTAGGTATTCCTTAGCGAGCCACGTTTAGTGAACTTATTCTCCAATAAGCACCTACATACTTGTTTTAGTGTCTCCACACAAATGATTATGAGATCAATCATCCTCTTCTTAAGAGCAAGCAACGTATGTACTAATCTATCCGGATTCACTAATCCCCTATTTAGTAATCCAACGATTAAGAACAATTTTAGTTTGTGAGCTATCTTGAATTTAGATCTCATTAGCATGATCACCATCATGATTCTAAAAACATTGCTCAAAATTATGGGTTTATCACATTTAATATAACAGCACCATGTAGATAATATAAAATGCCTTTTAAGAAAATCAATTTTTTTATTAATAAATGAATAAGATTACAAAGTATATGCTACATCATATCAAATATGATTGGCTTGTGTGCATACTACTTTCAGAGAGCTCAATAATTTATTAAATTAGTAGCCCAAAATTGGTAGAAAGTAAACTTGATTTTTCAAGTAGCCTAAACTAAGTGTATTCAAGCCCAAAAAGAATTAAGTAATGGTCCAATTTTTGACCCAATAAAGGAGGGACTTTTTAGTCATTTGAGCAAGTGAATTAGTAATTAAAATAAAACCAAAATTTGAAGGAAAATGGGCTAGGTGGCCGGCTATATGGTACCACATGTGATGAGTTGTTCATTTTTTTTGCTAACTTGCTTAATAGAGTGGAGAAAGTAGTACAAGTAATAATTAATGCCCATCACCAAGTTGTCACATGAATGTACTTGCTCATGATGATAAAATGAATAGATACAACCTATGTATCCATAGATTATGTAAGCAATTAGTTGGTGGAAGCAAAGTGAGTCTTGATCATCTTCATTTTCTTAGTAAACTAGAGAGAGAAAATAGAGAGTAAAAATAATATCAAGGGGAGATAAAGAGTGTGACACCCCCAAATTCAGGTATCAATACCTCGAATCTGGTGCTCACGATAAAGTACATCCATACACCTCTAAACAACATAAATCAACAAATGCGGAATAAATAAACATATGTTGTTCCTACTAACCAGAGAAGGAAAATACTTAAAATCTAAATCACAAAATTGTTATAGCAGTTTACTGCTATACCTTGAACTTGATCGAATGGCAATCCTTCTTCTTTTTCCACAATACTCAACGAACCCAGACATTCACCTCTCGTTCACCCGCGTCTGACCTCTCTTGTTTTCTCCTCTCTGCGACTTGCTTCTCTCTCTCTAATTTGGACTCACAAAGCTCGGTAGCTGGGCTAGGGTTTGGACTCCCAATTTATAGAAGAAATTTTACCCGCTTGCTGGGTCTTACCCCAATCGCTCGCACCTTTGACCGTTGGTAGGAAAGAGGCAGCGACTGACGGTTTCCATCATTCCCCAGCTGGGTTCGGCCGGCACCTCGAGTCGCGTGGTCCCATCGGTCGACTCACCGGATTTCTAGAACCCTTGGTTCGTTTGGTTGTCTTTTGGTCGTTGATATCCTTCCCCGCTTCGTCCGCTGGTCGCTCACGCTGTCGCCGGCGCTCGCCTGGCGACTCTCCCTCCAGTCAATCGCTCACACCCCGTCCGATTGATTGAAAAGCTAGGGCTTGCTTTGGTTGGATTTGAGGTGAGGGTTAGATAACTGGTATGACTAAATTGAGGGCTTGAGGTTTTTCCCCCAAATTGATTTCGCTACCTTGAAACTCTTCCCAAATGAAATTGCCGGTTGCCCCAAATTAAAGGAAACGGATCGACCCAGTGTATTACCCAACCCGACCGGTAGAAGAAATAAGGAATGGGCTCAACCCAATAGGGTTGGGCCAGCTGAATTAATTAAAAGGCGACCCAAAAAGGAATTTAAGAAGGAATCTGGGCTCAGCCCACTTAAAGATTTGGGTCAGCTAAAAAAATAAAACAAAAATAAAAGAGATGGTCCAAATAAATTAACCACCTTATATTTCTAACATTTTAAATTAAATACTTAACCAATTAACTAATTATTTAAAATATTTATTTTAACCATAATTCTTTATTCGAATTATTTAATCCGATAAAATTATTTATTTAATTTTCCCCAATTTTCTTGTCAATCAACTGTTAGGGTTAACTCATTAATTTATTCACCTATTAGTGAGCCCATTTAAGGTAAAGAAAATTATTGGACCACGTATTTATATAATTAAATAATAATACCTACATGGATCCAATTAAATTCGTAAAATTAAATAAAAATGAATTTCATATATCAAGATAATTTGATACAAAGTTTAAAAATTCCTGGACATTACATCCTCTCCCCCTTATAAAAATTCCGTCCCCGGAATTTCTGTAACGAATGCAATTTTTATGATTGAATAAAAATATTTATTGAGTTATATAAATATTTTTATTAATTTATTGAGTTAAATAAATAATTTATTAAGTTTTGGTGAAGTGGGTATATATTGAGTTTAATAATGTTAAATATTATTTGAATGTGATTTGTTATGTTTATTCTAATTTAATTTAATGATTAAATTAGATGATGAAAAGGTTTATTTGAATAAATGATTTATTTGAATAAGAGAATTTATTTGGTATTATTGTTATTTGTTAAATAAAATTATTATTTGAGTTGGTAAGGTTTAATTGAATTTATTTAATAATAAGTTCAATTAAATTAGAAGTGTGACATTTTAAACTATATATTATATTGGTTTATTAAAATAAATGAGAAAGTGTTTAATTCAGTTTTACCAAACAAGGCCCTATGATCATTGTTTGGGAATAATGGGTTATTTTATTTGTATTTTACCAAACAAGGCCTTAAGACCTTTAGTTAAAATAATGGATTAATTTATTTAGTATTTGCCAAACAAGCCATAGAGGCTTTTGAAATTTTTAACTGATAGATATTATATCATACGTTATTATTATATTAAGTATCAGTTTTTATTTTGTTTTTATTTCATCAGTTTTTATTTTTTAAAAAGAACGTCAGTTAAGAAAGAAAGAAAGAAAAACAAAGAAGAAGAAACACAGAGCTTGAGAGAAAGAAAAGAACTCTGTGAATTTGAGAGTTGAGAGAAAAGAGGGAAATTGTGTGAGAAGCTTGGAGATTGGAGTAAGAATTCAAGCAAGGAAGTTTAATCAAATTTTCTTACAACAATTGAAGGTATAATTCTTTTTCCTCTTGGTTTATTCTACTGTATATAATTTTAGTTACTGTATGTGAATTCAATTGCTAGAGTATATGAATTATTTGATTATAGTTGTTGTAATTGGTAGTAATCATGTGTTAGATGATTATATGTTGATTAATAATCAATTTAGAGGTGTTAATTCATGAAAACATGATTTAGAATGAAGTCTTTGTTTTTACAGAGTCTTATCTCATGTATGGTATATATATTTGATAATTGAGGTTCAATTAGATTATTAATTGGTAAGTTGACTTTTGATTGTGTTAATACGATGAAAAATGAAAAGAATGTAATTTAAATGGATTAAAATGATTGAAAGATGAGTTTACAGTGGTTGATTTTATTAAAATAGCTAAAACATGAATATTTAGTTTTAACAGTGAATTTTTGGTTTTAAATTGGTTGATTATGTGTTTTATAATGCTTAGATTGATTAGAAACGTGTTGGGTAAATGTTTTGTATCATATATGATGTCTGGGTATATTTAATTTGTTTTCTTGATGGTAGAATTCGGAAAATTTGGCCAAATTGGCCTAAGTTTTCACTGGTTCGCGAGCTGGGGAAGACGACAGTTGAGTCTCTCGCCCCGGCGAGAGAAATGAACTGATTTCTTCGCCCCGGCGGCAGCGTCGCCCCGACGACATATTTGTTAAGAAATCCACCGCCCCGGCGGTGGAACAGTAATAAAAAAAATATATTATTAAAAATTATTAAATTATTTTGTGGTTTCGCTAAGTTGTTTTATGCATGTCTAAAGCCCGTATTAAAGCATTAAGTGACCAATGAATTGCCAAGATGATTGTTAAACTAGTACTTGTTGACTATGGTATGCTAAATGAGATGTTATAATAAAAGGATAAGAGCAAACCTAAAAATGCTTTTAATTTTGTGACTAATTATGTTACCATTTTATAATTAAATGTATAGGTTGTTTAAGGATCGTGAATTACTTAAATTTGTAATCTACGCTTGAGGCAAGTTTTCCTCCCTTAAACTTGAAAATTATTTATAGCAAGTTCCTTATCTCAACTTATTACTTTTACGTTGAGCAAGTTGTTCTTTTCTTTTAACTTGTTAATTTATTCAAAACAAGTTTATTTATATTGAGCAAGCTTATTGACCTTAGCTTATTGATATTCAAGCAAGGTTACTATCATGATTATGTACTTAAGTTTTATTCCAATCATTGTTTATTATTCAAACTTCGAGTATAGTTTCTATTGAACAAACTCTATTGATGAATTAGACTAGCAAACCTTTATTGATTCAGCTAGTCCTTAGTTGATGAGCGATTTCAAAGACTTAGAATATTTTCTATTCTTGTTTCAAACCAAATTTATTTTGGTACGGATTCAGACGATAAACTGAGATGAACAACCCTAATATAGGGGATTACTTACGCGACAGCGTTAAAATATTTGTGCACAATACATTGTACAAAGGGCTGATCCCCCTGAGTACGAGATGCTGGTCCATAGTCTATATGACTGTTAAAGGTTACAGTAGAAATACTTGTCAACCTAGGACATAGTTCGAGGTCTTGTGACCCTCAGATATAATTTCTAAATCTCGAAATCTATTTTTCCTTGAATCGAGCATTCAAACGAGCTTTAGACTTTGATCATTTATTGACTGAGATTCAGAAAACTATTATTCCTCAGTTGAAATCCATTTCATTTAAATATTATTGTTATCGTACTTGTGAGCAATTGTTTGCTCACTCTTGCACTAATCATTGCAGCTAAGGCTGAGAAGACGGACGAGCCGTCCACGAGCAAAGGCAAGGGCAAGATGCATAAATAGCTAACGACCTGCTATTTACTTGATGATTATTTGTAACAATACTTGTTTTAAATTATGTTTTATTCCGCATTGATGTATTAAGGTTTAGATAACCTGGGAATTGAATGTTTAATAGTTTGGTGTTGTAACCCATTTTGGGAAGATATTTCTTTAAGTTTATTTAATTGTTATTTTATTGGGTAGTTAGTTTTGAATGTATGTTTTAGTGAACACCAAATCAGTGGGAATTAAGTACCAGAATGGAAGTGGGAGCATACCAATGCATTTATATTATTGATTGGGATGATACCTGACACCACGTCTTTGGATTCCATTGCATCCTGAACGGTCATGTTGAACGTGCGGGCTGTTGGTCTGTTGGCTTGACTGGCTGGTGCCCCGTAGCTCAACCGGTTGTTATTCCCGCTGTTGTTGTTGCTCCTGTTGCCACTCCCGACGTCGCCCTTCCTCTTCGGACAGTCCTTAATCTGATGGTCGGGTGCTCCACAAGAGAAACATCCTCCTTTCTGTTTGTTCGGACACTGGGGAGCCATGTGCCCCGGTTGTCCACACCGGTAACAAACACTTTTCCCTTTCATGCATTCCCCAGCGTGGTTTTTCCCACAATTGCTACACCTGCCAGTTTTCCTCGCCTCCCCTCCAGATTGGTTTCCTCCGGATTTATTGCTCCCAAACGATTGGCTTTCATTCCAGTTGCGCTTATTAGGGTTGCTGCCTCCGCTGCTCCCTGCCTTGGCAGCCTCCTGGTTCTTCTTCTTGTCCTGATTAAATCGGGCTACTGCTTCATTGCCCCCTTCCGCAATGATAGCCCTTTCCAGCAACTCCGAGAAGTTCTTAATCTTCAATATTGCGACTGACTTCTGTACCCATGGTTTTAGTCCCAGCTCAAACCTTCTAGCCTTCCTGGCCTCGGTGTCCACTTGGTGTGGGGCAAATCGGGCCAGTTCATTGAATTTGCCGCGTACTCGGCGACAGTCATATTCCCCTGCTTCAGTTCCAGGAACTTCACTTCCATGTCCTGCTGTGTATTCTCTGGAAAGTAATTTTCGAAGAACAACTCTTTAAATCTTTCCCAGGAAATGACCCCCTCACCTGCTCGTCCCTTATTGGCCTTCCACCAATAGTTAGCCTCGCCCTTCAGCATGAACGTGGCAAATCCTGTCTTTTGTTCCCCGGCCACCCGTGCGACCTCGAAGACCTTCTCTATCTCTTCTATCCAGGTCTGTGCTTCTATTGGGTTAAGAGTTCCCTTGAACTAGGGTGGTCCGACCAGTTTAAAATCTTTAAAATTTGCCAAATGATGTGTTGGCCCGGGGGCTGCTTGGGTCCCTACAGGTGGCGGTCTTGATTGCATGGCTTCTGCCAGCATTTCTGTGAACATTCTCATTGGATTGGATTGATTTCCAACCTCACTTTCTGACTCTTCAACCTGTCGGTTACGTGGTCGTCCTCTTGGCGGCATGAATTGAATTCTGGCCGACTTTTACCTATAGTTTTATATTTTACACAATATGTCATTAAAATCAGCATCTAAGAGCAGAAACATCTATCAAACACATTTGATTTAAAAGGAACAACTGCATTTATATTGATATACCACTGTTTGTTACAAAGACTAAACCTGTGGCATACTTCTATAAATGCGCCACTGCATGCCCTATCCATCATTAAACATTTCCCTAAGACAAAAGTGGGGATTCTAATTTTCCATCCCTCAAGACAACAAAAGTTGGGGTTTAACTGCTACCCCAAATATGAAAACAAATATAAAGTTTCACAAGACAAACATGAATACGTCCCTAATATAACAAAAAGTGGGACTGATTGTACTAAAGACAAAGCAACCATCATATCACGTCACTCCACGTCGTGACGAATCCGTGCCTGCTGACCAGAAAAGAATGCTCCACCCCCGACCCTGTGACGAATAGAGTGGCTAGACTCCCCTACCTCAGTCTGGGGCCTCCTGTAGGCTGCATCTAAAGCATATCCTAGGGTCTCTATCCTCACTGCTCTGGCCTCCAACTGGTCCTCTAACTGATCGACCCTCCTGGCTTCCCTGATCCAGGCCTCTCTGACATGCATCCTCTCAGACACCTCCAGCCCAACCTCGAACTTCATGGCCTCCTGCTTGGCCTTCAGGTGGGCGATCTGCAGATCCTTCTGCTCCAGCCTCTCTCTCAGCTCAGCGTTCCGGGCCACTAGTTGATGTAGCAGTGGTCCGATCTGCTGCGCTGAGGACTCGTAGCCCTGCAGCTGTATCTTCGCTACTCCCAGGTCATGCTCGAGCTGGTAAGCCAGATCCCTATACTGGTCCTCCCTGAACTGGTGGGTCTGATTCTGCTCCTCCAGATGAGCTATCCGATCCTCCAGCTCCTCGTTCCTGCTGGTTAGTCCCTCAATGATATCGTCGGCAGTGGACCCCATGCCATCAACATCAACAGGTGGCTCCTCTCCCTCGGTCTCGGGGTCCTCCTCACTGTCATCCGGGTCCTGACTACCAGATCTCATCACCCTACCTATAACAGGCTCTGGTAGCTCCCCCTGATAGTCCTCCTCTGGCTCGGACTCCTCCAGCGGTACTCCTGGGGCAATAGGAGCATACCCCACTAACTGCTCAGCAACTACTGGTATATCTACGAATGTCTCCTCCTCCTGGACTCCACTAGTCCCTCCTATGTCAGTCATCCTACAATCACACTGAAAATCAACATTAGTACAACAATAAAATATATTCATTGAAGAAATGAAATTATATTTCATTGGGTACTACTCGACTCGATGAATTCCCCAATTCATCAAAACCACATATAATAAATCTCCTCGATTTATCTCCTAACACTCAATACGAGTTTACTATGAAGGTTATAACCTAGGTTTCGCGATCCTAAAGTTTATAACCTACGACTTTGATACCAACCTGTGACGCCCCCAGGTTCGGGTCTCTAAATACCCGGATCCGGTCATCACGATCTAATACAACGTTCACCTCCAACAACATACATTGACAAAAATGCGGAATATAACAAACATATATTGTTCATTAGAAAGGTGTTACTAGTCCCAGAATACAATAACCTTAAACACATACACAAATCCATACCCTAAATAACTATCAGGGTTTAAATTACATTAACAGTGATTAACTACACATAAATTTCAAATCTGCTACATGAAGTCTATCACTTCATCTTTTCTTTCCCTTTGTTCTTCCCTGACGTCACGGGTTTAGCTGCAATGAAGTCATGATATAGCAAGGATGAGTAATGAGTTTACTCGACAAGTTTAAAGTACAACAATAAGGATATATCATGATGAGAGGGATATAGAAAGAGATTTCAACAATAGAATTATCAGAAGCAATAACAATAAATGCTTTTAGAACAATTGATAGTCAAGTAGACTTTGAACAATAACTTCCAAAGGAGTCAATAGCTAGTTGACCCTCTGGTTACTGGCTACAGAATAAGTACTTGAGGGGATCAGCCTCGCGTACGCTATGTGTATGCATAACATTTAATTCCGCTAGTTGTACCTTATATACGGTACCTGGGGTACTCCCCTATAATAAAAGGGGTGTTCATCCAGTCTAAGAATCCTCACCATTGATTGGTTCGGATAACTTTTATAAATTCTCACATACGTGCCTGACCGAGACAAGGGTTCAGACTTAATCATGAATAGTTCATAAATTTCAGAACTTTAAATAGATATACGAATTCCAATGCACGAGTGCGATGTCAATGAATACGTAGACGTGGAATAATTTTAAAAATAATTAGACCACTTAAGGCATGCTTGGAGATAAGATTCCAGCTTAAAGAATAACTTGCAACAATATATACCTTTTTGCACGAATTAAAAATAATGCATAAGGTTTAGAAATTTGCTCAATATCAAAGTTGAGTAAGATAGAACTTGTCTGTTTGCTCAGCTACAGATAAAATTTAGCTTTAATTAATTGATCTTGGATAACCTATCAGTTGATAAAGTCGGTTTATTCATTAGCATTGCATAACTATATATCGATACACTCACTTATGCTATTCATCTAGCAGATAAACAATACACCATAAACATTTAATTACTATCTAATCATTAGCTAGACAGAAATTAACTTAATGACCTCTAGCTATCATTTAAAAATAAATAATAGTTAATCATGGTTACCTAGCTTTTAAGTACTCAACTATTACCCTTATTAGTCTCTAAATATGGGTTAATAATCCTTACTTATTATTTATAGAATAAATAATAAATTTATTTTGGTTTAATAGCAACTAGATATTAGTTGATTACTTATTCAATTTTATTTACCCTTAATTACTATTCACCCTTAAGGGTAATTGAGAAATTATTATTCTTGTTCCTTATTAATTAATTCTACACACACTTAACTGTTATTAAATAATCATTAAGTGTTTATTATCATTATTTATTAAGGGCCAAAAATAATTAACTTATTAATCTCCCTCATACTTAATCATTATTTCATTAATGATTAAGTAATTGTTATCCTTATTAGCTTTATTCATACTTAATTATTATTAATATTAATTAAATAATAATTAAATATTTAGTACCTTTATTTATTAATAATTGATAAATAATAAATAATTATTAACTTTACTCATATCTAATTATTATTTAGGATTAAATAATAATTAAATATTTATTACCTTTATTTATTATTTATGGATAAATAATAAATAATTATTTGTTAACCTTGCTCATACTTAATTTTTAATAAATATTTACTACCCTTATTTATTATTTATTGATAAATAATAAATAATTAATTTACTCATTTATTCATATTTAATTATTATTTAATATCGATCAAATAATAATTTAAATATTTATTATCTTTATTTATTATTATATTGATAAATAATAAATAATTACTTTATTAATTTTATTCATACTTAATTATTATTTATTATCAATTAAATAATAATTAAATATTTATAACATTTACTTATACTTAATTATTATTTAATATTAATTAAATATTTATTTATTATTTAGTGATAAACAGTAAGTAATTAATTTACCAATTTATTCATATTTAATTAGTATTTATTAATCAAATAAAATTAACTATTTATTATCTTTATTTATTATTTATTGATAAATAATAAATAATTACTTATTAATTTTTATTTATTAGTTATAATAAACCAATCAGTTTGCAAATGCATTATTAACTCAAATTAATTACCCATTAATTAAGCCAATACCTGTATAGTTGATTAACAATTTGACAACAATTATACTCCATTCGCTAATTATTTTTGTTTAAATAATCAAATGAATTACAAAACCAATTTGGAAAATAACTAAATTATTGCCTAATACCACTGAACATCACAGTTCCTTCAATATCATTTCAAGCCAACTAACAGTTGTTCAACATAGTAGGGGAATACTGATCCCAGTATTCAGTATAGTTAAATTTACCAAATCTTACACAAGCAAAACAGGTTACCAATCAATACCATAAAGAAATCTAACAGTTTGGTTCTCATTGGCATTACATCAAACACTTTGTGGGCACACTAAGGTCGACGCTAGCCTAAATCCTGCATAAAATCCTACTGCCCGAACCCTGAGGTTCACTTGAACACCAAAATTCCAATTCAAAGAACAATTCAATACAGATTTTCCAAATCAAAACCAAACAACAAACAAAAGTAATTCAATACCAGATTCTTAATCAAGATAAACCAACACAATACAGTATTGTGAAATCAACCAAGAAAAATCCTAATACAATAATCACAGCTACTAACCAGAGAAGGAAAATACTTAAAATCTAAATCACAAAATTGTTATAGCAGTTTACTACTATACCTTGAACTTGATCGAATGGCAATCCTTCTTCTTTTTCCACAATACTCAACGAACCCAGACATTCACCTCTCGTTCACCCGCGTCTGACCTCCCCTGTTTTCTCCTCTCTACGACTTGCTTCTCTCTCTCTAATTTGGACTCACAAAGCTCGGTAGCTGGGCTAGGGTTTGGACTCCCAATTTATAGAAGAAATTTTACCCGCTTGCTGGGTCTTACCCCAATCGCTCGCACCTTTGACCGTTGGTAGGAAAGAGGCAGCGACTAACGGTTTCCATCATTCCCCAGTTGGGTTCGGCCGGCACCTCGAGCCGCGTGGTCCCGTCGGTCGACTCACCGGATTTCTGGAACCCCTGGTCCGTTTGGTTGTCTTTTGGTCGTTGATATCCTTCCCCGCTTCGTCCGCTGGTCGCTCACGCTGTCGCCGGCGCTCGCCTGGCGACTCTCCCTCCAGTCAATCGCTCACACCCCGTCCGATTGATTGAAAAGCTAGGGCTTGCTTTGGTTGGATTTGAGGTGAGGGTTAGATAGCTGGTATGACTGAATTGAGGGCCTGAGGTTTTTCCCCCAAATTGATTTCGCTGCCTTGAAACTCTTCCCAAATGAAATTGCCGGTTGCCCCAAATTAAAGGAAACGGATCGACCCAGTGTATTACCCAACCCGACCGGTAGAAGAAATAAGGAATTGGCTCAACCCAATAGGGCTGGGCCAGCTGAATTAATTAAAAGGCGGCCCAAAAAGGAATTTAAGAAGGAATCTGGGCTCAGCCCAATTAAAGATTTTTTGGGTCAGCTAAAAAAATAAAACAAAAATAAAAGAGATGGTCCAAATAAATTAACCACCTTATATTTCTAACATTTTAAATTAAATACTTAACCAATTAACTAATTATTTAAAATATTTATTTTAACCATAATTCTTTATTCGAATTATTTAATCCGATAAAATTATTTATTTAATTTTCCCCAATTTTCTTGTCAATCAACTGTTAGGGTTAACTCATTAATTTATTCACCTATTAGTGAGCCCCTTTAAGGCAAAGAAAATTATCGGACCACGTATTTATATAATTAAATAATAATACCTACATGGATCCAATTAAATTCGTAAAATTAAATAAAAATGAATTTCATATATCAAGATAATTTGATACAAAGTTTAAAAATTCCTGGACATTACAAACGCCTTCAACAATAACTATCTAGGTACATGGCCCAGTGACGTGGTTCTCGAGACTGATGGATTTCCCGCGCCAAAGCTGCTACCGGAGGTGCTGATTGACGATGATTCTGATATGGAGGAGAATAGTGGGGATCAGAAAAATACAGCCGAAGAAGATCTAGTCGTGAGTTCCGACGCTGATGTACCGATTTTGTTAGTGCCCCATGTACCTTCTCTGCCAAACCTCAAAGATCTGGGTAGTTTTGCAATCCCCTGCCCAATTGGTAGTCTTGTCGTCGACAAAGCTCTAATTAACATCGGAGCTAGCATGAATATGGAGTCATGGTGGGATGAGAAAGGGGTCCATGAGAAGTTAGTTGAAGATCCAGTTGTGTTCAAGAAGCTTCAATGCCACAGTTCGTTCATAAATACAATAGAGCATATGCCTAGCTATTTGAAGGTTATAAAGGAGATTTTATTGGAAAAGAGCATGCTAGGTGATTTTGAATCAATGTCCCTTACAGAAGCAAAGTCATCAGACGTTTCATTATTACTAATGGATGGAGAGTTCCTCAATTTTCGAAGGGGCATTGGATAGAAAAGGAAGTAGTCAGGCTGAAAGTCTATAATTCAAGCGCTTGATGGGAGGCAACCCAATCATTTTAGTATCTTTAGCTATTTTAGTTTTTTGTATTTTTACATTTAGTTAGGATAGTAGTAGTTAGTTTCTAAGATTTTCAGTGCTTTGCTAGTCTCTCATGCTTTTAAAAAGGTTGTGCTAATCCATGTTATGCTATGTTGCTTTGAACAGGTAAAAGGTTTTGGGATTGCACCAATTGAAGAAAAGGGGAACAAAGCAAAAATTTCAGAAAAGAGGATTCTCGCCCCGACGAGAAAAATGCACTAGAGATCCTCACCCCGGCGAGAACCTCTCTGCCAAAACTCGCCCCAGCCCATTCTTCTCTGTCCATTCTCGCCCCGGCGAGAACCCAAGGCAAAAATCTTCGCCCCGACGAAGATGACTGATTTTAGTTTTTAATTTCCTTCCCAAAATCAGATTCCATTCATTCCAAAACCTTCCTAACCAATTCAAACTCAATCCTAAACCCTCTCCACCTTTATCCCACACGGATCCAACTTCTAATTGATTCAAGCAACATCAAGGGTTCCTCTCCACTGTGTCAAACATTCACACGGTTTTATCAAGCAACTTGGGGAGAGTAGCTACTTGAGCAAGGCATTCATGAACATCAAACATCAAAATCAAGATGAATCCAAGTGTCGTTCTAGTTCCAGTTTCTCGAGTCTCTGCCGCTGCAAGCATTCTCACCATCGGATTCGGATAATGAGAAAGGTCGAGCACACCGCTTGACCAGTCAGGGAAGTCCTTCGTTTTAATTTCTTTATTTTGCAAACAATGAGGACATTGTTCATTATGAGTTTGGGGGTGGATTTGCTGTCATTATACATAGTCATGTCATTTTGCATTACATAATTGTTTAGTCATGTACTATGCATGGTTTAGTTATTGTTTTGCATATTAAATAAAAAATAAAAAAAAAAGTAAAAATTTAAAAATCACAAAAATATTTTTTGTTTTTATTGCATTCTTTTATAAAAGTTAGGAACATATAGAATTGCATTTAGGATAGTTTGAGCAATAAATTGATGTAGAGTATTTAAGGAAGGCCATGATGATTCTGATCAGTTACCTAATTAGTTTAGTGAGACGGATAAGGAGTGCTAAATTAAGAATTTTGTCTGTTTCTGATTTTGTCGAGCTTGAGACCCTTTTAATTCTTTTATGTACTTATCCATTTGGTTGAGCTAGTTTTAACTTTGAAGAAGTTTATATATTAAATGCTTATGGAAGAAATTTATGATCTCTATCTATATCTTGTTTGATCATAATTTAAAGTGTAATATGAGGATGAATATAATTTGGGGGAAATCTTGGTTAATTTGAAAAAAATTAAAAATTTTGAACCGTCCCCAGTTGAAAAAATGGATCATGTGGTGGGTTGAGATGGAGCGTAAAACGCACTCACTCATAAACACATGCAGCGAGATGGAGCGTAAAACACACTCGTTTAATTGGAAGTGAGATGGAGCGTAAAACGCACTCACTAAAAAAAAAAGAGAAGGAAAAGAGAAAAAAAATTGTTTGAATTTTTGGGGAAGGGTTCTAAAAGGAGCTTAAATGTTTGAAATAACCTTGTGATCCTCTAGTTATGTTTTTTAGTATTCACTTTGAGTTGTGGAAGATAAGCATATAGAGTTCTTGTTATTATACTAACCTTTTTGATATATTTAATGATGCGTTTAATTCATGAGCTTCTTTGAGTATTTTTTGCTAGTTTGATACATTTGGATTCACACACACACACGAAAGGGTTGGAAGTAAGATGATAATGGGTGTCGACGCCGGTTTTTCGCTCTCTTAATCTCTTCCAAATTTTAGCCTTTTGATTTAATGATTTTTTTGGAAAAGGTCGGCATTGATGTCGACGGGGTTTTGAAAGATCGTTTTTTATGATGAGCCAATTAACCAGAGTCGCCAGTTGGTATATTTGAAATGGATGTACCAACTCATCCGAGTTTTCGTGTTTTATAAATCGCTGGCTCATATGTGACTCCGAATTAATTGGTCTGCGAATCGAGATTCATAGAGTTCGGGGGCTTGCTTAAGTGAGGGGAAGGTGTTAGGCACCCCTCGACTTCCGTGAAACACGGTTACCGCAATCTTGATGCTTTTCTATCCTTTAATTCATGAAATGTGTGTGTGTGAGCGCGCGTGTGTGTGTGTGTGCCTATATGAATGTTGTGGTGAGTTTGTATGAAAGAATCATTTGGATTTTTTTAGGGAAAGTCGTGCTTTAATTTGAGAACGCTTCGGAATGTCTTTCGATTTATACGAGAAAGCTTGATTCTTTATAAGAAAGGTTTGATTTTAATTGTCAAAACCATGAGATTTTCATTAGGTGTCGTTTTGGTAAAACACGAGTTTGTTAAACCTTGGCCAAAATAGGAATCGAGATTTATACGTTGCTTTCATAAATGATAGGCAATTTCTAGAATCTCTTTCGCCCTATGTATCAAGGTTTAGTAAAACGTCCTTTTATTTATAAAATCATTTTGTGTGATGTTTTGGAAAACGATCTTTCTTTAGCTTTCTCGTTAGATAGGAATCGACATTCATTAACATTTCTCAAATTTTTACCTCGTGATTCTAATATCCTACTTTGATTGATTTTATGAAAATCTTATCATTTAGCTTTGAAACTAATTTCGTTTTGGTCATAAATCAAATCACGCATAAACTCGCGTCGGGGCTATTCATGGGCATGTAAGCCATCAAAATGTCCCCGAACGCCAACAATCCCAAATTTCACTATTTCGGGGCCTTAAGCACGATTCTCGCCTTAGCGTCGTTTTAAGGCCCAACGATTACATATTTACAATGAAAAACTACATCATTTCTACTTCTTACATCAAGATATGTCCATCATCGGATTGGGACCCCGGGGTCGCTTTCCTAGGCTCACAACCAAGTATCCACAAACAATCGGATATTACAAGAAAATAAACCGACCCGGATAATCTAACAATACCAAGATATCCTAAAATAACGATTTAAAGGAATTGATACCAAATATAACACCTTAAAACAAACAAAGAAATTAATGAACGAATATCATCGGGTTATTAGGAAGAGTTTTATTCCGATGGAAACTTCACTTATAATCCCTAATTCATTGTTCAATCAATAAATTTCATGAAAAATTGCATCTAATTTGATCAAATGATATGATAGAAATTGATATCACAAAAGAGATTTCACCTTGCTATTGATATCCAAATGGATGTAAACTTGATGTATTTGAATAGAATAAGGAGTGTATTGATACAATCAAAATCAAAAGAATTGAATTCTCTCCTTTTTTCTCTCTTTTCTTCCTATTTGATTGCAAAATTTCTCTCTTTTTCCTCTCAATTTCCGTGCTCTTTTGCTGCTGGAATTTCCTTCTTCTTCCCAATTCTAAAAATTGCTGACCCTCCTGTATGCTGCCTGAAGCTGGCTTAAATAGGCTGGCCAGAGCCAGCCGCAGATCTATCTGCGGCTGGCCGCAGATGGATCTGCGGCTGGCCAGCTGGCACGCCTCCCATCGCACTCAGCTGGTAGTGCTGATTTCCTGGTTTCCGTGCTGGCGCACCCACTTGGCCGCAGATCTATCCGCGGCTGGCGGGCTTGACTTTCTCGATTTTCGTGCCACGCCTCGATTTTCGCGCCGCGACGTCGGTTTTCGCTGACAGGCCCGTATTCTGCAGTCCGGGAATTTCCGGGAGACGTGCCACCTCATTCGGAAATGCCTGCCTCGGACGGCTTTATTGTCACGTAAACTTGGGTTGCCCAAAACATTGCGGCGGTGCCGGGCGTTTGCCCTTGTGCCCGCTCCTTTGCTCCCGCAAGCCGGTTCAATTGACGATTTCGCCCTCCTGTCATGGTTAGTAGAAGGAAACGCAAAAATTGGGTGTCTACAGCTGCCCCTCTTTATCATGTTCATGAAATGATAAATGAAATGAACAGGATAAAGAATAGACACTCGATGCATGAATGACAGTGTGTAAGAATGACAGTACATACATGATGCCACACATATAGCTTATGATGCAATCATAAGATGTAATGCATGCGAGACATTCGTAAGAGTGTCAATGTATCAACCCCTTGACCGTGTTTGTTAGTCTTTGGGTTCACTCTTTCAATCTATCGTCTCGTTCGGGGCCGGGTATCGTCGCCGGTCACCCATCGCGTAACCCCCGGTTATCGTCGCCGGTTGGTTATCTTGTCGGAGCCGGTTTTCGTCGCCGAACATCTATCTCGTGATCGCCGGTTATCGTCGCCGGTTGATCGTCTCGTCGGGGCCGGGTATCGTCGCCGGTCGCCCATCTCGTAACCCCCGGTTATCGTCGCCGGTTGGTTATCTTGTCGGAGCCGGTTATCGTCGCCGGTCATCCATCTCTTGATCGCCGGTTATCATCGCCGGTCGATCGTCATGTCGGGGCCGGGTATCGTTGCCGGTCGCCCATCTCGTAACCCCCGGTTATCGTCGCCGGTTGGTTATCTGTCGGAGCCGGTTATCGTCGCCGGTCATCCATCTCGTGATCGCCGGTTATCGTCGCCGGTCGATCGTCATGTCGGGGCCGGGTATCGTCGCCGGTCACCCATCGCGTAACCTCCGGTTATCGTCGCCGGTCGGTTATCTGTCGGAGCCGGTTATCGTCGCCGGTCATCCATCTCGTGATCGCCGGTTATCGCCGCCGGTCGATCGTCATGTCGGGGCCAGGTATCGTCGCCGGTCACCCATCGCGTAACCCCCGGTTATCGTCGCCGGTCGGTTATCTGTCGGAGCCGGTTATCGTCGCCGGTCATCCATCTCGTGATCGCCGGTTATCGCCGCCGGTCGATCGTCATGTCGGGGCCAGGTATCCTCGCCGGTCACCCATCTCGTGATCGCCGGTTATCGCCGCCGGTCGATCGTCGTGTCGGGGCCGGTTATCGTCGCCGGTCATCCATCTCGTGATCGCCGGTTATCGCCGCCGGTCGATCGTCTCGTCGGGGCCGGGTATCGTCGCCGGTCACCCATCGCGTAACCCCCGGTTATCGTCGCCGGTCGGTTATCTGTCGGAGCCGGTTATCGTCGCCGGTCATCCATCTCGTGATCGCCGGTTATCGCCGCCGGTCGATCGTCATGTCGGGGCCAGGTATCGTCGCCGGTCACCCATCTCGTGATCGCCGGTTATCGCCGCCGGTCGATCGTCGTGTCGGGGCCGGTTATCGTCGCCGGTCACCCATCGCGTAACCCCCGGTTATCGTCGCCGGTCGGTTATCTGTCGGAGCCGGTTATCGTCGCCGGTCATCCATCTCGTGATCGCCGGTTATCGCCGCCGGTCGATCGTCATGTCGGGGCCAGGTATCGTCGCCGGTCACCCATCTCGTGATCGCCGGTTATCGCCGCCGGTCGATCGTCGTGTCGGGGCCGGTTATCGTCGCCGGTCATCCATCTCGTGATCGCCGGTTATCGTCGCCGGTTGATCGTCTCGTCGGGGCCGGGTATCGTCGCCGGTCGCCCATCTCGTAACCCCCGGTTATCGTCGCCGGTTGGTTATCTTGTCGGAGCCGGTTATCGTCGCCGGTCATCCATCTCTTGATCGCCGGTTATCGTCGCCGGTCGATCGTCATGTCGGGGCCGGGTATCGTTGCCGGTCGCCCATCTCGTAACCCCCGGTTATCGTCGCCGGTTGGTTATCTGTCGGAGCCGGTTATCGTCGCCGGTCATCCATCTCGTGATCGCCGGTTATCGTCGCCGGTCGATCGTCATGTCGGGGCCGGGTATCGTCGCCGGTCACCCATCGCGTACCACCCGGTTATCGTCGCCGGTCGGTTATCTGTCTGTGCCGGTTATCGTATCCGGTCATCCATCTCGTGATCGCCGGTTATCGCCGCCGGTCGATCGTCATGTCGGGGCCAGGTAATCGTCGCCGGTCACCCATCGCGTAAACCCCCGGTTATCGTCGCCGGTCGGTTATCTGTCGGAGCCGGTTATCGTCGCCGGTCATCCATCTCGTGATCGCCGGTTATCGCCGCCGGTCGATCGTCATGTCGGGGCCAGGTATCGTCGCCGGTCACCCATCTCGTGATCGCCGGTTATCGCCGCCGGTCGATCGTCGTGTCGGGGCCGGTTATCGTCGCCGGTCATCCATCTCGTGATCGCCGGTTATCGCCGCCGGTCGATCGTCATGTCGGGGCCAGGTATCGTCGCCGGTCACCCATCTCGTGATCGCCGGTTATCGCCGCCGGTCGATCGTCGTGTCGGGGCCGGGTATCGTCGCCGGTCACCCACCGCGTAACCCCCGGTTATCGTCGCCGGTTGGTTATCTGTCGGAGCCGGTTATCGTCGCCGGACATCCATCTCGTGATCGCCGGTTATCGTCGCCGATCGATCGTCATGTCGGGGCCGGGTATCGTCGCCGGTCACCCATCGCGTAAAATTTTCACTTCAACACGTCAAATGGCTTCAAGGGAGCAAGGTGGGGCCCACCAGGGCCAGCCGCAGATGGATCTGCGGCCAGCCGCAGATACATCTGCGGCCAAGATCGGGCTTATAAGCGGCCTCCTGCTTCGAGATCTGTCACTTTCAACTTCCAACTCACACATATTCCTTGCGATTTTTGCTTGTTCGCAAGGGCTTTTCGTCGATTTTTCAACTTTCCTGCAAAAACTTCTTTCTCGCCCGTTCTATTCCAGCTATGGATCGTGATGCGCCCAGTAGCTCCTCCGCCTCTCGGACTTCGGGTGTTCGCCGTCGTAGGGCTGCACCTGCCCCTATTCCCCCTCGTACCCGTCAGGCTCGTTGCTTGGCGGAGTCTGTCATCCGTCCTGATCACCCGGACGTTGAGGAGGTTGCTCCTCCGGAGGTTGCGGTGGAGGAGCCGTCTTCCAGCACATCAGCTCCCCCCACTCATCGCGCCTTATCTGGCGCTTCTGTCCAGATACCCGATCTATTGGGTCGGGATCTCAGTCGTCATCCCTCGGCATCTCTTGTGGCTAATGAGGTATCCTCGATTCGGCTTTTCATTTGTTCTTGATTTCTCAATTTCCGGTTCTATCTGGATTGACCCATTGGTGATTTTCACAGGTGCCTGAGTTTACCCAGCCGAGGGGTAATTGGTTCAACATTTACTCTCTCTACGCGGCCCTGCATAGTGATTACCGGGAGATGGTGGACTCTTGGGGCTTTCGACATTTCTTCACTATCATTCCCCGTCAGTGCCCCTGGGGTTACATGAGGGCTTTATCCGAGCGATGGTTCCACCATACGCAGTCTCTCCATCTTCTTGACTGTGAGGTCGTGCTGACCCCCTGGGATTGGAGGTACATTACGGGCATAGAGTTCACCAGGTCCCGTGTCCCCCTGGATCTTGATATCACTCCAGTGGAGGTCCGAGCTTTATTGGGCTTTGGTGCTGAGGATCGGGTCTTTAAGGCCCGTAGCATTCGATCCGGCGCTTTGGCTGTCGATGCTGTTGGGGGTCTGTACGCACTGCCCATTCCCGCGGATCAGGGCACCAGGGACATTCTGCTACGACGCCTGTTCCTGACCATCATGAGGGGTTGTTTTCTGGGGAACAACTCCTCCACCATTCATTTCAGCGTCGTAGGAGCGGTCAGAGACGTGGACCGCATCGGTGACTATGACTGGGGGTCATTCACCTTTGCCTATTTCCTCCATGGCATGCGTCTACGCTCAGAGGGACAGACTGATGCCTGGCTCGGCTTCTACCACTTTCTGTTGGTGAGTCCCCTCCTCCTCTCTCTTACTGTATTTCTTTTCCTTTCATCTCTTTTCTGTATTTGATAGTGACTCGTGCCTTGCCTTGTTTCTATTCACAGTTCTGGGCTTACGAGCGGCTGCCATGTCTGAGGCCTATCACTACTCTGGGCCCGGACACTTATCCTCGGGGTCGGCGATGGCATCACAGTACTCTGGAGGAGGTCCCCGTGTCGGGCAGCTTTGCACATTGTCGTATTCAGCTGGAGTTGATCACGGCTGCCGACGTCGTCTGGATTCCCTACCTCTCCGATCATCTGACTGTGGGGTTTGCTGACGGGCATCCTTCCGGCCCGGAGTTCGAGCTTTCCACCCGTCGCCTCACTTTGCAGAGTGTTGGAGGCTGGGTGATGTATCTGGGAGAGCGCGCATTTAGATGCGTCACTGGGGAGATCCGCATCCCGCACTCCCTTTCTTTCACTACTTTCTGGCCGCTGGATTCTCAGCCCTCGGAGATCATGCTCGCCGGGGAGGATGGTCGGATGCTTTCCACAGGCCCCAGTACGAGTGAGGCTTTCAGGACTTGGTGGGTACCTCGTACCATCGGTCCCCAGACTCGGGCCACTTTCTTTCTTGGAGACATGGTTCCAGGCTCGGTTACGATGACCGATTGGGCTGCCTGTGTTCGGACCCCTACCCACGCTGAGCAGATCGCCACATTGACCCGTCAGGTGGATCAGTTGTCGCTGTTTATTCGGGGGAGGGTTGGGCCGGACCCCGGAGGAGGCTTACACCTACGATCCTGACGGTGCAGGTTATGATGCAGGCCCGAGTTCATCTGATGCCACAGCGCATCCCTACATCCCTGATATGAAACTTTGGTCCTCCGAGCTCGACGGACTCCAGGGGATCAGTTCGAGGATCCTGCTTTCATAGATGATACTGATTTTATTTAGACCAGGATAGGATAAGGCCTTTTGTATCGGCACCTGCTTAGATTTCTTTTTCATTTATGCACTATGTACTGAACTCATTTATTTATTTATGCACAGTTTTCTTTTCATCTTTATGGGATTCACCTGCTTTATTATTAACTGTATGATGCATGCTTTTTATTTATGGGTAGAGAATGACCCCTGTACAGTCTTTTTTGATACTATTTTTTTTCACAGATGTCGTCCTCAGATGCCGTGGTTCGTTTGGATTCCACTCCTCCCACAGGGTTGGTTGGCAGCCTCTTCCGCTGGTTGGACAGTCTACTGCCAGCAGATAGGGTTATCGTAGATGGTCTTTTGGGACATTCTTGGTCCTTATTAACCTTCCGGGTGCCAGCGGGCTTTGTGGATGGTCTTCTGAGCTATTGGGCCCCTGCCTGTCAGGTGTTTAGGTTTGGGACAGTAGAGCTGACCCCCACCCTTGAGGAGTATGCTCGCTTCACCGGCTTGCCGTTGGATGGTCCTTGTGCTAGGGTTACCGTTGGTTCCATGCGCCGTCAATTCTTGACTTTCACCGGTTTGCGGAGGGCTGTCTTATTACCGGTAATCACATCAGACCATATGGTTCCTCTTCAATTCTTGATTGACCGATTTGGCTCACCTGACAGTTTCCGTCTTTTCCTCGGTGATTTTTCCGTGTCCGAGGAGCGCTGGGATGCCTTGAGAGTGGGCGTTCTGATGGCCTGTGTCATCTCAGTTTTGTATTTGCCTGCAGGATCCGATCATTTGGACATGCGGATTGTTGCGGCCGTTGGGGCCCTTCAGGAGGATCACACCATTCTCCCCATGATATTGGCGGGATACCTATATGTCGGCCACATATTGCCAGTCCTTCCGAGGGAGATTCTTCAGAGGGAGTTCGACCTTATTGTATATGTGGTTCATGAGTCATCTTAGTCCCATCGGCCATTTCCGTCGCCAAGGGTTTTGCTTCAGCCATGACATAACCACGCAGTTTTCGCTTCGTCCCGCGAGTTGTACTGATGTGGCCTCCTGGACATCATTTTTGTCTATCATTGAGGACCCCTTTCATCTATTGGTTTACTCGGGCTATTGCTCCTTCATGAGCTTCTTGACTCATGTGCCTGGCATGGATTTCATTCCCATTGCTGGGTTAAGGGGCGTGACGACCTATCATCCCCTGGCGGTTATGGGGCAGTTTGATCAGACACAGGATTTACACCCCTTCGCGGGTGCAGCCCGCATACCGATTCCTTATATCATCCTGTACAGAGAGGGATCTATTGCAGGTATACGAGCTTTGGGATCGCAGGATCTTTGCCGAATATAGTGCGAGCTGTCACATCCAGACATTTGCCTACGTACAGTGGTTGCGTGGAGACCTGGATTCGGCTAGTTTGAGTCGGACTGGGGCCTTTGATGACTCTGGAGTGATTTTCACAGAAGATACCACAGACCACTCCATTTCAGCCGATTCTGCCCCGAGTCGGGTCGCTGAGGATTCCCGACTCCGCCTGGCCCTGATTACTACTGAAGCCGAGAGGGATGCCGCCCTTGCCGAGAGAGATGAGGCCATTCGGGCTAGAGATGCTGCCATTGCTGATAGAGAGGCCATTGTATTTCAGACCAGGGCAGTGGTAGACGCTCATTTTGGGACTGTCAGCCGAGCTACTGCTTTACTGGATCGTATTGATATGATGGGGCAGCAGATTGCAGGAGATGCTGATGCTTCAGATCTATCCACCACCCTGTCCATCCTGCTTCGGCTAGTTTCAGATTTGTAGATTATTTTATTTCCTGCATAGACTATGTTGGTTTCATCAGTTATTGAAAGAGAAATCTTGTAATAAAACGACTTATATATATAGACATGCATTTAAATTTAGTCATCTTCCCCTTTTTGTCGTATCATTGCCCTCCATTGGATCATCATTTTATCCAATTGACCATGATTTTGACATTTCGCCTTCTTTCTTTTCTCAAGACTTGATGGAGATTTGACAGATATTGCCGCACACCTTTTGATTTCATCGGATTGAATCTCAGATTTTGGATAACTGTTTGGTTGGGTCAAGGTCTGTACTTTGGGATGAAACTGGTCAGGCAGTTGGTCTCGGGAAGGTTTTGAGGGTGTAGGAAGGTTTTATCTGGCTATCGAAAATTGGTTTTAGTTAGGGAAAGGATTATTTTTAAAGGATCGGACCGCGCCATGATGGCTGCCTACGTACCCCCACCAGTTGGGAGATCAGGTCCTACGTAGTTCGCTCTCAAAGGAAAAACAAAACTGATGATTTAAGCGTAGAACCGCTTCACCGAGTCAGCATTGAGGGGTTGTGGAAATACCTCACCATCCATTTCCTGCAATATGAGGGCTCCTCCGGATAGCACTTTCTTAATCACGAATGTACCTTCCCAATTCGGGGCAAACTTCCCCCTGGCTTCGTCCTGACAAGACATGACTCTCTTTAGCACCAGGTCATTCTCCTTGAATTTCCGAGGCCTGATCCTTTTGTCGTATGATCGGGAGATCCTCTGTTGATATAGCTGGCCGTGCCAAACAGCAGCCACCCTCCTTTCATCAATCAGGGCCAATTGGTCGTATCGACTTTGCATCCAATCCTCTTCGCTTATCTGAGCGTCGATCACTATTCTGAGGGACGCCATCTCAACCTCAACTGGTAGAACAGCCTCCATTCCATACACCAAAGCGTAAGGGGTTGCCCCTGTAGAAGTACGCGTTGATGTTCGGTATGCCAGCAGGGTGAGGGGTAACAGATCCGGCCATCCCCGATGATTAGCGGACATTTTCGCCATGATCTTCTTGATGTTTTTATTTGCAGCCTCCACTGCCCCATTCATCTTAGGACGGTAAATGACGGAATTGAGATGCTTAATCTTGAACTGGTCACACAGTCCCTTCATGAGGGCGTTGTTTAAATTCCTGGCATTGTCGGAGACCACAACCTCAGGTTGCCCATATCGGCAAATGACATTATTCCTGATGAAGCTGACGATGACCTCCTGAGTTACTTTAGGGAAAGAAGCTGCCTCTACCCATTTGGTGAAATAATCGATCATGACGAAAATGAACCGGTGCCCGTTGCTCGCTTCGGGCTCTATTGGTCCGATTACATCCATTCCCCACATTGAAAATGGCCATGGGGAGGTCATACAGTGCAGTTCATTGGGAGGTGTATGGATCACATTACCGTGCGCCTGGCATTGATAACACCGTTTGACATGATCATCGCAATCGGCTTTCAGCGTTAACCAATAATGCCCTGTCCTCAAGATCTTTTTGGCCAACATCGGTCCACTCATATGTGGCCCACACACCCCGCCATGGATTTCATTCATAATCCTTTGGGATTGCGTTTCGTCTACGCATTGCAACAGTCCCAACCCGGCATCCCTTTTGTAAAGTGAATCGCCACTCAGGTAAAACTTCATCGCCATCTTTTTGAATTCTCATCCTTTTCAGTCCGATTTGCCTGATCGGGAAGGGATCTGTCTCTCAGATATTCCCTGATGTCGTGATACCAGGGCTGCCTTGTCAACACCACCTCGTTTGATAACACTGCCACATTTTCCTCATATGCCGGGGCATTCTGTACGGTGATCTCAATCTGTGGATTGTCCCTACTCTTGATCACGTGGATTAAGGAAGCCAAAGTCGCCAATGCATCGGCAAAATCATTTCGTCCCCGAGGAATATGGCGGAAGGCGATATCTTCGAACTTTTGCATAAGCTGGGTGACACAACGATGGTATGGAAGTAACCGAAGCTCAGTAGTGTTGTATAACCCGATTGCTTTGTCTGATTACCAACTCTGAATCCCCGAACACCGCTAGTCTTTTTACTCCCATGTCACGGGCCAATCGGAGTCCCAAGATACACCCCTCGTATTCAGCGGTGTTGTTCGAATTGCTGAAACGAAGTTTAGTGGCCACGGGGTATTGTTCTCCGGTGATAGAGACTAGGACTGCTCCGGCTCCTGCCCCCTCGGCATTCATGGCACCATCAAAATACAGCTTCCAAAATTGTCCCTCGTCATCACATTTTTCGCGCGATACCCAAAATATAATCCTCGCCCGGGGAGAGGAGTTTCTAACGGCTCCATCCCTCCTGCCGGGGGCTTCTGCCAACTGATCTGCAATTCCCTGCCCTTTCATGGCCTTCTGGGTCACGTACACCATGTCAAACTGTTGTAAAATTAACTGCCATCTTGAGAGTCGACAATTCAGCATGGGCCTTTCGAAAATATATTTCAGGGGATCCACTCTTGATATCAGGTACGTTGTATGCCCATGGAGGTAGTGCTGTAATCTCCCTGCAGCCCAGGCCAGAGCACAACAGGTCTTCTCAATGGGAGTGTAATTCTGCTCACATTGGCTAAATCTTTTGCTGAGGTAATAGATGGCCTGCTCTTTTCCCGCCTCATTTTTCTGTCCCAACATACATCCCATCGCGATGGCATTTACCGATATATACATAAAACAGAGGGATCCCATCCTTCGGGGGTACCAGCACTGGTGCCTCCGTCAATTGTTTCTTAATGGTCTGAAAACGCCCTCTGACATTGCTCATTCCATTCTTGGGACACCCCTTTTCTTAAACAGTTTAAAAATCGGCTCACATGTAGTCGTCAAGTGGGATATAAAACGGCTGATGAAGTTTAGTCTCCCCAGGAATCCTCTTATCTCCTTCTCTGTGTGGGGTGCCAGCATATCCACAATGGCCTTAATCATTGCTGGGTCCAACTCAATGCCCCGATCACTAACCAGGAAACCCAAGAGCTTGCCCGATTTGTACTCCCGAAAGCACACTTGGCTGGATTTGAGTTTCAAATTATACTTTCTGAGCCGATCGAATAGCTTTTTGAGATGAGTTATATGATCGGACTCTACCTTCGATTTCACAATAATGTCGTCCACGTAGACCTCTATCTCCTTGTGCATCATATCGTGGAACAAGGCCATCATGGCCCTCTGATAAGTAGCCCCCGCGTTTGTGAGGCCAAAAGCCAGTCGTCTATAGCAGAAAGTGCCCCAGGGGGTGATGAATGCGGTCTTTTCCCGATCTTCCTCCGCCACCATTATCTGATGATATCCTGCGAAGCAATCCACAAAAGAGTACATTTCGTACTGGGCTGTGTTATCCACCAGGATGTGTATGAAAGGCACCAGGAAGTTATCCTTGAGACTGGCCCTGTTTAGATCTCTGTAGTCCACGCATACCCTCACCTTTCCTCCAGGTTTAGCCACTGGGACCACATTGGATAGCCATTCCGGGTAAGTGGACACCATAATGATTCCCGCCCTGAACTGCTTGATGATCTCTTCCTTCACTTTTAAGCTCCACTCAGGTTTCAACTTTCTTAGTTTCTGCTTGACAGGCCTGAAACCCTCCTTGATGGGTAACCGGTGCACCACAATGTCGGTGGACAATCCGATCATATCCTCGTGCGACCACGCAAAGACATCCTCATATTGGCTTAGTAACTCAATTATTTCTGCTTTCTGGCTGGGGGTGAGGTCCGTCCCTATCTCGAGTTCCTTTGGCTTGTCAGGGGTTCCAATATCAACGGTGATGGTTTGGTCCAAGTTGGGTTTGGGTTTATCCTCGACCCATCCTTTGATCTCGTCAGGTGCGTCGTCGTAATCTGTCTCGTCTTGTTCAATGCCCATTAAATCGAAATCCAGCTCAATGTCAAAATCATAATCATCATTCAAATTTGAAAGACCATCTGTTAGGCAAGGATTACTCAAATGGGTACACCTGACATGAAACAAAATACTTGTCATATATAAATCATTTTTAACGACGATCGCACTTTCAAATAACACGAAGAAACGACACAATTATGCAGAAATAAAACAACAACAAAATAAAACTTCTTCATTCCCCCATCCTCTAGGGTTAACCACCCTGACGTCGAGCTTTACCCTTGTTTGGATATCACTGGTTTCTGGGTCCAATTATCGATGGTCAGGTCAGATGAAATGCGCTGGATAAAGGAGGGCCTCACATCGGACACCTCCCCGATGATTACGGATACGTCGCCTGAGTCCTTCTCCATATCCTCTCCAGGAATAATCAGCCCTGCCCAATCGATGACAGGCACAACTTGTTGGGCTCCCGGTGGTGTGATAACATTCGTCCCCTCCTTACTGCTTGTTGATTGTCCGGGGATATAGCATTTGGTTTCAAACTCTTTTGCGACCTCCCGTAAGAAACTTTCCCTCCGGGCCGACTCATTACGTGTGGGGGTTAACTCTTAATTTCCTGCCCCAATCACAGGTCCGCTGATCCCCTGCTCATTGTCGACTTTGGTCACTGGATTGCCAACTAGTCGAATCGGAGTCGCACCCTGACGATGTCCCCGTACTGCGCCCACATGGTATCCCAATCCTGCTTTGCCTATCTGCTGTGGTAGGTGGATGGGCTCGGTGATTCCCTGACTGCTTCTTTTCTCCCTAGTCCCTGTCCAGGTTGGAAGTTCATTTTAATCATTTCCCTTGCCACAAAGGTGAGTTTCCGGAGAGACCCTTGGTTTCACAGCTGGAGCTCCCAGGCATCTATAATGGGGAGTGCTAATCTCTAGTGCTTGAAAGCTGGCAGGTGCCGCTGACTCATCCACATTGATTACTGGTAGGCCACTCCTGGGAGGAGAAGGGTCATCACATTCGGCCGAGATTGTTACCAGATTCCCATCGATGATCAACTTGATTTGTTGGTGGAGCGTGGAAGGAACTGCCCCGGCCATGTGTATCCACGGCCTCCCTAACAGCAGGTTGTAGCTTGCCGTAATATCTAGAACTTGGAAGGATATATCAAAAGTACAGGGCCCTATCTCCACTGGCAATTCTATCTCTCCGATGGTATCCCTCCGGGATCCGTCAAAAGCCCGAACCACCACATGACTGGCTCGGAGGCGCTTGGGACTGATGTTCATTTTCTTCAGCGTGCTGAGAGGACATATATTCAATGCCGATCCCCCGTCGATCAGCACCCCATTCATGACATATCCTGAGGAGATTACCGCGATGTGTAGCGGTTTTCGGTGCCCCCTTCCCTCTTTGGGAATGTCCTCATCCGTAAAGGATATTGCATCGGTTTCCAATAAGTGGCCTACCAGCTGGCCGAAACCCTCCTCACTAATTTCTTTGGACACAAATGCCTCCTCCAGAACCTTCATCAGGGTTTTGCAATGCTCACTGGATGACAACACCAAGTCCATGACTGATGTTAGGGTTGATTCCTCATTTAAAATCTGGATCCCCCTCATTTCCGGGTGATCCATTCTTTTCAAAAATTCTATGGCCCTTTCCTCGGAAACCTCCTCATTTTTTCTCTTTTGGCTCTCAAGGACTCGCCCGGGAAGATATAAGGGGTTCCCCTTGGTCGTCACGGAAGCACAACTGGCCGCTTCCTCTGGTATTCCCCCATAATTCCAGGGTACAGTCTTCAGATTATTGATAGGGAGTTGCGGCCTTGCTGCAAGGATGATGGGCCTCGGGGCTGTCAACTTGACAGGTCTTTCCATGCCATTTGTACTTATCCCTATCAACCTGATGGGCGCACCCCGTGCACTCCCATGATCATGTATCACATTGATCAATTCCTCAATTTTCTGCACATGGTTCAACCTTGGCGGCCTCCCAGCCTCACTTGCCTCCGTCGCATTAACTCCCCCTCCATCATGTCTTGGCAGGGGATTTGCTTTAACATTCGGGGAGTCCGGTTGTTCCACCACAATTTCCCCACTGTCTATCATGTTTTGGATCCGATGCTTCAACGTCCAGCAATCCTGCGTATCATGGCCAGGGGAACTGGAGTGGTATGCACATCGTTTGCTCGGGTCAAACCTTCTACCCTTTGGGTCACTCGGTGGTGCCAGACCAACTATTTTCTTTTGGGCTACTAATACCGCTAGTACCCGTTCAAGCGGCTCCCCAAGCGGGGTGAATACTCGATTTTGCGAGGCCTCATATCTTCTTCGCCCCTCTGTCCTTTGATCTGTGAAGTTTGGCTGACGGGATGGACCTCCCCTCTGTACCTGAACCGGAAGATGACTTTCCGTTTTTCTGGATGACCCCTGTAAGATGAGGGAAACATCCTCTTCCTTCTTCTTTTGGACCCTCCGGGAAGTGCTGCCATAGTTTCCATTTTGTATTTGCTCGGCAGCAGTTTCTAAAGCAGTAAGATCCCGGATTTTACCCGATTTCAAACCCATGTCAACCATCTCTCCATGTTTAATCATTTCAGCAAAGGGTCTTCCAATCCCCGAGATGACCCGCTCATAATACGGTGCCTCCTGAATGTCTACAAAGGTCATTACCATCTCTGATTCGCTCATCGGGGGGAGTTACCTGTGCAGCCATGCCCCTCCATCGTTGCGCATATTCCCTGAAGGATTCCCTAGGCTGCTTCTTAACCTTTGTCATTTGGTACCTGTCAGGGGCTATCCTGGGCCTGAAAGCTGTATTGGGTTAAGAAGGTATGGGCCAATTCCTCCCAGTTGTGGATTCGGGCGTTGTCGAGGCGGGGCATACCAGATTCTTGCCTCCCCTGTTAAGCTTTTCTGGAATAGTTGCATTCTTAACCCCTCGTCTTCGGCATAAGACCCGAGTTCTCCAATGTATATTTTCAAGTGTGTATAGGGGTCTCCCTTTCCATTGTACTTTTCAAACTCGGGAACTTTGAACTTTTCTGGATATCTGGCTCCGGGGAAAACACATAGATCCGAATAATTAACCCTGCCCAGGGAGCCTATGCCCTTTAGAGATTGGATGGTCTCCTCCATGCGTTTCATTTTTCTCCGAAGGTCGTCATTGTCCCCTTCCTCTGGGATAGTAATCACTGTCCTGCTAGGTATGGGAACGGCCCTCGTAATGACTGGCTCGTCCTTGAGTTGGGGTTGGTCATCCTTACCCAGGTTTACAATATTTTTAGGAGGATTCTGGTCACCCCCTGGTGGTGGAATATTATGTGGTCCTTGGCTTGGCGTATCCTGTCTGAGTAGGAATTGCTCTTTTAGCATCGTGGCCATTTCCATCATCTGTTTTTTGAAGTCATCAAACTCTTCCCGAGATATGGAACTATGATTAGGAATATCAGCCATTTCAGATGTAGAATTTTGGGCTTTCTTAGACTGCGAACGGGTTTGAGGAGCAATCCTGCGAAACAACGGTTCGAAGTTTAGTCTTGGGGAAATGAAAGAATGGATGCATGCTAAACCGTAACCTTTTGTGTATTTTTGGGTTTTTTTTTAATCTTTTTCTGCAAAACAACTCGTTAGCGGTTCTTTATTGAAATAATACATGCTAGATATGATTTATGCTTCCCGTGTCGTTCCCTGCAAAACACAGGGGTTAGTATTTTCTTTTGACATAAAGGGGAAGCATATATGAATATGTTGCAATGGAATTATGGCATTTATACGCAGAAACGTAAAAGGGCATGAAGAGACTTATCCTGCGTTGGGTTAATCTGGGGCTGACCTATCCTAGGGTTACTCTCACGGGCTTTTCGGCATGAAGGTTCCCAAATCTTCGCAATCTACTCGTTTGAGCCCTTTCGATTGGAGCGGATTTGAGTGGTGCGTTTCCTGAGCCATCTCCGGGGAGCAGCCCCATCGAGTCCAGTAATAAGCAACCGACGGGTTCGCCTCAGGAGGAGGTACAATCTCAACATACATTCACATTCATCGTCCTCACCGTATGCAAATGATTACTTTTAAAGTAAAGCAAACCCATTCAATCATTCATTCATTGGACAACAACACACATTCACCCAACAATGAAAAGAAGTCAAAATGTCGCACACACATACACATTTATAAATTTTAAAGGATAGGATAGCATCAAGACCTGACGCGGCTTAAGCCCTCTAAGTTCCCCAGCAGAGTCGCCAGCTGTCGACGCCGGTTTTTCGCTCTCTTAATCTCTTCCAAATTTTAGCCTTTTGATTTAATGATTTTTTTGGAAAAGGTCGGCATTGATGTCGACGGGGTTTTGAAAGATCGTTTTTTATGATGAGCCAATTAACCAGAGTCGCCAGTTGGTATATTTGAAATGGATGTACCAACTCATCCGAGTTTTCGTGTTTTATAAATCGCTGGCTCATATGTGACTCCGAATTAATTGGTCTGCGAATCGAGATTCATAGAGTTCGGGGGCTTGCTTAAGTGAGGGGAAGGTGTTAGGCACCCCTCGACTTCCGTGAAACACGGTTACCGCAATCTTGATGCTTTTCTATCCTTTAATTCATGAAATGTGTGTGTGTGAGCGCGCGTGTGTGTGTGTGTGCCTATATGAATGTTGTGGTGAGTTTGTATGAAAGAATCATTTGGATTTTTTTAGGGAAAGTCGTGCTTTAATTTGAGAACGCTTCGGAATGTCTTTCGATTTATACGAGAAAGCTTGATTCTTTATAAGAAAGGTTTGATTTTAATTGTCAAAACCATGAGATTTTCATTAGGTGTCGTTTTGGTAAAACACGAGTTTGTTAAACCTTGGCCAAAATAGGAATCGAGATTTATACGTTGCTTTCATAAATGATAGGCAATTTCTAGAATCTCTTTCGCCCTATGTATCAAGGTTTAGTAAAACGTCCTTTTATTTATAAAATCATTTTGTGTGATGTTTTGGAAAACGATCTTTCTTTAGCTTTCTCGTTAGATAGGAATCGACATTCATTAACATTTCTCAAATTTTGACCTCGTGATTCTAATATCCTACTTTGATTGATTTTATGAAAATCTTATCATTTAGCTTTGAAACCAATTTCGTGTCATAAATCAAATCAAGCATAAACACGCGTCGGGGCTATTCATGGGCATGTAAGCCATCAAAATGTCCCCGAACGCCAACAATCCCAAATTTCACTATTTCGGGGCCTTAAGCACGATTCTCGCCTTAGCGTCGTTTTAAGGCCCAACGATTACATATTTACAATGAAAACTACGTCATTTCTACTTCTTACATCAAGATATGTCCATCATCGGATTGGGACCCCCCCCGGGGTCGCTTTCCTAGGCTCACAACCAAGTATCCACAAACAATCGGATATTACAAGAAAATAAACCGACCCGGATAATCTAACAATACCAAGATATCCTAAAATAACGATTTAAAGGAATTGATACCAAATATAACACCTTAAAACAAACAAAGAAATTAATGAACGAATATCATCGGGTTATTAGGAAGAGTTTTATTCCGATGGAAACTTCACTTATAATCCCTAATTCATTGTTCAATCAATAAATTTCATGAAAAATTGCATCTAATTTGATCAAATGATATGATAGAAATTGATATCACAAAAGAGATTTCACCTTGCTATTGATATCCAAATGGATGTAAACTTGATGTATTTGAATAGAATAAGGAGTGTATTGATACAATCAAAATCAAAAGAATTGAATTCTCTCCTTTTTTCTCTCTTTTCTTCCTATTTGATTGCAAAATTTCTCTCTTTTTCCTCTCAATTTCCGTGCTCTTTTGCTGCTGGAATTTCCTTCTTCTTCCCAATTCTAAAACTTGCTGACCCTCCTGTATGCTGCCTGAAGCTGGCTTAAATAGGCTGGCCAGAGCCAGCCGCAGATCTATCTGCGGCTGGCCGCAGATAGATCTGCGGCTGGCCAGCTGGCACGCCTCCCATCGCACTCAGCTGGTAGTGCTGATTTCCTGGTTTCCGTGCTGGCGCACCCACTTGGCCGCAGATCTATCCGCGGCTGGCGGGCTTGACTTTCTCGATTTTCGTGCCACGCCTCGATTTTCGCGCCGCGACGTCGGTTTTCGCTGACAGGCCCGTATTCTGCAGTCCGGGAATTTCCGGGAGACGTGCCACCTCATTCGGAAATGCCTGCCTCGAACGGCTTTATTGTCACGTAAACTTGGGTTGCCCAAAACATTGCGGCGGTGCCGGGCGTTTGCCCTTGTGCCCGCTCCTTTGCTCCCGCAAGCCGGTTCAATTGACGATTTCGCCCTCCTGTCATGGTTAGTAAAAGGAAACGCAAAAATTGGGTGTCTACAATAGGGATAAGTTGATTTCAGATGGTGCATAAATTTGAAGTCTTGCTGAATTGTTAGTTACTGATCTTTGAGGCCTGATATTTATAATATATGTTGATTGATTGCTCAGTCGTAATATATCATGCATCTGCATTCATTTAGATAGGTTTGTTTATTTTTGTTTTTCTGGTATTTTTGCTTGAGGACAAACAAAGTCTTGAGTTTGGGGGTATTTGATGAGCGGGTTTATACTTGTGAATTAGATATATCTTAGGCTTATTTCTTTACTATCTTTGAGTATTTTTAGTGTTATTTTACTTGTTTATGCATTGGTTTTCTAGGAAATAAAGCAAAGCCATTTGTACGTCAACGCTTGGGTGTCTTGTTTGCCATTTTTGAGCTTCCGATTGACATAGCAGCTGCTTGCGGCTTAATTTCACCCATGATCCAATCCAATTCTCTCAAAACTCAAAGAACGAAAGTTGTAGATCTTGATCTCAGATTTTGGGAACATTTTGAACCATCCAATTTGAAGTTCGTATGAGAGAGTTATGATCATTTTACCATCAGATTTGGCATGAATTTTACATAGCATCTGTTTCCTGTCCATTTTGGACCTTTCTCTGGTCAGTATCTCGACGAGCTCCAGTTATGAAAGTTGTAGAGCTACTTCTTATCTTTTCTTAGCCTCTTGAATCGCATTAATCCGAGTTCGAACGAAGAAGTTATGGCCATTTTTCCAACAGACGTCGAGGCTGATTCGGGCGGCAGAAGAGTTCTCGCCGGAGCGAGAATCTCAGGCTTAAATTTCTCGCCGGGGCGAGAATGCGCGGAAGGGAAAAAATATTTTAATGCGGTTCTTTTGGGAAGTTGATTTGGAATTGGATTCTTTCTACTGATTTGATTCAGAAACTATAAAAGAGACAGAGAGAGATGGAAATAGGGGGGAGACATATACATATACATATATATACATAGATACATTCATAGTTGCATACTACGCAAGGATTGAGATTCAGAGCTGATTTGGGAGATTGGAGACTAGAGAAAGCATCGCAAGGAATTCAGATTAGAGAATTGAATATTGAAGAACTTCTACTGTGTTTTTCTTATCCTTTATCTTAGATTTGTAATTTAATTGTGATGACTTATTTGGGATTCATGTTTTCTATTTTCAGTATGAACTAAATTAACAGTTAAGGCTACAATTGAATCTTTTATGTTCATGGATTAATTATCTATTTAATTCCAGTTATTATCTAATATTGAGTTGTCTATCATATTTTGTGTTTATTGAGTAATTGTCTAATCAACAATTAGCATGATACTTTAGATGAATTCGGGAGATGAAATCTAGGGTTAGATCTGAATGTGATAACATGTATTCTTAATTATTTGCATGAGATGAATAATTAGGGTTGTGAAGTGAATAGGGATATCTCTTCGCTGCATGTAACTATTGGGAATTGGTGCTTAATGAATTTAATTCTTTAGTTTTGCATAGGAATATTGCAGAATTAATTGAGTTAGATAATTTTATTTGATCACTTGGGAAAGGGCTTATGAATAACTTTGAATTCCTGTTAACAACTCAGTTGGAGTTAATAATTGGATGAATTGGATAATTAGTTTGTATTATATAATTGGGGATATTGTAGTCTTAAGCCTTTAAAAATCTGAATTTCAACCTTTGTGTTAGTTTTTATTCTTAGTTTTAATTTAATTAGTTTTAATCATTATACAAATTGTGATTGTTTAAATAAAATTGAATTGATATAATACTAGTAGTTGAAAATTATTGAACAGAGATTCCCTGTGGGTTCGACACTCTATCTTATCACTTTATTACTTGTTGATCGTGTATACTTGCACGTAATTGTTGATTGTGAAATCAGACAACAATAACAAATCCACTTTAAGGTAAATCGTTACTTTGAAAGATGGTGCAGTGAATTGGAAAGGTTCCAAATAGCAAAGTGCTGTTGGTTTAGTGACAAAGACAAAGTATATAGCTGTAAATGAAGCTGCAAGTTGATTGTTTGGATGAAAAGTTCATTACAGAACTAGGAATAGTTCCTAAGTCTCATCTTGGATTCAAACACGTGTTGAGGCACTTTCATTTGATTAGTGGAATCATTGAAAGAGGAGAAGTCACTATAGAGATAGTGGACTCTCAATAACGACATTGCATATCCATTTACTGAAGCTTTATCCAAACAGCAAGATGATCGTCACTTAAAGAAGAAGGGTATTAGATACCATGACGATTGGCTTTAGTGCAAGTGGGAGATTGAAAGTAGTATGCACACAAGCCAATCATATTTGATATGATGTAGCATATACTTTGTAATCTTATTCGGTTGTTAAAGGCATTTTACTTTATCTACATGTTGCTGTTATATTAAATGTGATCAACACATAGTTTTGAGCAATGCTTTTAGAATCATGATGGTGATCATGCTAATGAGATCTAAATTCTAGATAGCTCACAAACTAAAATCGTTCCTAATCGTTGGATTACTAAAAATGGGATTAGTGAATCCGGATAGATTAGTACATACATTGCTTGCTCTTATGAAGAGGATGATTGATCTCATAATCATTTGTGTGGAGACACTAAAGCAAGTATGTAGGTGCTTATTAGAGAATAAGTTCACTGAACGTGGCTTGCTAAGGAATACCTAATGGAGTTTTACTCGCCTGTCAATAGGAATTCCTCTAGTGATAGTAGTACAAGTGATCCATGGACTTGAGATCATCATAGTATCTTGTGTATGATGAGTTATACTTTGACATGTCCCTTAAAACCCTTAGGGTATATCAAAGGGTATGATTGGGTATAATAAGTTATACATGGAGATAGGTGAATGATCAACAAATAATCTACCACTTCTAGTAAAAGGAGTGAATGTCCTATGTGATTCAATAAATGACAACTCAGAAGTCTTTGGCCAAAGAAGAATGAAATTAGAAAGGAGTTTCTAATTTGCATTAATCAGAGTTGTGCATTTGAGAATCGAAATACATATAACTAAATAAAATAAGACTTGACAGTAATTCCATGTCTTATATTTAATTGAGACATTGTATGGTAGAAGGATTGAATTGTACAGTAACTATTCACTGAAAGATTTTTTTGTGATTAATGTTGAAATCTATATTATCTGGAAAGTCGTTGATCGCTAAGGGGGTTTACCCTTATTGTAAAATAAATATTATTTATTTAAATGAATTAAATAGTTTAATTTATTTATTTAAATAAGTTTAGAATTGTTTTAATTGATTTATTCACAACCGGTTTAATATGGAGAACCTCAAGGGTCACACCGCAAAAGAAAAATATTTATTTAAGAAGTAAATGGCATAATTATAATAATAAGTTTAGTGTATTTAATTTAATCTATGGAGATAGAATAAATTAAATAGCTTAATATTTATTATTTAATATTTTTAAAATATTAAATATAAATTAATAAGAGGAGTCTTATTATTATTACTATTACTATTATTTAATTCCTAATAGTGATTGAGAATTAGTTAATAGAAGTACTCTCTCATAAATTCCTAATTGGATTAGGAGTTTAATTAATTAAAGGAGTTTAATTAAAATAAAAACCCTAATCCTAAATAGTTTAGGAGGGTTCCCTATATCTATAAATAAGAGGAGTCTTATCATGATTTAGGGTTAGACAATTACACACTCTTCCATAAGAATTGGAGAGAGAGAGAGTACTTGCAATTTCTATAGAGATAGAAACTAGGGATTTGCCAACACCCATCTTCTTGAACAACTATTATTCCTTGGTGGATCACCTCTAGAGGCCAAACACTTGGGTGGCTAACGTTGATCAAAGGAAGAAATTTAATCGATGAAATTCAAGGAGAACGCGAAGGAATTGGAGGTGAACTTGTACCCGAGGAAGCACGGTTCTACAAGAGTATAATTTCTTAATCTCTATCTCTTTCGTTAATTGATAATTGAACACAAGGAAAGATCATGGTGATGGTTTGTATAAAAATTTTAAAATCCGTTTTATCGCGCTTCCGCACTATTTATGTAATTTGATTGCATGTTCGCGCTATATACAAACCTAACAGTCCATACCTCCCTGCCACATTTGGTTGAGTCATTGTGTAAGGCCATTGATCATTAAAGCTATCCATGGTGTACCTCGTAAAGCATTAAAACAAAAACAAAAAAAAATATTAAATTAAAGTAAAAATAAATTTATATACACGTTTAAATTAAGACCAATTTGATTACAATTAATATTGGAAAAACACTAGAAAAATAATTCCCCGACAACGGCGCCAAAAACTTGTTGTTCGATTTATATAATGACAAATACGCGCAAGTATACTCGGCCAACAAGTAATAAAGAGTAAGTAAAGTATTGATCCCACGAGGAATTATTACTAATGTTTTCCAAGTACTAACCTTTTATCATCTCAATCTTATTTAAACAAATGATAATTGTTTTTGTTGTTTTGCATTAATGAAGATAACAACTAATCGAAAACTATGGAAAGCTTTAATATAATAAAATCAAATAATAACAAGTCTAAGATCACAATTTTCCCCAACACTTCATTTAAATATCCAAACTCTCTCTCTCTTTTCAACTAGTTAAATCACAAGAATTGTTATCCGAGAATTCACAAGTATATACAAGCCTCTCTCGATGATCAAATACGTATTTCCTAATGCGGTATATAGATATATCTCTATTCTACACACTAGCAAGAATCCAATATCAAAAATAATTAACAAGACGCGTGTCACCAAATCTCATTAATCACCCTATCAATTACCAACTTTCACAATAGAAATCATTAAGCATGGATTCTCAAATGGATACATGTGGTAATTAGGTATATGTCTATCCTAAATACAATCAAATTATCTATTCATGAGGGTAATAAATAAAACACACGTCACTTAATTTCATAAATTACCCATAGGAATATCTAATTTTCACATGATATCATAACAAGGTCTTAATACTATAATCCATTTCTCAATTTCATATAGGTTCCCAAGATAATTACTAGCTAGGTAATTAATACTGTAAGGTTTGTATATAGCGCGAACATGCAATCAAATTACATAAATAGTGCGGAAGCGCGATAAAACGGATTTTAAAATTTTTTATACAAACCATCACCATGATCATCCTTGTGATTAATTATCAATTAAACGAAAGAGATAGAGATATAGAATTATACCCTTGTAGAACCATGCTTCCACAGGTACGAGTTCACCTCCAAATCCTTCGTGTTCTCCTTGAATTTCACCGATTAAATTCCTTCATTTGATCAACGTTAGCCACCCAAGTGTTTGGCCTCTAGAGGTGATCCACCAAGGAATAATAGTTGTTCAAGAAGATGGGTGTTGGCAAAACCCTAGTTTCTATCTCTATAGAAATTGCAAGTACTCTCCACCCTCTCCAATTCTTATGGAAGAGTGTGTAACTGTCTAACCCCAAATCATGATAAGACTCCTCTTATTTATAGATATAGGGAACCCTCTTAAACTATTTAGGATTAGGGTTTTTATTTTAATTAAACTCCTTTAATTAATTAAACTCCTAATCCAATTAGGAATTTATGAGAGAGTAATTCTATTAATTAATTCCCAATCCCTATTAGGAATTAAATAATAGTAATTGTAATAATAATAATAAGACTCCTCTTATTAATTTATATTTAATATTTCCAAAATATTAAATAATAAATATTAAGCTATTTAATTTATTCTATCTCCATAGATTAAATTAAATACACTTAACTTATTATTACAATTATGCCATTTACTTCTTAAACAAATATTTTCCTTTTACGGTGTGACCCTTTAGGTTCTCCATATTAAACCGGTTGTGAATAAATCAATTAGAACAATTCTAATCTTATTTAAATAAATAAATTAAACTATTTAATTTATTTAAATAAATAATATTTATTCTACAATAAGGGTAAACCCCCTTAGAGATCAACGACTTTCCAGATAATATAGATTTCAACATTAATCATAAAAGAACCTTTCAGTGAATAGTTACCGTACAATTCAATCCTTCTACCATACAATGTCCCAATTAAATATAAGACATGGAATTACTATCAAGTCTTATTTTATTTAATTATATGTATTTCGATTCGCAAATGAACAACTCTGATTAATGCAAATTAAAAACTCCTTTCTAATTTCATTCTGCTTTGGCCAAAGACTTCTGAGTCGTCATTTATCGAATCACATAGGACATTCTTTCCTTTTACTAGAAGTGGTAGATTTTTTGTTGATCATTCACCTATCTCCATGTATAACTTATTATACCCAATCATACCCTTTGATATACCCTAAGGGTCTTAAGGGACATGTCAAAGTATAACTCATCATACACAAGATACTATGATGATCTCAAGTCCAAGGATCACTTGTACTACTATCACTAGAGGAATTCCTATTGACAGGCGAGTAAAACTCCATTAGGTATTCCTTAGCGAGCCACGTTCAGTGAACTTATTCTCTAATAAGCACCTACATACTTGCCTTAGTGTCTCCACACAAATGATTATGAGATCAATCATCCTCTTCATAAGAGCAAGCAACGTATGTACTAATCTATCCGGATTCACTCATCCCCTTTTTAGTAATCCATCGATTAGGAACGATTTTAGTTTGTGAGCTATCTAGAATTTAGATCTCATTAGCATGATCCCCATCATGATTCTAAAAGCATTGCTCAAAACTATGGGTTTATCACATTTAATATAACAACACCATGTAGATAATGTAAAATGCCTTTAACAACCGAATAAGATTACAAAGTATATGCTACATCATATCAAATATGATTGGCTTGTGTGCATACTACTTTCAATCTCCCACTTGCACTAAAGCCAATCGTCATGGTATCTAATACCCTTCTACTCTAAGTGACGATCATCCTGCGGTTTGGATAAAGCTTCAGTAAATAGATATGCAATGTTGTTCTTGAGAGTCCACTATCTCTATAGTGACTTCTCCTCTTTCAATGATTCCACTAATCAAATGAAAGTGCCGCAACACATGTTTGAATCCAAGATGAGACTTAGGAACTATTCCTAGTTATGTAATGAACTTTTCATCCAAACAATCAAACTTGCAGCTTCATTTACAACTATATACTTTGTCTTTGTCACTAAACCAGCAACTCTTTGCTGTTTGGAACTTTTCTAATTCACTGCACCACCTTTTGAGGTAACTATTTATCCTAAAGTGAATTTGTTATCGTCTTGGTCAGTCTGAAAAACTTGAGTCTGTTTAGCCCTCTAGTTTTAATTCAGATCCACCATGTATCATGATCACATCCTCAATACCGGTTAGGTACTTAAAGATGTTTTTCACTGTCTTACAGTGATCTTCTCCAGAATATAACTAATCAACATCAGGCCTTGTATATTCATTGTATACATGATAGTAACTCATGCGATCTCTCTTTCAATTGGGGACAATTTTAGAGAGATACACTCCATGGCTCATCATTATGAGACCTCTCTTGGAGTTTGCCATGCTAAACGCCTTTAGCGTCGAATGAATATACATTCATTGGGTCAAGCCGAGTATCCTTTTAAATCTATCTATATAGCTTTGTATCCCCAATTTATAGGATGCTCCTCCCAAGTCATTCATGGAGGAATGTTTAGACAATTTTATCTTTACTGATTGTAGCATTGGTGTGTTATTCCTTGTCAGTAGTATATCAATATATAATACCAAGAATATCACAGCGCTCCCACTGACCCTTTTGTACACACGAGGTTCATTCTCATTTTTGATAAAATCAAACTCTTTTGATTGTCTCATCAAAATGAATGTTCCATCTTTGAGAAGCTTGCTTCAATCCATAAATGGATGATTGCAGCTTATATACACGATTTGCTTCAACCTTTGAAACAATTTCCTCTGGTTGTATCATACATACATTCTCCTCAAGTCTTCATTGAGGAAGGACGTCTCCACATCCATTTTGCCAGATTTCGTAATAAGCTGTAATTACAAGCAAAATCCAAATGGACTTGAGCATTACCGGTAATAGGGTTTTATTACAGTTAACTCCTTGACTTGAAAAACCTTTTAAACATGTCTGGTCTTATAGGTCTCCACCTTGCCATTTGCCCCAGTCTTCCTCTTAAAGACCCATATTCACCCTCTAGGTATTATGCCCTTATGTGGATCTCATATATGGAGTTCATTTCAGATTTCATGGCCATCGGCCATTTCTCTGAGTGTCTATTACTCATAGTCTCATCGTATATAACTAGATCATCATCCTCTATGATGTGTACCTCATCATCATCCTCTATGATGAATCCATACCTCCCAGGTATCTTCGGTACTCTTCCAAATTTACGATTCGGTTATGATACAATAGGTCTATCTACAGGTTCCTCGGTTCGACTTAAAGTGTTTTGTGGTTCTGGAACTCCTTCAAGATCTATTACCCTCCCACTAGCTCCTTCAATGATAAACACTTTTATCTAAGAAGGCAGCGTGTAGGATTATAGTAATAATACCCTAAACTTACTTTAGGATATCCCACAAGTCTGCACTTGTCAGATTTTTGTCCCAAACTTATGTTTGAAACCTTTTCACATAAGTTGGACAACCCCTTATCTTAACTTAATTAAGACTAGGAATCCTCCCTGTCCATAACCTTTATGGAGTCTTGGGGCCAGATTTTTGAGGTTACCTTATTTTGTAGATATGCAGCCGATTCTAGGGTATAACCCCAAATGGATACTAGAATGTCGGTAAAAATCATTATGGACTGCACCATTTCCAACAACGTACAATTTCTCCTTTTAGATATACCAATCAATTATTGCGTATCAGGAGGTTTCCATTATGAGAAAATACCATTTTGAGATGATCTAGAAACTCATTGCACAAGTATTCTTTCTTCGATCTGATCAAAGAATCTTAATACTTTGTCAATTTGTTTCACTTCTGAATTCTTTGAACATTTCAAATGATTCAGACTTGTATTTCATCAAATACACACATTCAACTCTTTGAATGACCATCTCCTTTTTCTTTTTCTAGTTTGTTCAATTTGCAAAATTATTTTTCATATAAGTCAAGTATACAAAGTCCATCAAGTGATCTTCTAGTTTCAAACAAACCATTATCATTATAAATAGAACAACAATTGTTCTTAAATATAATACCAGAACCTTCCTTATTCAACAACGGAAGTGTAATGTCTAGGAATTTTTAAACATTGTATCAAATTATCTTGATATATGAAATTCATTTTATATAATTTTTCGAATTTAATTGGATCCATGTAGGTATTATTATTTAATTATATCTAAATATATGGTCCAATAATTTTCTCTGCATTAAAGGGGGGCTCATTAATAGTTTGAATAAATTAGTGAGTTAACCCTAAGATTTGATTTGAAAGAAATTTGGGAAAAGTTAATAACTAAATTCATTTTACTATTATCGGATTAAATAATTCGAATGAGGAATTATTGGTGAAATAAATATTTAAATAAATAATTAATTGAATTAGTTATTTAATTGAAATGATAGGAGCATGAGGTTTATAATTTATTTGGGCCACCTCTTTTATTTTATTGTTAGCTGACCCAAATTTTAAATTGGACTAAGCCCAGATCCCTTTTTAATTTCCTTTTTGGGCCGTTTTTTTTAATTCAACCGGCCCAACCCTATTGGGTTGAGCCCATTCCTCTTTACGACCGGGTTGTACCAATTCCACTCGGGTCGATCCATCCCTAATTAATTTGGGGAAAACCAGTAAAGCCAATTTGGAAAAAAAAAATATTCGATCGGTGAGATTATTTGGGGGAAAACCGAACCAAACGAAATCAAATCCTCAAACCAGAACAATCGAGAAGCAGAGGCAGGCTTAGCCGAACCTAGCAAGCCCTAGGTTTCCAATCGGTCGGACGGGACGGGAGAAATGAACCAAGCTGTCAAGGGCCGGCGATGGCAGGGGATGAGCTACCGACCGGCGGCTGCCAAGGACCAACCAGTGGACAAAGGGGGACGGCCAAGGAACGACCGAGCGTTGGCGAACGGACCAAGGGTTCCGGATTTTCGGCGACGCGGCCGGTGGAGACGCACGGCTCGAGATTGCCGGCCGGTGCTAGCTGAGTGATTGACGAGGCTTGATGGGAACCGTCAGTAACTGCCACTCCCTCCTACCGATGGTCTTTGAACAATCGATTGGGGTAATACCCAGTTAAATGGGTAAATGATTCCCTATAAATTGAGCCTCCCCTAAACCCTAGCAAGCTGCTACAAATTTTGTTTTCCAAATTTGAGAGTGAGGCATAAAAAGAGAGAGGAATCGCAGAGAAGGGGAAACAGGGGAGAATCAAACGTGGGTGAGCAAGGGGTGGATGTCCGAATGAAAGTAGTATGCACACAAGCCAATCATATTTGATGTGATGTAGCATATACTTTGTAATCTTATTCGTTTGTAAAAGGCATTTTACATTATCTACATAGTGCTGTTATATTAAATGTGATAAACCCATAGTTTTGAGCAATGCTTTTAGAATCATGATGGTGATCATGCTAATGAGATATAAATTCTAGATAGCTCAAAAACTAAAATCGTTCCTAATCGATGGATTACTAAAAAGGGGATTAGTGAATCCGGATAGATTAGTACATACGTTGCTTGCTCTTATGAAGAGGATGATTGATCTCATAATCATTTGTGTGGAGACACTAAAGCAAGTATGTAGGTGCTTATTAGAGAATAAGTTCACTGAACGTGGCTCGCTAAGGAATACCTAATGGAGTTTTACTCGCCTGTCAATAGGAATTCCTCTAGTGATAGTAGTACAAGTGATCCTTGGACTTGAGATCATCATAGTATCTTGTGTATGATGAGTTATACTTTGACATGTCCCTTAAGACCCTTAGGGTATATCAAAGGGTATGATTGGGTATAATAAGTTATACATGGAGATAGGTGAATGATCAACAAAGAATCTACCACTTCTAGTAAAAGGAGTGAATGTCCTATGTGATTCGATAAATGACGACTCAAAAGTCTTTGGCCAAAGCAGAATGAAATTAGAAAGGAGTTTCTAATTTGCATTATCAGAGTTGTGCATTTCAGAATCGAAATACATATAATTAAATAAAATAAGACTTGACAGTAATTCCATGTCTTATATTTAATTGGGACATTGTATGGTAGAAGGATTGAATTGTACGGTAACTATTCACTGAAAGGTTCTTTTGTGATTAATGTTGAAATCTATATTATCTGGAAAGTCGTTGATCGCTAAGGGGGCTTACCCTTATTGTAGAATAAATATTATTTATTTAAATGAATTAAATAGTTTAATTTATTTATTTAAATAAGATTAGAATTGTTCTAATTGATTTATTCACAACCGGTTTAATATGGAGAACCTAAAGGGTCACACCGCAAAAGGAAAATATTTATTTAAGAAGTAAATGGCATAATTGTAATAATAAGTTAAGTGTATTTAATTTAATCTATGTAGATAGAATAAATTAAATAGCTTAATATTTATTATTTAATATTTTAGAAATATTAAATATAAATTAATAAGAGGAGTCTTATTATTATTATTACTATTACTATTATTTAATTCCTAATAGGGATTGGGAATTAATTAATAGAAGTACTCTCTCATGAATTTCTAATTGGATTAGGAGTTCAATTAATTAAAGGAGTTTAATTAAAATAAAAACCCTAATCCTAAATAGTTTAGGAGGGTTCCCTATATCTATAAATAAGAGGAGTCTTATTATGATTTGGGGTTAGACAGTCAGACAATTAGATTGTTAGACAATTTACACACTCTTCCATGAGAATTGGAGAGAGGGAGTACTTGCAATTTCTATAGAGATAGAAACTAGGGTTTTGCCAACACCCATCTTCTTGAACAACTATTATTCCTTGGTGGATCACCTCTAGAGGCCAAACACTTGGGTGGCTAACATTGATCAAAGGAAGGAATTTAATCGGTGGAATTCAAGGAGAACGCGAAGGATTTGGAGGTGAACTCGTACCTGTGGAAGCATGGTTCTACAAGGGTATGATTCTCATACTTTATCTCTTTCGTTTAATTGATAATTGAGCACATGGATGATCATGGTGATGGTTTGTATGAAAAATTTTAAAATCCGTTTTATCGCGCTTCCGCACTATTTATGTAATTTGATTGCATATTCGCGCTATGTACAAACCTTACAGTGGTATCAGAGCCTAACCTTGTGCTAATTATCGATTATGATGATTCCATGTATATTTGATATGCGATTGGATCGAAATTTTTGGGAAGAATAAATTTTTCTGAATCAGCGTCGCGGCGCAGCTGCGCCGGCTCCAGTTCATTCTGGAGCGCAGCTACGCCCATACCCAGAATCAGTTTTTTTCTGGGGTTCAGCGCAGCTGCGCCGTGTCCCAGTTCATTCTGGGCGCAGCTGCGCCGGACAGCAGAATCCGAAAAATAATTTTTCCTTCAATTAAAATAAATGGTTTATTTAATTGATAAAATCAGAATAAAGGAGTTTATTCACATATGGAATATGATTCTATGTTTCCTAGAATAAAAGAGTTTATTCACATATGGAATAGGATTCCATGTTTCCTTAAAAATAAAGAAATTTATTTTGATAAGGAATAGGATTCAACATATTTTATTTTCCAACAATTTTAAGTTAAAATAAAAGAGTTTGTTTTGAACTTGAAATTGGATTCCATGTTAATTAAAATAAAAGAGTTTATTTTGATTTGGAATTTGATTAAAAATAAAGGAGTTTATTTTTATTCAAAATTGGATAAAATAAAATAAATAAGTTTATTATGATTTAAATTTTGATCAAAATAAAGGAGTTTAGTTTTGTTTCAAAATTGGATTTCTAGTGAACTTTTAATTGCCCATTAATTGATATCAATGCATATATGGAATGGTTTTATTATTCATGAGATGAATGTTATTTATTGATACATATAGAGATATGTATGATAATAAATAGGGATTGATTATGGACTACTGACCAATGTGTGATTGGATTTATTTTAGTGGATGCTTGAATGAATGGGTTTTTATAAATGGGGTCTGCGTACCTCGTCTTCTCTAATTTTTCTTAATGTAAATTCTATCTCCCTCCTATGTACTTCCCCTTGACTGCTGATCAAGGTTTCTATTTATTGTAAATAGTTTATGTAATAGTTTTAGTTAGAATTACTTGAAGAATTGGAGACAAAGGAGCAAGGAGCGCTTAAAGACCCGTTTGTAATGGAGCCCGGGTTTAAATGTAATAGTTATATTTAAATTTAATTCTTGCACCCTCGGTTTGACCTTTTGGTTCACTTGGTGGCTCTAGTGAACCAAACTAGAATAAAAGTCCATAATCAATCCGGGTAGAATATAGTATTCTATATGTGCATGCTTACTATGTATATATTATATATTATACAACATGTTTCGCATGTTAAATAATATGATGCGTATTTTATATATATGTGTGCATGTGCGCTAAACAAGATGAGACATATAATAACAAACCCCTCAAAGAAATTATATTAAGTCCTAAGCGTTCAAAGATATTTGGAATATCGAACGTCGCCTTCTAGGATGGTAAAGCGATAGAGTATTAAATATTTAATATGAGTTTGTTGTGTCACCACAAGGCAAGTATTAAAATATTTAAGATGTTGCTTTATCACATTTGATGTTTATACATAGACTGAATGATGTTGTTTTGTTGTGTCACCACAAGGACAGTGTTTTTCTTTCGAGTATATGGAAGTGCTAGGATGAACTTAACTTGGATAATTTTGATTCGGATGTGTCACCACTTGATCAAAATAATCTAAGAGGCAAAATACAAGGAGTTACATAGAGATGTAATTGACAATAGTTGTATACCTATTTATTTATATATCGTTTGTTGTGTCACCACAAGGTTATATACATTTGAAATGGGATCCTTAGTCTCACTAGCAAATCTTTAATTAGAATTACCGAACTATATAATGAGGGTAATATAGTTTGATGAAAATAGTGGGAGATATCAATTTAAAATAAAGACCTAATTTATTTTGGTAATTAATTAAATGAATGTATGCTAAAATATTGTTAAATTATAAATTCATTTATAGAATTTTACAATGTCTAATTCACTATCACTGCGGAGCATATTAGATGCTAATTAACCGGACCAAATTAAAAGGACTAGTTAAAGAATTTGAGAATAGTTCTCACGGCTGAAAAGCTATCTTATGTCTTTAATATGCTTATCCCTGCAATGGTTGTAGACAATGCCTCTGAGGAAGAGATTGCTACTTTTAGAAAGTGGCAAGATGATGCACAGTTGGCTCAATGCATCATACTCGCATCCATGAGTAACGAGCTTCAGCGTCAGCATGAAACTATGGATGCTCCTGCTATACTCTTGCACCTTCAAGGAGTTGAAGGGTGAGGAAAGTAGGACTATTAGATATCAGATATCTAGGGAGTTGTTCCGATCTAGAATGACCAATGGCACTACAGTATAGACATATGTCCTAAAATGATCAATCTGATTGAACAATTGGGACAACTGGGTTTTAATGGATGGAGAGTTGATCCAAGATTTGATCTTGCAATCATTTCCGGACTCTTTCTCACAAATTGTTGTGAATTTCCACATGAACAAGCTATATGTCACCCTGCCTGAGTTGTTTAACAATGTTGAAAACTGTAAAGAGTCACTTTCCAACCAAGAAAAACCAAGTCTTACTGGTAGATGATTCTTCCAGGAAGCGGAAGAGGGCGGCCAAAGGATCTTCTTAAAAAAGAACAATTCAAAGAAGGTAAATGGAAAGGCAAAAACAAAGGACAATAAGAACAAGACTGATGCAGATAGCAAAGGAGTTTGCTTCCACTGCAATAAGCCTGGATACTAGAAAGGAAACTGTAAGGAGAATCTTACAGAGGCTAACCAGAAGAAGCTTAGTGAAACTTTGGTTACAAATATGGGTTTGTTCATGATTGAAATAAAATAAATTTTTCTATAAGTCAAGGTTCTACTTGGGTATTGGATACCGGCTGTAGTTCTCACGTATGCAATCCAATGCAGAGACTAAGCAGTAGTAGAAAGCTAAACAAAGTAGTAATCTTATGTGTTGTAATGGAGCAAAGGTTACTACATTAACCATAGGAACTTATAGTTTAGCATTGCCTACGAGCAAGTCTATTAAGTTAATAAGTTGTTATTATGTTCCAGTTCTCTTTAGAAACATTATTACTTCCGTTGTTGGACAAGGAAGGTTTTGGTATTATATTTAAGAACAATTGTTGTTCTATTTATAATGATAATGTTTTGTTTGAAACTGAAAGATCACTTGATAGACTTTGTAAACTTGACTTACATGAAAAATATTTTGCAAATTGAACAAACTAATAAAAGAAAAAAGGAGATGGTCATTCAAAGAGTTGAATGTGTGTATTTGATGAAATACAAGTCTGAATCATTTGAAAGGTTCAAAGAATTCAGAAGTGAAAGAAATTGACAAAGTATTAAGATTCTTTGATCAGATCGAGGAATAGTATACTTGTGCAATAAGTTTCTAGATCATCTCAAAATGGTATTTTCTCATAATGAAAACCTCCTGATACGCAATAAATGATTGGTGTATCTAAAAGGAGAAATTGTACCTTGTTGGACATGGTGCAGTCCATAATGATTTTTACCAACATTATAGTATCCATCTAGGGTTATACCCTAGAAATGGCTGCATATCTACAAGATAAGGTAACCTCAAAAATCCGGCCCCAAAACTCCATAAAGGTTATGGATAGGGAGGATTCCTAGTCTTAAATATGTTAAGATAAGGGGTTGTCCAGCTTATGTGAAAAGGTTTCAAAGATAAGTTTGGGACAAAAATCTGACAAGTGCAATTTGTGGGATATCCTAAAGAAGTTTAGGGTATTATTATTACTATAATCCTACACGCTTCCTTCTTAGATAAAGGTGTTTATCATTGAAGAAGCTAGTGGGAGGGTAATAGATCTTGAAGGGGTTCAAGAACCACAAAGCACTTTAAGTCGAACCGAGGAACCTGTAGATAGACCTATTGTACCACAACCGAATCGTAAATCTGGAAGAGTACCGAAGATACCTAGGAGGTATGGATTCATCATAGAGGATGATGATGAGGTACGCATCATAGAGGATGATGATCCAGTTATATACGATGAGGCTATGAGTAGAAGATACTCAGAGAAATGGCAGATGGCCATGAAATCCGAAATGGACTCCATGTATAAGAACCAAGTATAGACTATGGTGTATATGGGTCTTTAAGAGAAAGACTGGGGCAAATGGCAAGGTGGAGACCTATAAGACCAGACCTGTTTAAAAGGTTTTTCAAGTCAAGGAGTTGACTGTAATAAAATCTTATTACCGGGTAATGCTCAAGTACATTTGGATTTTGCTTGTGATTATAGCTTATTACGAAATCTGGCAAAATGGATGTGGAGACGTCCTTCCTCAATGAAGACTTGAGGAGAATGTATGTATGATACAGCCAGAGGAATTTGTTTCAAAGGTTGAAGCAAATCGTGTTTTAAGCTACAATGATCCATTAATGGATTAAAGCAAGCTTCTAAAAGATGGAACATTCGTTTTGATGAGACAATCAAAAGAGTTTGATTTTATCAAAAGGAGAATGAACCTAGTGTGTACAAAAGGGTCAGTGGGAGCACTGTGACATTCCTTGGTATTATATGTTGATATACAACTGATAAGGAATAACACACCAATGCTACAATCAGTAAAGATAAAATTGTCTAAACATTCCTCCATGAATGACTTGGGAGGAGCATCCTATAAATTGGGGATATAAGTCTATATAGATAGATTTAAAAGGATGTTCGGCTTGACCCAAGGAACGTATATTCATTTGATGCTAAAGGCGTTTAGCATGGCAAACTCCAAGAGAGGTCTCATGATGATGAACCATGGAGAGAATCTCTCTAAAATTGTCCCCAATTGAAAGAGAGATCACACGAGTTACTATCATGTATGCAATGAATATACTAGGCCTGATGTTGATCAGTCATATTCTGGAGAAGATCACTGTAAGACAGTGATAAACATATTTAAGTACTTAACCGGTATTGAAGATGTAATCATAATTCATGGTAGGTTTGAATTAAAACTAGAGGGCTAAACAGACTCAAGTTTTTTCAGATTGACCAAGACGATAACAAATCCACTTTAAGGTAAATCGTTACCTAGAAAGGTGGTGCAGTGAATTGGAAAGGTTCCAAACAGCAAAGAGTTGCTGGTTTAGTGACAAAGACAAAGTATATAGCTGTAAATGAAGCTGCAAGTTTGATTGTTTGGATGAAAAGTTCATTACAGAACTAGGAATAGTTCCTAAGTCTCAACCTGGATTCAAACATGTGTTGTGGCACTTTCATTTGATTAGTGGAATCATTGAAAGAGAAGAAGTCACTATAGAGATAGTGGACTCTCAAGAACAACATTGCATATCCATTTACTGAAGCTTTATCCAAACAGCAGGATGATCGTCACTTAGAGAAGAAGGGTATTAGATACCATGACGATTGGCTTTAGTGCAAGTGGGAGATTGAAAGTAGTATGCACAAAAGCCAACCATATTTGATATGATGTAGCATATACTTTGTAATCTTATTCGTTTGTAAAAGGCATTTTACATTATCTACATAGTGCTGTTATATTAAATGTGATAAACCCATAGTTTTGAGCAATACTTTTAGAATCATGATGGTGATCATGCTAATGAGATCTAAATTCTAGATAGCTCAAAAACTAAAATCGTTCCTAATCGATGGATTACTAAAAAGGGGATTAGTGAATCCGGATAGATTAGTACATACGTTGCTTGCTCTTATGAAGAGGATGATTGATCTCATAATCATTTGTGTGGAGACACTAAAGCAAGTATGTAGGTGCTTATTAGAGAATAAGTTCACTGAACGTGGCTCGCTAAGGAATACCTAATGGAGTTTTACTCGCCTGTCAATAGGAATTCCTCTAGTGATAGTAGTACAAGTGATCCTTGGACTTGAGATCATCATAGTATCTTGTGTATGATGAGTTATACTTTGACATGTCCCTTAAGACCCTTAGGGTATATCAAAGGGTATGATTGGGTATAATAAGTTATACATGGAGATAGGTGAATGATCAACAAAGAATCTACCACTTCTAGTAAAAGGAGTGAATGTCCTATGTGATTCGATAAATGACGACTCAGAAGTCTTTGGCCAAAGCAGAATGAAATTAGAAAGGAGTTTCTAATTTGCATTATCAGAGTTGTGCATTTCAGAATCAAAATACATATAATTAAATAAAATAAGACTTGACAGTAATTCCATGTCTTATATTTAATTGGGATATTGTATGGTAGAAGGATTGAATTGTACGGTAACTATTCACTGAAAGGTTGTTTTGTGATTAATGTTGAAATCTATATTATCTGGAAAGTCGTTGATCGCTAAGGGGGCTTACCCTTATTGTAGAATAAATATTATTTATTTAAATGAATTAAATAGTTTAATTTATTTATTTAAATAAGATTAGAATTGTTCTAATTGATTTATTCACAACCGGTTTAATATGGAGAACCTAAAGGGTCACACCGCAAAAGGAAAGTATTTATTTAAGAAGTAAATGACATAATTGTAATAATAAGTTAAGTGTATTTAATTTAATCTATGTAGATAGAATAAATTAAGAGTAAATCTACATGTCCAACAGATTTACACTCTACTTCCCGAGACGCACACTGTGAAGTCGTTTTGATTTTTTTTTTAATTCCTTGCCCCTTTTCTCTTACAAACCTGAACCCTCTCTCATTTCCTACAACTTCCGCCCAAAAAATCTTTCCTCCTCTCTTCGATTAAACTCGTCTCCGTCGGCTCTTGAAAATCTCCGATAACTCTTCTCCGGTCAAATACAAGATTCACGTGAAGCTCTAATAAGGTAAACTCTTTTTTTGACTAATTTCTACTTTCGATTGATGGTAATGTTTAATTTGGGTTTAATTGAGTTTCTTCCACGATTTCTTGTGTTTCATTACAAGTCTTTGTTTCTCTTTTTGGGGTATGATGTATAAATCTAACCCTTTAAGAATTTATGACAAGCTGAGACCTCTCATTACAAATCTTTGTTTCTCTTTTTGTGGATTGATGTTGTCCAGTAGCATATATATGAAATATTCATTTGTTATCGATTTTTTTTCTTAAAATACATACATTAACAAATGTTTAAAAAAATTCCTTTGCAGTTTTTATAGTGTGCAAGTTCTATCGATGGAATCAGAACTAGATATTAGCTCTACAAATATGGATATTGACGTAGATGATTCGTCTAACAACAAAAGGGGTGATGAAGTAGAAGGGAATGAAAAACAGAATAATCAAATATTGGAAGAGCCCAAATTTCACATGGTGTTTGACAATGTTGATGAAGTTTATGAATACTATAGGAAATATGGTGCGCAACAAGGATTTGGAGTGACTAAAAAAAGTACTAAAAAATTGGACGGAGTGGTTACATATTTCACAGTTGTATGTCACAAATATGGAGAGCCAAAGAAGAACTCAAAGATTACTTTAAAACCGCATCCGGTTATTAAAGCAGGTTGTAAGGCTAAAATTTGTGCGAAGTTATTGAATGATGGAAAATGGGGTATAACCATTTTGGAGCTTGCACATAATCATGGTTTAAGTCCAAGTAAGTCTCGTTTTCACCGTTGTAATCGGCATGTGACCCCTTATATAAAGAGGAGGCTTGAGCTAAACAATGATGCTGGGATACCAATGAATAAAAGTTATAACTCACTTAGAATTGAGTATGGAGAAAATGGAATGCCTTGTTTAAAGAAAGACTATGAAAATTATATAGGAAAATTTAAAAAGCTAAGGCTTGCTGAGGGTGATGCTAGTGCACTTCAAAATTATTTTGCTAAAGTTCAAGCAGTGGATTCTAACTTTTTCTATGTGATAGACTCAGATGAGGAAAATCGGATCAGAAATTTATTTTGGGTAGATTCGAGGTCTAGAGCTGCGTATGAGGAGTTTGGTGATGTTATCACATTTGACACCACCTATTTGACTAATAAATATGATATGCCATTTGCTCCTTTTGTTGGAGTTAACCACCATGGACAATCCATACTACTTGGTTGTGGCTTGATATCGAATGAAGATACTAACACTTTTGTTTGGTTGTTTGATGCGTGGCTTTCTTCCATGTCTAGAAAAGCTCCACACGCCATTATCACCGATCAAGACAAAGCGATGAAAAATGCGGTTGAGATAGTTTTTCCCAATGCTCGCCACCGATGGTGTTTATGGCATATAATGAAGAAGGTTCCTGAAAAATTAAAAGGGTATGAGCATTATGAATCTATTAAATTTACCTTACATAACGTTGTGTATGATTCTTTAAGTGTAGATGATTTTGAATGTGAATGGAAGGCAATGACAGAAAATTATGATCTTGAGAATAATGAGTGGTTGGAAGGATTGTATAATGAAAGGCATCGGTGGGTTCCTTGTTTTGTGAAAGATTGTTTTTGGGCGGGAATGTCTACGACACAAAGAAGTGAAAGTATGAATGCTTTTTTTGATGGATTTGTCAATGCAAAAACTTCCTTGAAAGAATTTGTGGACCAATATGATAATACGTTAAGGAGCAAAGTGGAAAAAGAAATAGCAGCAGACTCTCATTCTTTGACTTCACATGTACCTTGTGTTACACATCATGCCATTGAAAAACAATTCCAAGAGATTTATACCAATTCCAAGTTTATAGAGTTTCAAACAGAAGTGGCGGATGGAGGAATGTATTGTGATACAAGGTTTGTCGAATCTCATGATAAAATATTTTATTACGAAGTGAAACAACTTTGTTACTTTGGAGAAAAAAAAGATCGTCCAAAAATTGTGAACTTCAAAGTTTGCTTCATTGAAGGGGAAAGTGAATCTGAATTTGATGTGAAGTGTAACTGTAAATTATTTGAATTTCGAGGAATTTTATGTAAGCATATAGTTAAGGTACTCCATTTTGAAAGGTTTATATTTACCGTTCCAACGAAATACATTTTGAGGAGGTGGAGAAAGGACATAAAACGACGCCATATTAAAGCTAAAGTCACTTATAATGTTTGGAAAGAGACGGAACCGGGACAGAGATATGACAAGGTGTGCAATATATTTTTCGACGTTGCGGACATTGCATATGACACTCAAAAAAGATGTGACCAACTTGTGGATCGACTTCTTGAACTAAAGGTGGAATGGAATACGGAGGATGAAGTTTGTGAAAAAAGTCAACATACTCAAAAGTTAATTTCGAGTGAATATGAAAATGACGGCCCAAATGAAAGCCATAAATTACTTTCACCCAAAAAGAATCGCTGCAAGGGGCGCCCTCCTGCTAAAAGGAAGGTAGGTAAGATGGAACAAGTTTCGAAGAAATTCAAATTGAAGAGACAAAAAATAGGTCAAAATAAGTCTGAATCAAGAAAAACAAAGAATATGGAAAAGGTATGTTTTTTATTATATATATATATATATATGTATACATATATACAACTTGTATATTGTAACTTTTTTTTGCGATTAATATTGTCTTATAAAATGAGAAATTATGTTTATTTTATTTCAGGTCTTTGAGCTTGATACGACTATTAATCGACCACTTATTTTTCACGAGACACAAGAGAGTCATCATGAAAATATTAACTTGAATGTGAGTAATGTTTTTTTTTCTCTTCATAATCTTACGGTTATTATTTTTACTTTATTGGTAAACATGTTTTTTACTTTATTAATCGGCCACTTATTTTTCTCTTCAGATGTATAAACTTACTTAACATCGATAGTGCTTCCTGTAACTTGTAGGAATCCATATGGGGAGATGAACTTTTGAATCTTGGAGCGGTGTGGAGTTTTGGGTCTATAGGCGAAGGCACTTCCAATGTTGGCAACAAAGATTTCTGAATTGCTTCAGTTGTAGCTTTGATATATTAAAGAGATTTTTGACTTGGTTTAGTTGTAGCTTTAATCTAGTATATATAGATGGCTAGACCAGTTGTTGTCTTTTCTTTCGATCCATTGCTCAACACTATGTCCATATGTACCAAAAGTATTCTAATTTTGATCATCTTTTTTCATCTCTAGTTTTCCAAAATTTAATGTTGGTTTTGCTCTCAGTAATTGGAATCACAATAATTGGACTCATTTATTTTCAACACAATAATTGGAATTCATTTCATAAACACTATAATCAAGATTTACATGTTTACAAGGGGCATACCCTAGGTAATTGAAAAAAAATTATGATGCAATAGCTTAATAGCTCAAACAGCTACAAATAAGACAATGTCAGTTTTTCTGTGTAACTTCACTGCACCATGTGACACTGTAAGGCCATTTGACTGGGCAGATTCCTCCTAGCTTTAGGAATTTCAGGAACCTTGTACATCTTACATTAGCCAGAAACTCCCTGGGAGGTCCTATTCCAGCCACATTCAAGAATTTCTTCAGTTTACAGTATGTTGATCTGTTACAATTCCTTATCTGGGTTAATCCCAGATTTTTAAGCCAAAACCAAAATCAGACCTATCAGTTACAAATATGTACAACTTGCAAAAGGCCAAGCTTTCAAATAACCAATTGAAATCTGACCTTTCGAATATCAAATTACCAACATGACTTGTTTCCCTTGATCTCCATTCAAATCAATTATTTGGGTCTCTTTCAAGCATCTTAAACAACAACAAAAGTAAATTTATGCAGACCATCAATTTGTCAAACAACAAAATTTCATGTAGTATTCTTGAATTCACTGAAGGCTCAAGTTTAACATTACTCAATGTTGGGAGCAACAAAATTACAGGCTTGTTCAACAAGGCTCAGCTCATTTATAATCACCATGAGTAACTCATGTAGAAATCAATTTTCAAAAGAAAGACATAAAATCAGAGAAAGAGGCTACATCAGTAAACCTACTAGTAATCTTCTTCAAACTTTTAATATATATTAAGAACCTAATTGACCAAAGCATATTCCAAAATTTACATAACAGAAATCCAGATCATTTGGATAAGCAGTTAAACCCCCTTCTTCTATTTGGGTAATCAAGTGAAGATTCTGAAGAACCCAATTAAACCTAAATTAAACAAAAAACACAAAGAATAAACTGAAATTGACAAGAAATCAAACCCAATTAAACCCAAATTAAAAAGTATCATCAACTAAAAGTAGAAATTACTCAAAAATGGTTCATTATTGCTGGAGCAGAGCATGGTTCCATCCGACTCTGCGAGATTCTAGGAGGAAAGAGAGGAATCCAAGTGAATCTTATATTTGACCGGAGAAGAGTTATCGGAGATTTTCAAGAGCTGGCGGAGATGAGTTTAATGGAAGAGAGGAGGAAAGATTTTTTGGACGGAAGTTGTAGAAAATGAAGGGTTCAGGTTTGTAAGAGAAAAGGGGCAAGGAATTAAAAACAATACTCAAAACGACTGCAGAATGTGCGTCTCGGGGAGTATAGTGTAAATCTTTTGTACATATAGATTTACTCATAAATTAAATAGCTTAATATTTATTATTTAATATTTTAGAAATATTAAATATAAATTAATAAGAGGAGTCTTATTATTATTATTACTATTACTATTATTTAATTCCTAATAGGGATTGGGAATTAATTAATAGAAGTACTCTCTCATGAATTCCTAATTGGATTAGGAGTTCAATTAATTAAAGGAGTTTAATTAAAATAAAAACCCTAATCTTAAATAGTTTAGGAGGGTTCCCTATATCTATAAATAAGAGGAGTCTTATTATGATTTGGGGTTAGACAGTCAGACAATTAGATTGTTAGACAATTTACACACTCTTCCATGAGAATTGGAGAGAGGGAGTACTTGCAATTTCTATAGAGATAGAAACTAGGGTTTTGCCAACACCCATCTTCTTGAACAACTATTATTCCTTGGTGGATCACCTCTAGAGGCCAAACACTTGGGTGGCTAACGTTGATCAAAGGAAGGAATTTAATCGGTGGAATTCAAGGAGAACGCGAAGGATTTGGAGGTGAACTCGTACCTGTGGAAGCATGGTTCTACAAGGGTATGATTCTCATACTTTATCTCTTTCGTTTAATTGATAATTGAGCACATGGATGATCATGGTGATGGTTTGTATGAAAAATTTTAAAATCCGTTTTATCGCGCTTCCGCACTATTTATGTAATTTGATTGCATATTCGCGCTATGTACAAACCTTACACCGAATTCGTCGATTATTTTGGACGAAGAAGGAGGACTGCCATTCGCACCACATCAAGGTATAACAAAGAATTATAGGGCCACTTTGATGGTTTTATGTAAATTTTCTCCTTTTCTCCCATCTATACTTGGAAATTTTATTGTTCCTGGATATTGGGTGTGATTATTGGGTTTAAACCTCTGTATATTAAAGAACTTCAATGTTCTGGTAATGTGAATTTACACTGCAGTTAGGACAGTTGCGTGTTTCAAGATGCACACTTCATGTTCGTCAAAATGCTTGAATGAACTGTGTCGACGCCGGGTTTTTCGCTTTCTCTTCTTTTCCAATTTTAGCCTTTTGATTTAGATGACGTTTGGAAAAGGTCGGCATTGATGTCGACGGGGTTTTGAAAGATCGTTTTTTATGATGAGCCAATTAACCAGAGTCGCCAGTTGGTATATTTGAAATGGATGTACCAACTCATCCGAGTTTTCGTTTTTTATAAATCGCTGGCTCATGTGTGACTCCGAATTAATTGGTCTGCGAATCGAGATTCATAGAGTTCGGGGGCTTGCTTAAGTGAGGGGAAGGTGTTAGGCACCCCTCGACTTCCGTGAAACACGGTTACCGCAATCTTGATGCTTCTCCTATCCTTTAATTCATGAAATGTGTGTGTGTGCGCGTGCGTGTATGTGTATGTGTGCTTATGTGAATGTTGTGGTGAGTTTGTATGAAAGAATCATTTGGATTTTGGGGAAAATCGTGTTTTACTTTGAGAATGCTTCGGAATGTCTTTTCGGCATACACGAGAAAGCTTTATGAGAAAGGTTTGATTTTAATTGTCCAAAACTATGGGATTTTCATTAAGTGTCGTTTTGGCAAAACAAGAGTTTTAAACCTTTGTCAAAATAGGAATTGAGATCTATACGTTGCTTTCATAAAAGAATGGGCAATTTCTAGGATCTCTTTCACCCTATGCACAAAGATTTAATAAAACGTCAATTATTTATAAAATCATTTCGTGTGATGTTTTGGAAAACGATTTTTCTTTAGCTTTCTCGTTAGATAGGAATCGACATTCATTAACGTTTCTCAAATTTTAACCTCGTGATTCTAATATCCTACTTTGATTGATTTTATGAAAATCTTATCATTTAGCTTTGAAATCAATTTCGTGTCATAATTCAAATCGAGCATAAACACGCGTCGGGCTATTCATGGGCATGTAAGCCATCAAAATATCCCCGAACGCCAACAATCACAAATTTCACTATTTCGGGGCCTTAAACACGATTCCCGCCTTGGCGTCGTTTTAAGGCCCAAAGATTACATGTTACAAAACGAGCATCTTGAATCTATCACATACATCAAAACGTCCATCATCGGATTTGGACCTCGGGGTCGCATTCCTAGGCTCACACGAGATTAATACATGCCTACAAAAATGAATATTACATAACTAACCAAACCCGGGTTTATCTAATATACCATGATATCCGGAAATGACAAGCTAAATAAATTACACCTCATAAATTATCACAAACAAGCTAGAAATTTTATCAATTGGATATCCTCGGGTTATTAGGAAGCATTTTGTTCCAATGGAACCCTCACCAATAATCCCTAATCCATGATTGCTCAATAATATTCTTGAAAATTTCAATTACATTTAGCCAAATAACATGAAAGAAGTTGCAAAAATAATGAGATTTTCACCTTGCAAATGATACCAAAATTGTGTAGAAACTTGTATATTGAGGGAAATATGAGATGTATATGATATAATCTAACAACAAAGGAAATTTCTCTCTTTTTCTCTCAATTGTTGCAAGAATTTTTTGCTATTTCTCTCTATTTCCGAGCTAAAAACTGCTGCTGATTTCTTCTTCTTCCGCAAACTGCCCAGCCTCCTGTATGCTGCCTGCTGCCGAGCTTAAATAGGCTGGCCAATGCCAGCCGCAGATCTATCTGCGGCTGGCCGCAGATGGATCTGCGGCTGGCCAGCTGGCACGCCTCCCATCGCACTCAGCTGCTGAGTGCTGATTTCCTCCCGGTTTTTCGTGCTGGCGCACCCACTTGGCCGCAGATCTATCCGCGGCTGGCGGGCTTGACTTTCTCGATTTTCGTGCCACGCCTCGATTTTCGTGCCGCAACGTCGGTTTTCCGTTGACAGGCTCGTGTTCTGCAGTCCGGGAATTTCCGGGAGACGTGCCACCTCATTCGGAAGTGCCTGCCTTGGACGGCTTTATTGTCATGTAAACTTGGGTTGCCTAAAGTATTGCGGCGGTGCCGGGCGCTCGCCCTTGTGCCCGCTCCTTTGCTCCCGCAAGCTGGTTCAATTGACGATTTCGCCCTCCTGTCACGGTTAGTAGACACCCAAATTTTGCGTTTCCTTCTACTAACCGTGACAGGAGGGCGAAATCGTCAATTGAACCAGCTTGCGGGAGCAAAGGAGCGGGCACAAGGGCGAGCGCCCGGCACCGCCGCAATACTTTAGGCAACCCAAGTTTACATGACAATAAAGCCGTCCAAGGCAGGCACTTCCGAATGAGGTGGCACGTCTCCCGGAAATTCCCGGACTGCAGAACACGAGCCTGTCAACGAAAACCGACGTTGCGGCACGAAAATCGAGGCGTGGCACGAAAATCGAGAAAGTCAAGCCCGCCAGCCGCGGATAGATCTGCGGCCAAGTGGGTGCGCCAGCACGAAAACCGGGAAATCAGCACTCAGCAGCTGAGTGCGATGGGAGGCGTGCCAGCTGGCCAGCCGCAGATCCATCTGCGGCCAGCCGCAGATAGATCTGCGGCTGGCTTTGGCCAGCCTATTTAAGCTCGGCAGCAGGCAGCATACAGGGGGTTGGGCAGTTTGCGGAAGAAGAAGAAATCAGCAGCAGTTTTAGCTCGGAAATAGAGAGAAATAGCAAAAAATTCTTGCAACAATTGAGAGAAAAAGAGAGAAATTTCCTTTGTTGTTAGATTATATCATATACATCTCATATTTCCCTCAATATACAAGTTTCTACACAATTTTGGTATCATTTGCAAGGTGAAAATCTCATTATTTTTGCAACTTCTTTCATGTTATTTGGCTAAATGTAATTGAAATTTTCAAGAATATTATTGAGCAATCATGGATTAGGGATTATTGGTGAGGGTTCCATTGGAACAAAATGCTTCCTAATAACCCGAGGATATCCAATTGATAAAATTTCTAGCTTGTTTGTTGATAATTTATGAGGTGTAATTTATTTTAGCTTGTCATTTCCGGATATCATGGTATATTAGATAAACCCGGGTTGGTTAGTTATGTAATATTCATTTTTGTAGGCATGTATTAATCTCGTGTGAGCCTAGGAATGCGACCCCGAGGTCCAAATCCGATGATGGACGTTTTGATGTATGTGATAGATTCAAGATGCTCGTTTTGTAACATGTAATCTTTGGGCCTTAAAACGACGCCAAGTGCGGGAATCGTGTTTAAGGCCCCGAAATAGTGAAATTTTGTGATTGTTGGCGTTCGGGGATATTTTGATGGCTTACATGCCCATGAATAGCCCGACGCGTGTTTATGCTCGATTTGAATTATGACACGAAATTGATTTCAAAGCTAAATGATAAGATTTTCATAAAATCAATCAAAGTAGGATATTAGAATCACGAGGTTAAAATTTGAGAAACGTTAATGAATGTCGATTCCTATCTAACGAGAAAGCTAAAGAAAAATCGTTTTCCAAAACATCACACGAAATGATTTTATAAATAATTGACGTTTTATTAAATCTTTGTGCATAGGGTGAAAGAGATCCTAGAAATTGCCCATTCTTTTATGAAAGCAACGTATAGATCTCAATTCCTATTTTGACAAAGGTTTAAAACTCTTGTTTTGCCAAAACGACACTTAATGAAAATCCCATAGTTTTGGACAATTAAAATCAAACCTTTCTCATAAAGCTTTCTCGTGTATGCCGAAAAGACATTCCGAAGCATTCTCAAAGTAAAACACGATTTTCCCCAAAATCCAAATGATTCTTTCATACAAACTCACCACAACATTCACATAAGCACACATACACATACACGCACGCGCACACACACACATTTCATGAATTAAAGGATAGGAGAAGCATCAAGATTGCGGTAACCGTGTTTCACGGAAGTCGAGGGGTGCCTAACACCTTCCCCTCACTTAAGCAAGCCCCCGAACTCTATGAATCTCGATTCGCAGACCAATTAATTCGGAGTCACACATGAGCCAGCGATTTATAAAAAACGAAAACTCGGATGAGTTGGTACATCCATTTCAAATATACCAACTGGCGACTCTGGTTAATTGGCTCATCATAAAAAACGATCTTTCAAAACCCCGTCGACATCAATGCCGACCTTTTCCAAACGTCATCTAAATCAAAAGGCTAAAATTGGAAAAGAAGAGAAAGCGAAAAACCCGGCGTCGACAGCTGGCGACTCTGCTGGGGACATAGAGGGCTTAAGCCGCATTAAAATCTTGATGCTATTCTATCCTTTAAAAATTCATGAATATGTGTGTGCATGCGATATTTTGATCTTTTGTGTTTTTGTTGTGTGAATGCGTGTTTTGTCCGATGAATGAATGATTGAATGGAATGGCTTTACTTTAAAGAAATCATTTGCATACGGTGAGGACGATGAATGTGAATGTATGTTGAGAGAGTACCTCCTCCTGAGGCGAACCTGTCGGTTGCTTATTACTGGACTCGATGGGGCTGCTCCCCGGAGATGGCTCAGGAAACGCACCACTCAAATCCGCTCCAATCGAAAGGGCTCAAACGAGTAGATTGCGAAGATTTGGGAACCTTCATGCCGAAAAGCCCGTGAGAGTAACCCTAGGGTAGGTCAGCCTCTGATAAACCCAACGCAGGAAAAGTCTCTTCATGCCTTTTTACGTTTATATGTCTAAATGTCATGATCTCATTCAATATTCATACATCCCTTTTTCTGTGTCGAAAGAGATTACTAACCGCTGTGAATTGCAGGGAATAGTTGGGGGAGCATAATAAAGCATGTTTGGCATTGGTTATGGCACTAAAGGACTACTAACTTTCTGTTTTACAGGGAAAGATTAAAAAACCCAAAAAATACACAAAAATTTTACAGTTTTAGCATGCATACATGTTTTTTCATTTCCCCGGGACTAAACTTCGAACCGTTGTCTCTGTAGGATTGCTCCTCAAACCCGTTTCGCAGGCTAAGAGAGCCCAGAATTCTACATCTGAAATGGCTGATATTCCTAACCATAATTCCATATCTCGGGAGGAGTTTGATGATTTCAAAAAACAGATGATGGAAATGGCCACAATGTTAAAGGAACAGTTCTTAATCAGACAGGATCCGGTAAACCAGGGATCGCATAATACTCCACCACCAGGGGATGACCAGAATCCTCCTAAAAATGGTACAAACTTGCTTAAAGAGGACCAACCCCGACTCAAAGACGAGCCAGTCATCCCAAAGGCCGTTCCCATACCTAGCAGGACAGTGATTACTATCCCAGAAGAGGGGGACAATGACGACCTTCGGAGAAAAATGAAATACATGGAGGAAACCATCCAATCTCTAAAGGGCATAGGCTCCCTGGGCAGGGTTAATTACTCAGATCTATGTGTTTTCCCCGGGGCCAGATATCCAGAAAAGTTCAAAGTTCCCGAGTTTGAAAAATACAATGGAAAGGGGGACCCCTATACACACTTGAAAATTTACATTGGAGAACTCGGGTCTTATGCCGAAGACGAGGGGTTAAGAATGCAGCTATTTCAGAAAAGCTTAACAGGGGAGGCAAGAATATGGTATGCCCGCCTCGACAACGCCCGAATCCACAACTGGGAGGAATTGGCCCATACTTTCTTAACCCAATACAGCTTTCAGGCCCAGATGGCTCTTGACAGGTACCAAATGACAAAGGTTAAAAAACAGCCTAGGGAATCCTTTAGGGAATATGCGCAAAGATGGAGGGGCATGGCTGCCCAGGTAACTCCCCCGATGAGCGAATCAGAGATGGTAATGACCTTTGTAGACATTCAGGAGGCACCGTATTATGAGAGGGTCATCTCGGGGATTGGAAGACCTTTTGCGGAAATGATTAAACATGGAGAGATGGTTGACATGGGGTTGAAATCGGGTAAAATCCGGGATCTTACTGCTTTAGAAACTGCTGCCGAGCAAATACAGAATGGAAACTATGGCAACACTTTCCCGGGAGAGTCCAAAAGAGGAAGGAAGAGGATGTCTCCCTCATCCTACAAGGGTCGTCCAGTAAAGCAGAAAGCCATCTTCCGGTACAGGCACAGAGGGGAGGGCCACCCCGACAGCCCAATTTCTCAGATCAAAGAGCAGAGGGGCGAAGAAGATATGAGGCCTCGCAAAACCGAGTATTCACCCCGCTCGGGGAGCCGCTTGAACGAGTATTAGCGGTATTAGTAGCCCAAAAGAAGATTGTTGGATTGGCACCCCCGAGTGACCCAAAGGGTAGAAGGTTTGACCCGAGCAAGCGGTGTGCATACCACTCCAGTTCCCCTGGCCATGATACACAGGATTGCTGGACGTTAAAGCATCGAATCCAAAACCTGATTGACAGTGGAGAGATTATGGTGGAACAGCCGGATTCCCCGAACGTTAAGGCAAATCCCCTGCCAAGACATGATGGAGGGGGAGTCAATGCGACGGAGGCAAGTGAGGCGGGGGAGCCGCCAAGGTTGAACTATGTGCAGAAAGTTGAGGAGATGATAAATGTGATACATGACCATGGGAGTGCGAGGGTAACGCCCATCAAGTTGATAGGGGTAAGTACGAATAACATAGAGGGACCTATCAAGTTGACAGCTCCGAGGCCCATCATTTTTGCTGCAAGGCCACAACTCCCTATCAGTAGTCTGAAGACTGTACCCTGGAATTACGGGGGAATACCCGAGGAAGCGGCCAGTTGTGCTTCCGTGACGACCAAGGGGAACCCCTTATATCTTCCCGGGCGAGTCCTTGAGAGCCAAAAGAGAAAAAATGAAGAGGTTTCCGAGGAAAGGGCCATAGAGTTTTTGAAAAGGATGGATCACCCGGAAATGAGGGGGATCCAGATCTTAAATGAGGAATCAACCCTAACATCAGTCATGGACTTGGTGTTGTCATCCAGTGAGCATTGCAAAACCATGATGAAGGTTCTGGAGGAGGCATTTGTGTCCAAAGAAATTAGTGAGGAGGGTTTTCGGCCAGCTGATAGGCCACTTATTGGAAACCGATGCAATATCCTTTACGGATGAGGACATTCCCGAAGAGGGAAGGGGGAGGCACCGAAAACCGCTACACATCGCGGTAATCTCCTCAGGATATGTCATGAATGGGGGTGCTGATCGACGGGGGATCGGCATTGAATATATGTCCTCTCAGCACGCTGAAGAAAATGAACATCAGTCTCAAGCGCCTACGGGCCAGTCATGTGGTGGTTCGGGCTTTTGACGGATCCCGGAGGGATACCATCGGAGAGATAGAATTGCCAGTGGAGATAGGGCCCTGTACTTTTGATATATCCTTCCAAGTCCTAGATATTACGGCAAGCTACAACCTGCTGTTAGGGAGGCCGTGGATACACATGGCCGGGGCAGTTCCTTCCACGCTCCACCAACAAATCAAGTTGATCATCGATGGGAATCTGGTAACAATCTCGGCCGAATGTGATGACCCTTCTCCTCCCAGGAGTGGCCTACCAGTAATCAATGTGGATGAGTCAGCGGCGCCTGCCAGCTTTCAAGCACTAGAGATTAGCACTCCCCATTATAGATGCCTGGGAGCTCCAGCTGTGAAACCAAGGGTCTCTCCGGAACTCACCTTTGTGGCAAAGGAAATGATTAAAATGAACTTCCAACCTGGAGAGGGACTAGGGAAAAGCAGTCAGGGAATCACCGAGCCCATCCACCTACCACAGCAGATAGGCAAAGCAGGATTGGGATACCATGTGGGCGCAGTGCGGGGACACCGTCAGGGTGCGACTCCGATTCGACTAGTTGGCAGTCCCGCGACCAAAGCCGACAATGAGCAGGGGATCAGCGGACCTGTGATTGGGGCAGGGAATGAAGAGTCAACCCCCACACATAGTGAGTCGGCCCGGAGGGAAAGTTTCCTGCAGGAGGTCACAAAAGAGTTTGAAACTAAATGCTACATCCCCGGACAATCAACAAGCAGTAAGGAGGGGACGAATATTATCATACCACCGGGAGCCCAACAAGTTGTGCCTGTCATCGATTGGGCAGGACTGATTATTCCTGGAGAGGGTATGGAGGAGAACTCAGGCGACGTATCCGTAATCATCGGGGAGCTGTCCGATGTGAGGACCTCTTTCATCCAGCGCATTTCAGCTGACCTGACCATCGACAATTGGACCCAGAAACCAGTGATATCCAAACAGGGGTAAAGCTCGACATCAGGGTGGTTAACCCTAGAGGATGGGGGAATGCAGAAGTTTTATTTTGTTGTTGTTTTATTTCTGCATAATTGTGTCGTTTCTTCGTGTTATTTGAAATTGCGATCGTCGTGAAAAATGATTTATATATGACAAGTATTTTGTTTCATGTCAGGTGTACCCATTTGAGTAATCCTTGCCTAACAAATGGTCTTTCAAATTTGAATGATGATTATGATTTTGACATTGAGCTGGATTTCGATTTAATGGGCATTGAAAAAGACGAGACAGATTACGACGACGCACCTGACGAGATCAAAGGATGGGTCGAGGATAAACCCAAACCCAACTTGGACCAAACCATCACCGTTGATATTGGAACCCCTGACAAGCCAAAGGAACTCAAGATGGGGACGGACCTCACCCCCAGCCAGAAAGCAGAAATAATTGAGTTACTAAGCCAATATGAGGATGTCTTTGCCTGGTCGCACGAGGATATGATCGGATTATCCACCGACATTGTGGTGCACACCGGTTACCCATCAAGGAGGGTTTCAGGCCTGTCAAGCAGAAACTAAGAAAGTTGAAACCTGAGTGGAGCTTAAAAGTGAAGGAAGAGATCATCAAACAGTTCAGGGCGGGAATCATTATGGTGTCCACTTACCCGGAATGGCTATCCAATGTGGTCCCAGTGGCTAAACCTGGAGGAAAGGTGAGGGTATGCGTGGATTACAGAGATCTAAACAAGGCCAGTCTCAAGGACAACTTCCCGGTGCCTTTCATACACATCCTGGTGGATAACACAGCCCAGTACGAAATGTACTCTTTTGTGGATTGCTTCGCAGGATATCATCAGATAATGGTGGCGGAGGAAGATCGGGAAAAAACCGCATTCATCACCCCCTGGGGCACTTTCTGCTATAGACGACTGGCTTTTGGCCTCACAAACGCGGGGGCTACTTATCAGAGAGCCATGATGGCCTTGTTCCACGATATGATGCACAAGGAGATAGAGGTCTACGTGGATGACATTATTGTGAAATCAAAGGTAGAGTCCGATCACATAACTCATCTCAAAAAGCTATTCGATCGGCTCAGAAAGTATAATTTGAAGCTCAATCCAGCCAAGTGCGCTTTCGGAGTACAGTCGGGCAAGCTCTTGGGTTTCCTGGTTAGTGATTGGGGCATTGAGTTGGACCCAGCAAAGATTAAGGCCATTGTGGATATGCCAGCACCTCGCACAGAGAAGGAGATAAGGGGATTCCTGGGGAGAATAAACTTCATCAGCCGTTTTATATCTCACTTGACGACTACATGTGAGCCGATTTTTAAATTGTTAAGAAAGGGTGCTTCCCAAGAATGGAATGAGCAGTGTCAGAGGGCTTTTCAGATCATTAAGAAACAACTGACGGAGGCACCAGTGCTGGTACCACCCCGAAGGATGGGATCCCTTTGTTTATGTATATATCCGTCAACACCATCGCGATGGGATGTATGTTGGGACAGAAAAATGAGGCGGGTAAAGAGCAGGCCATCTATTACCTCAGCAAAAGATTTAGCCAATGTGAGCAGAATTACACTCCCATCGAGAAGACTTGTTGTGCTCTGGCCTGGGCCGCAGGGAGATTACAGCACTACCTCCATGGGCATACAACGTACCTGATATCAAGAATGGATCCCCTAAAATATATTTTTGAAAGGCCTATGCTGAATTGTCGACTCTCAAGATGGCAGTTGATTTTACAACAGTTTGACATGGTGTACGTGACCCAGAAGGCCATGAAAGGGCAGGGAATTGCAGATCAGTTGGCAGAAGCCCCGGCAGGAGGGATGGAGCCGTTAGAAACTCCTCTCCCGGGCGAAGATATATTTTGGGTATTCGCGCGAAAAATGTGATGACGAGGGACAATTCTGGAAGCTGTATTTTGATGGTGCCATGAATGCCGAGGGGGCAGGAGCCGGAGCGGTCTTAGTCTCTATCACCGGAGAACAATACCCCGTGGCCACTAAACTTCGTTTCAGCAATTCGAACAACACCGCTGAATACGAGGGGTGTATCTTGGGACTCTCCGATTGGCCCGTGATATGGGAGTAAAAAGACTAGCGGTGTTCGGGGATTCAGAATTGGTAATCAGACAAGCAATCGGGGTATACAACACTAAGGAGCTTCGGTTACTTCCATACCATCGTTGTGTCACCCAGCTTATGCAAGAGTTCGAAGATATCGCCTTCCGCCATATTCCTCGGGGACGAAATGATTTTGCCGATGCATTGGCGACTTTGGCTTCCTTAATCCACGTGATCAAGAGTAGGGACAGTCCACAGATTGAGATCACCGTACAGAATGCCCCGGCATATGAGGAAAATGTGGCAGTGTTATCAAACGAGGTGGTGTTGACGAGGCAGCCCTGGTATCACGACGTAAGGGAATATCTGCGAGACAGATCCCTTCCCGATCAGGCAAATCGGACTGAAAGGATGAGAATTCAAAAGATGGCGATGAAGTTTTACCTGAGTGGCGATTCACTTTACAAAAGGGATGCTGGGTTGGGACTGTTGCAATGCGTAGACGAAACGCAATCCCAAAGGATTATGAATGAAATCCATGGCGGGGTGTGTGGGCCACATATGAGTGGACCGATGTTGGCCAAAAAGATCTTGAGGACAGGGTATTATTGGTTAACGCTGAAGGCCGATTGCGATGATCATGTCAAACGGTGTTATCAATGCCAGGCGCACGGTAATGTGATCCATACACCTCCCAATGAACTGCACTGTATGACCTCCCCATGGCCATTTTCAATGTGGGGAATGGATGTAATCGGACCAATAGAGCCCAAAGCGAGCAACGGGCACCGGTTCATTTTCGTCATGATCGATTATTTCACCAAATGGGTAGAGGCGGCTTCTTTCCCTAAAGTAACTCAGGAGGTCATCGTCAGCTTCATCAGGAATAATGTCATTTGCCGATATGGGCAACCTGAGGTTGTAGTCTCCGACAATGCCAAGAATTTAAACAACGCCCTCATGAAAGGACTGTGCGACCAGTTCAAGATTAAGCACCTCAATTCCGTCATTTACCGTCCCAAAATGAATGGGGCAGTGGAGGCGGCCAATAAGAACATCAAGAAGATCATGGCGAAAATGTCTGCTAATCATCGGGGATGGCCGGATCTGTTACCCCTCACCCTGCTGGCATACCGAACATCCACCGCGTACTTCTACGGGAGCAAACCCCTTACGCCTTGGTATATGGAATGGAGGCTGTCCTGCCAGTTGAAGTTGAGATGGCGTCCCTCAGAATAGTGATCGATGCTCAGATAAGCGAGGAGGATTGGATGCAAAATCGATACGACCAATTGGCCCTAATTGATGAAAGGAGGGTGGCTGCTGTTTGGCACGGCCAGCTATATCAACAGAGGATCTCCCGATCATATGACAAAAGGATCAGACCTCGGAAATTCAAGGAGAATGATCTGGTGCTAAAGAGAGTCATGTCTTGTCAGGACGAAGCCAAGGGGAAGTTTGCCCCGAATTGGGAAGGACCATTCGTGATTAAGAAAGTGCTATCCGGAGGAGCCCTCATATTGCAAGAAATGGATGGTGAGGTATTTCCACAACCCCTCAATTCTGACTCGGTGAAGCGGTTCTACGCTTAAATCATCAGTTCCTTTTTCCCCTGAGAGCGAACTACGTAGGACCTGATCTCCCAACTTGTGGGGGTACGTAGGCAGCCATCATGGCGCGGTCCGATCCTTTAAAAAAAAAATAATCCTTTCCCTAACCAAAACCAATTTTCGATAGCCAGATAAAACCTTCATACACCCTCAAAACCTTCCCGAAACCAACTGCCTAACCAGTTTCATCCCAGAATACATACCCTGATCCAACCCAAACAATTATCCAAAATCTGAGATTCAATCCGACGAAATCGAAAGGTGTGCGGCAATATCTGTCAAATCTCCATCAAGTCTTGAGGAAAGAAAGAAGGCGAAATGTCAAAATCATGGTCAGTTGGATAAAATGATGACCCAATGGAGGGCAATGATACGACGAAAGGGGAAAATGACTAAATTTAAATGCATGTCTATATATAGATCAGTCGTTTCATTACAAGATTTATCTTTCAATAACTGATGAAACCAACATAGTCTATGCAGGAAATAAAATAATCTACAAATCTGAAACTAGCCGAAGCAGGATGGACAGGGTGGTGGATAGATCTGAAGCATCAGCATCTCCTGCAATCCTGCTCAACCCCCCATCATATCAATACGATCCAGTAAAGCAGTAGCTCGACTGACAGTCCCAAAATGAGCATCTACCACTGCCCTGGTCTGAAATACAATGGCCTCTCTATCAGCAATGGCAGCATCTCTAGCCCGAATGGCCTCATCTCTCTCGGCAAGGGCGGCATCCCTCTCGGCTTCAGTAGTAATCAGGGCCAGGAGGAGTCGGGAATCCTCAGCGACCCGAGTCGGGGCAGAATCGACTGAAGTGGAGAGGTCTGTGGTATCTTCTGTGAAAATCACTCCAGAGTCATCAAAGGCCCCAGTCCGACTCAAACTAGCCGAATCCAGGTCTCCACGCAACCACTGTACGTAGGCAAATGTCTGGATGTGACAGCTCGCACTATAGTCGGCAAAGATCCTGCGATCCCAAAGCTCGTATACCTGTAATAGATCCCTCTCTGTACAGGATGATATAAGGAATCGGTATGCGGCTGCACCCGCAAAGGGGTGTAAATCCTGTGTCTGATCAAACTGCCCCATAACCGCCAGGGGATGATAGGTCGTCACGCCCCTTAAACCCAGCAATGGGGATGAAATCCATGTCAGGCACATGAGTCAAGAAGCTCATGAAGGAGCAATAGCCCGAGTAAACCAATAGATGAAAGGGGTCCTCAATGATAGACAAAAATAATGTCCAGGAGGCCACATCAGTACAACGCGCAGGACGAAGCGAAAACTGCGTGGTTATGTCCATGGCTGAAGCAAAACCCTTGGCGACGGAAATGGCCGATGGGACTAAGATGACTCATGAACCACATGTACAATAAGGTCGAACTCCCTCTGAAGAATCTCCCTCGGAAGGACTGGCAATATGTGGCCGACATATAGGTATCCGCCAATATCATGGGGAGAATGGTGTGATCCTCCTGAAGGGCCCGAACGGCCGCAACAATCCGCATGTCCAAATGATCGGATCCTGCAGGCAAATACAAAACTGAGATGACACAGGCCATCAGAACGCCCACTCTCAAGGCATCCCAGCGCTCCTCGGACACGGAAAAATCACCGAGGAAAAGACGGAAACTGTCAGGTGAGCCGAATCGGTCAATCAAGAATTGAAGAGGAACCATATGGTCTGATGTGGTTACCGGTAATAAGACAGCCCTCCGCAAACCGGTGAAAGTCAAGAATTGACGGCGCATGGAACCAACAGTAACCCTAGCACAGGGACCATCCAAGGGCAAGCCGGTGAAGCGAGCATACTCCTCAAGGGTGGGGGTCAGCTCTACTGTCCCAAACCTAAACACCTGACGGGCAGGGGCCCAATAGCTCAGAAGACCATCCACAAAACCCGCTGGCACTCGGAAGGTTAATAAGGACCAAGAATGTCCCAAAAGACCATCTACGATAACCCTATCTGCCGGCAGTAGACTGTCCAACCAGCGGAAGAGGCTGCCAACCAACCCTGTGGGGGGAGTGGAATCCAAACGAACCACGGCATCTGAGGACGTCATCTGTGAAAAAAAAATAGTATCAAAAGGACTGTACAGGGGTCATTCTCTACCCATAAATAAAAGTCATGCATCATACAGTTAATAATAGAACAGGTGAATCCCATAAAATGAAAAAGAAAACTGTGCATAAATAAATAAATGAGTTCAGTACATAGTGCATAAATGAAAAAGAAATCTAAGCAGGTGCCGATACAAAAGGCCCTATCCTATCCTGGTCTAAATAAAATCAGTATCATCTATGAAAGCAGGATCCTCGAACTGATCCCCTGGAGTCGTCGAGCTCGGAGGACCAAAGTTCATATCAGGGATGTAGGGATGCGCTGTGGCATCAGATGAACTCGGGCCTGCATCATAACCTGCACCGTCAGGATCATAGGTGTAAGCCTCCTCCGGGGCCCGGCCCAACCCTCGAATAAACAGCGACAACTGATCTACCTGACGGGTCAATGAGGCAATCTGCTCAGCGTGGGTAGGGGTCCGAACACAGGCAGCCCAATCGGTCATCGTCACCGAGCCTGGAACCATGTCTCCAAGAAAGAAAGTGGCCCGAGTTTGAGGACCGATGGTACGGGGCACCCACCATGTACGGAATGCATCACTCGTAGTGGGACCCGTGGAAAGCATCCGACCATCCTCCCCGGCAAGCATGATCTCCGAGGGCTGAGAATCCAACGGCCAGAAAGTAGTGAAAGAAAGGGAGTGCGGGATGCGGATCTCCCCAGTGACGCATCTGAATGCGCGCTCTCCCAGATACATCACCCAGCCTCCAACACTCTGCAAAGTGAGGCGACGGGTGGAAAGCTCGAACTCCGGGCCGGAAGGATGCCCGTCAGCAAACCCCACAGTCAGATGCTCGGAGAGGTAGGGAATCCAGACGACGTCGGCGGCCGTGATCAACTCCAGCTGAATACGACAATGTGCAAAGCTGCCCGACACGGGAACCTCCTCCAGAGTACTGTGATGCCATCGCCGACCCCGAGGATAAGTGTCCGGGCCCAGAGTAGTGATAGGCCTCAGACATGGCAGCCGCTCGTAAGCCCAGAACTGTGAATAGAAACAAGACAGGGCATGAGTCACTATCAAATACAGAAAAAGAGATGAAAGGAAAAGAAATACGGTAAGAGAGAGGAGGAGGGGACTCACCAACAGAAAATGGTAGAAGCCGAGCCAGGCATCAGTCTGTCCCTCTGAGCGTAGACGCATGCCGTGGAGGAAATAGGCGAAGGTGAATGACCCCCAGTCATAATCACCGATGCGGTCCACATCTCTGACCGCTCCTACGACGCTGAAATGAATGGTGGAGGAGTTGTTTCCCAGAAAACAACCCCTCATGATGGTCAGGAACAGGCGTCGTAGCAGAATGTCCCTGGTGCCCTGATCTGCTGGAATAGGCAGCGCATAGAGACCCCCGACTGCATCGACTGCCAAGGCACCAGATCGGATACTGCGGGCCTTAAAGACCCGGTCCTCAGCAGCGAAGCCCAGCAAAGCTCGAACCTCCACAGGAGTGATATCAAGATCCAAGGGGACGCGGGACCCGGTAAACTCAATGCCGGTAATGTACCTCCAGTCCCATGGGGTCAACACGACCTCGCAGTCGAGGAGATGAAGAAGACTGCGTCTGGTGGAACCATCGCTCGGATAAAGCCCTCATGTAACCCCAGGGGCACTGGCGGGGGATGAATAGTGAAGAAATGTCGGAAGCCCCAAGAGTCCACCATCGCCCGATAATCACTGTGCAGGGCCGCGTAAAGGGAATAGATGTTGAACCAGTTTACCCCTCGGCTGGGTAAACTCGGGTACCTGGGGCAATCACCAAGGGGTCAATCCGGATAAAAGGGGAATGGAGAAATTGAGAGTGAAATCAGAATAGAGCTGAAATATACCTCGTTAGCCACGAGAGATGCTGAGGGGTGACGACTGAGATCCCGACCCAAAAGATCGGGTATCTGCACAGAGGCGCCAGAAGGAGCCTGATGAGTAGATGGAGCCGGAGTGCTGGAGGATGGCCCCTCTGCCGCGACCCATCCGGAGGAACAGCCTCCTCAACGTCCGGATGACCAGGACGAATGACAGCCTCCGTCAAACGACGAGCCTGACGGGTCCGAGGAGGAACAGGAGTGGGTGCAGCCCTACGACGGCGAACACCCGAAGTCCGAGAGGCGGAGGAGCTACTGGGCGCATCACGATCCATAGCTGGAATAGAACGGGCGAAAAAGAAGGTAAGTTTCCTTTTAAAATTATGTAATGAACATTCTAAATTTCTAGCCTCATCATATGATTAATGCAACCATGATGCATGTTAAAAAAAAAAAAAAAAAAAAAAAAAAAAAAAAAAAAAAAAAAAATCGGCAGAGTTCCGTTTGTAAATTGAACATCCCAGGCATAAGCCAAACGTGTTTTCCATCAATCAAAGCCTCAAACAGATTTAAATTGCATTCATATATGTAATTACGGCATGTAATGCATGATTTTATTGCAGAAAAGGAATAACAATATGTGGGACCGCCTCATGAACATAAAATAGGACTCACATAGTTGATACATAGCATGTATATATGATGGTACATTACATAGCATTGTAAAGCATACATTTTTATCTCTAAACATGCAAATAGTCAAATGTATAGCAAAACATTGACGAAATTGAAAAGTGACCGGTCAAAGTGTTACCTGTAGCGTGTAGATCAATCCTACCGGAACAGTTTTTTGCAGGAAAGTTGAAAAAAATCGACAAAAAGAAGCCCTTGCGAACAAGAAAAATCGAGAGAATCTCTTTGGATTACAAGTTGAAAGTGACAGATCTGGAGGAGCCGCGTTGGTTTTAAAACCCGATCTTGGCCGCAGATGTATCTGCGGCTGGCCGCAGATCCATCTGCGGCTGGCCTGGGTGGGCCCCACCTTGCTCCTTTGAAGCCATTTGACGTGTTGAAGTGAAAAGTTTACGAGATGGGAGACCGGCGACGATACCCGGCCCCGACATGACGATCGACCGGCGACGATAACCGGCGATCACGAGATGGATGACCGGCGACGATAACCGGCTCCGACAAGATAATCGACCGGCGACGATAACCGGAGGCTACGAGATGGGAGACCGGCGACGATACCCGGCCCCGACATGACGATCGACCGGCGACGATAACCGGCGATCACGAGATGGATGACCGGCGACGATAGCCGGCTCCGACAAGATAACCGACCGGCGACGATAACCGGAGGTTTACGAGATGGGTGACCGGCGACGATACCCGGCCCCGACATGACGATCGACCGGCGACGATAACCGGCGATCACGAGATGGATGACCGGCGACGATAACCGGCTCCGACAAGATAACCGACCGGTGACGATAACCGGAGGTTACGCGATGGGTGACCGGCGACGATACCCGGCCCCGACATGACGATCGACCGGCGACAATAACCGGCGATCACGAGATGGATGACCGGCGACGATAACCGGCTCCGACAAGATAACCGACCGGCGACGATAACCGGAGGTTACGCGATGGGTGACCGGCGACGATACCCGGCCCCGACATGACGATCGACCGGCGACGATAACCGGCGATCACGAGATGGATGACCGGCGACGATAACCGGCTCCGACAAGATAACCGACCGGCGACGATAACCGGAGGTTACGAGATGGGTGACCGGCGACGATACCCGGCCCCGACATGACGATCGACCGGCGACGATAACCGGCGATCACGAGATGGATGACCGGCGACGATAACCGGCTCCGACAGATAACCAACCGGCGACGATAACCGGGGGTTACGAGATGGGTGACCGGCGACGATACCCGGCCCCGACATGACGATCGACCGGCGACGATAACCGGCGATCACGAGATGGATGTTCGGCGACGAAAACCGGCTCCGACAAGATAACCAACCGGCGACGATAACCGGGGATTACGCGATGGGTGACCGGCGACGATACCCGGCCCCGAACGAGACGATAGATTGAAAGAGTGAGCCCAAAGACTAACAAACACGGTCAAGGGGTTGATACATTGACACTCTTACGAATGTCTTGCATGCATTACATCTTATGTTGCATCATAAGCTATATGTGAGAAATCATGTATGCACTGTCATTCTTACACACTGTCATTCATGCATCGAGTGTCTATTCTTTATCCTGTTCATTTCATTTATCATTTCATAAACATGATAAAGAGGGGCAGCTGTAGACACCCAAATTTTGCGTTTCCTTCTACTAACCGTGACAGGAGGGCGAAATCGTCAATTGAACCAGCTTGCGGGAGCAAAGGAGCGGGCACAAGGGCGAGCGCCCGGCACCGCCGCAATACTTTAGGCAACCCAAGTTTACATGACAATAAAGCCGTCCAAGGCAGGCACTTCCGAATGAGGTGGCACGTCTCCCGGAAATTCCCGGACTGCAGAACACGAGCCTGTCAACGAAAACCGACGTTGCGGCACGAAAATCGAGGCGTGGCACGAAAATCGAGAAAGTCAAGCCCGCCAGCCGCGGATAGATCTGCGGCCAAGTGGGTGCGCCAGCACGAAAACCAGGAAATCAGCACTCAGCAGCTGAGTGCGATGGGAGGCGTGCCAGCTGGCCAGCCGCAGATCCATCTGCGGCCAGCCGCAGATAGATCTGCGGCTGGCTTTGGCCAGCCTATTTAAGCTCGGCAGCAGGCAGCATACAGGGGGTTGGGCAGTTTGCGGAAGAAGAAGAAATCAGCAGCAGTTTTAGCTCGGAAATAGAGAGAAATAGCAAAAAATTCTTGCAACAATTGAGAGAAAAAGAGAGAAATTTCCTTTGTTGTTAGATTATATCATATACATCTCATATTTCCCTCAATATACAAGTTTCTACACAATTTTGGTATCATTTGCAAGGTGAAAATCTCATTATTTTTGCAACTTCTTTCATGTTATTTGGCTAAATGTAATTGAAATTTTCAAGAATATTATTGAGCAATCATGGATTAGGGATTATTGGTGAGGGTTCCATTGGAACAAAATGCTTCCTAATAACCCGAGGATATCCAATTGATAAAATTTCTAGCTTGTTTGTGATAATTTATGAGGTGTAATTTATTTAGCTTGTCATTTCCGGATATCATGGTATATTAGATAAACCCGGGTTGGTTAGTTATGTAATATTCATTTTTGTAGGCATGTATTAATCTCGTGTGAGCCTAGGAATGCGACCCCGAGGTCCAAATCCGATGATGGACGTTTTGATGTATGTGATAGATTCAAGATGCTCGTTTTGTAACATGTAATCTTTGGGCCTTAAAACGACGCCAAGGCGGGAATCGTGTTTAAGGCCCCGAAATAGTGAAATTTGTGATTGTTGGCGTTCGGGGATATTTTGATGGCTTACATGCCCATGAATAGCCCGACGCGTGTTTATGCTCGATTTGAATTATGACACGAAATTGATTTCAAAGCTAAATGATAAGATTTTCATAAAATCAATCAAAGTAGGATATTAGAATCACGAGGTTAAAATTTGAGAAACGTTAATGAATGTCGATTCCTATCTAACGAGAAAGCTAAAGAAAAATCGTTTTCCAAAACATCACACGAAATGATTTTATAAATAATTGACGTTTTATTAAATCTTTGTGCATAGGGTGAAAGAGATCCTAGAAATTGCCCATTCTTTTATGAAAGCAACGTATAGATCTCAATTCCTATTTTGACAAAGGTTTAAAAACTCTTGTTTTGCCAAAACGACACTTAATGAAAATCCCATAGTTTTGGACAATTAAAATCAAACCTTTCTCATAAAGCTTTCTCGTGTATGCCGAAAAGACATTCCGAAGCATTCTCAAAGTAAAACACACGATTTTCCCCAAAATCCAAATGATTCTTTCATAACAAACTCACCACAACATTCACATAAGCACACATACACATACACGCACGCGCACAACACACACATTTCATGAATTAAAGGATAGGAGAAGCATCAAGATTGCGGTAACCGTGTTTCACGGAAGTCGAGGGGTGCCTAACACCTTCCCCTCACTTAAGCAAGCCCCCGAACTCTATGAATCTCGATTCGCAGACCAATTAATTCGGAGTCACACATGAGCCAGCGATTTATAAAAAACAAAAACTCGGATGAGTTGGTACATCCATTTCAAATATACCAACTGGCGACTCTGGTTAATTGGCTCATCATAAAAAACGATCTTTCAAAACCCCGTCGACATCAATGCCGACCTTTTCCAAACGTCATCTAAATCAAAAGGCTAAAATTGGAAAAGAAGAGAAAGCGAAAAACCCGGCGTCGACAAACTGTTTTCAATTTTTGGGGTAGCAATTGTTGGGTCGGCAGTATGAACTATAAGGGTCAACTTTGGGTTCTTGTATGTGATAATGCTTGGCTAAAACTCAGTATATCATATGAAATTGTGAGGAAATTGCTGCCGGTTGTACGGAATGTTAATCAGTGTTGCTTATTGTGCTGAACAATGAATGTTGGTTCGGTTGAAATCAAATTGCAGGGACTTGATACATTATTAGTGAATGTTGATACAACAATTGGTCTAGTTTATCAAATAACTGTTAATCAAATGAGCTATCATTGTCTTAATTATTGGTGGTTAATTTGAACTAATAATGCACTTGTAAATTAACTAGTTATTATAACTAATGAATAAAGTTAATAACATAATTATTTATCAATAAATAATAAATAAATAATAAATATTTAATTATTATCTAATATTAAATAATAATTTAGTATGAATAAAGTTAACAAGTAATTATTTATTATTTATCAATAAATAATAAATAAAGATGATAAATCTTTAATTATTATTTAATTAATATTAAATAATAATTAAGTATGAATAAAGTTAATAAATATTGATTATTGCTTAACCAATAAATAATAATCGAGTATGAATAAAGATAATAATTTAGTTATTTATTATTTATCATTAAATAATAAATAAAGATAATAAATATTTAATTATTATTTAATTAACATTAAATAATAATTAAGTATGAGTAAATTAATTATTTATTATAAATTAAGATAATAAATAATTAATTATTATTTAATTAATATTAAATAATAATAAAGTTAGTAAATAATTATTTATTATTTATCAATAAATGATAAATAAAGATAATAAATATTTAATTATTATTAATATTAAATAATAATTAAGTATAACTAAGGTTAATAAAATTATTATTATTAATAAAGATAATAATTATTGAATTATTATTTAACTAACATTAAATAATAATGAGTAAAATTAATTATTTATTTTAAACATTTAATTATTATTTAAGTAATAATAAATAATAATTAAATGAAGTAATAAATAAAGAAGATAAATATTCAATTATTATGATTAAGTAGGAGTAAGGTAAATAAATTGATTAATTATTATTTACCATTAAATAATGAATAAAGATGATAATTACTTAATTATTATTGCATTATTACCAAATAATAATTAGGTATGAGCAAGATTAACAAATTAATTATTTATTATTGGACCTTAATAAATAAAGATAATGGTCACTTACTTACTTATTATTAATTAAGTATGGGTAGAGTTAATGCACAAAATTTTTAAATAAAGACTGAGGGGTCGTAATTACTTAATTATCCTTAAAGAGGAATAGTAATTAAACGCAAATAAAACTAAATAAATGATTAACCGTTATTTAGTTATCATTAAACAGTTATAAGTGACTGTTAGAGGGTGTTATCACCTCAAGGAAATATTGTTAGTAATTAACTTCTCAGTCTACAAATCAATTAAGTATCCTATGAAATTGAGACTGATCTATTAACTTATATGCTATATGAATTGTTTAATTGCTAAATAAATAGCATAAGTGAGTGCATCGATATACTGTTATACAATGCTAATGGATAAATCGACTCTACCAAATGATAGGTCATCCAAGGTCAATTAGTTAAAGCTAAAATTTATTGTAGCTGAGTGTCGACGCCGGGTTTTTCTCATCTCCGTCCTTTCCAATTTTTTCCTTTTGATTGAATGATTTTTTGGAAAAGGTCGGCACTTAATGTCGACGGGGTTTTGAAAGATCGTTTTTTATGATGAGCCAATTAACTAGAGTCGCCAGTTGGTATATTTGAAATGGATGTACCAACTCATCCGAGTTTTCGTTTTTTATAAATCGCTGGCTCATGTGTGACTCCGAATTAAACGGTCTGCGAATCGAGATTCATAGAGTTCGGGGGCTTGCTTAAGCGAGGGGAAGGTGTTAGGCACCCCCCGACTTCCGTGAGACACGGTTACCGCAATCTTGATACTTTTCCTATCCTTTAATTCATGAAATGTATGTGCGTGCGTGTGTGTGTGTGTGCCTAAATGAAAGTTGTGGTGAGTTTGTATGAAAGAATCATTTGGATTTTTTTTAGGGAAAATCGTGCTTTAGTTTTGAGAGTGCTTAAAAAATGTCTTTTCGATATTTACGAGAAAGCCTTATTTTCTTATTGAGAAAGATTTGATTTTAAATTGACAAAAGCTATGAGATTTTTTTATTAAGTGTTTGTTTGGGTAAAACGTGAGTTTGTTAAACCTTAGCCAAAATAGGAATCGAGATTTATACGTTGCTTTCATAAATGATAGGCAATTTCTAGGATCTCTTTCGCCCTATGTATCAAGGTTTAGTAAAACGTTTATTTCTCTTTATAAAACCACTTTTTGTGACATTTGGAAACCACTTCCTTTTAGCTTTCTCGTAAAATAGGAATCGACTTTCATTAGCACTTCCAATTTTAGCCTCGTGATGCTAATATCCTACTTTGATTAATTTTAGCAAAATCTTGATTTGTTTTGGCTTTGAAATCATTTTGTTGGATGTTACAAATCGAACTAAATATCAAACGCGTAGGGGGCTATTCATGGGCATGTAAGCCATCAAAATATCCCCTAACGCCAACAATCACATATTTCACTATTACGGGGCCTTAAACCCGATTCTCGCTCTAGCGTCGTTTTAAGGCCCAATGGTTACATGTTACAACAAAACGAGTACCTTGCATCTATTACATACGTCAAAACGTCCATCATCGGATTTGGACCAAGGGGTCGCATTCCTAGGCTCACACCCAAGATTACTACATACCCGCAAAATGAATACTACGAAACTAAACAACACGGATTTGCCTAATACACCATGGTATCCGAAAATGATAATCTAAATAAATTACATCCAAGAAATCACCATAAATAAGCTAGAAATTTCACCAAGTGGATATCCTCGGGTTATTAGGAAGAATTTTGTTCCGATGGAACCCTCACTAATAATCCCTAATCCGTGATTTCACATCAATGTTCAAGAACAACTACATTCAAAATACTTCGGATAACAAAAAGCTTGGCAAAAATGGTATAACAAAATGCTAAAACAAATGATTTTTCACCTTGCAAATAATCCCCACAATATGTATGGATTTGTGTATTGAGTAGAGTAGAAAATATGAGATGTAATCTCACAAAAATGGGTACAATTTCTCCCTATTTCTCACTCTTTTCTCTCTTATTTTTGATGTTTTTCTTGCTGTTTTTCTTCCCTTCCCGAGCTGCTGCTGCTGGATTTTTTTTTTCCTCTTCTCTGTTTCTGTATGCAAAATGGCCTGATAAGGGACTGCCAAGGGCAGCCGCAGATTGATCTGCGGCTGGCCGCAGATGGATCTGCGGCTGGCCCTTGGTTCTCCCCCCAGCCGCGCTCGAGTCCCGTGCGCTCGAGTCCCGTGCCGTCTCGAGTTCCGTCCTTGGCCGCGGATTGATCTACGGCTGACTGTGCTGATTTTCTCATTTTCCGCACCTCGTCTCGATTTCTGTGCCGTACCGTTGATTTCCGTCGAAGGGCTCGTACTCTGCAGTCCGGGAATCTCCGGGAGACGTGCCACCTCATTCGGGGATGTCTATCTCGGATGGCCTTATTGTCACATCAGCCTCGATTGCCAATCACTGCGGTGGTGTCGGCGCTCGCCCTTGGGCCCACTCCTTCACTCCCGCAAGCCGGTTCAATTGACGATTTTGCCCTCCTGTCAAGGTTAGTACAGGGAACGCAAAATTTGGGTGTCTACAGCTGCCCCTCTTTATCATGTTTATGAAATGATGAATGAAATGAACAAGATAAAGAATAGACACTCGATGCATGAATGACAATGCACATGGATGACAATACATACGTGATGCTACACATATGCCCTATGATGCAACGTATGATGCAATGGATGCAGTCATATTCGTAAAAGGGTATCAACGCAATGCGGATGATCGTCTCGTAACCCCCGGTTATCGTCGCCGGTTGGTTATCTTGTCGGAGCCGGTTATCGTCGCCGGACATCCATCTCGTAATCGCCGATTATCGTCGCCGGTCGATTGTCTCGTCGGGGCCGGGTATCGTCGCCGGTCACCCCTTTTGTAACCCCCGGCTATCGTCGCCGGTTGGTTATCTCGTCGGAGCCGGTTTTCGTCGCCGGACATCCACCTCGTAATCGCCGGTTATCGTTGCCGGTTGATTGTCTCGTCGGGGCCGGGTATCGTCGCCGGTCACCCCTCTCGTAACCCCCGGTTATCGTCGCCGGTTGGTTATCTTGCCGGAGCCGGTTTTCGTCGCCGGACATCCATCTCGTAATCGCCGGTTATCGTCGCCGGTCGATCGTTTCGTCGGGGCCGGGTATCGTCGCCGGTCACCCATCTCGTAACCCCCGGTTATCGTCGCCGGTTGGTTATCTTGCCGGAGCCGGTTTTCGTCGCTGGACATCCATCTCGTAATCGCCGGTTATCGTCGCCGGTCGATCGTTTCGTCGGGGTCGGGTATCGTCGCCGGTCACCCATCTCGTAACCCCCGGTTATCGTCGCCGGTTGGTTATCTTGCCGGAGCCGGTTTTCGTCGCCGGACATCCACCTCGTAATCGCCGGTTATCGTCGCCGGTCGATCGTTTCGTCGGGGCCGGGTATCGTCGCCGGTCACCCACCTCGTAATTCATTTTCACTAGACACATCAAACGGTTGCAAGGGAGCCAAGGGGACCCACCAGGGCCAGCCGCAGATGGATCTGCGGCCAGCCGCAGATTGATCTGCGGCCAGCCGCAGATAGATCTGCGGCCAAGATCGGGTTCTTAGGCGGCTCGCCACTTCCAGATCTGTCACTTTCAACTTCGTACCCCACATAGATTCTTGCGATTTTGCTCGTTTGCAAGGACCTTTTGTCAAGTTTCCCAACTTTTCTGCAAAAACTGCTCCGGTAGGATCGCTCTACGCGCTACAGGTAACACTTTGACCGTTCACTTTTCAATTTCGTCAACATTTTGCTATACATTTGGCTATTTGCATGTTTAGAGATAGAAATGTATGCTTTACAATGCTATGCTATGTATTATCATATATACAAGCTATGTAGCAATTGTGTGAGTCCTATTTTATGCTCATGATATGGTCCCACATGCTGTTATTCCTTTTCTACAAGAAAATCATGGATTACTGTACTTTACATGCTGTAACTATACATATGAATGCAATTTTGATCTGTTTGAGGCTTGGATTGATTGAAAACACGTTTGGCTTATGCCTGGGATGTCCATTTTACAAACGGAACTCTGCCGATTTTTTTTTTTTTTTTTTTTTTTTAATACCATAAACATGCATCATGTTGCATTAATTATATGACGTGGGTAGGAATTTAGAATATTCGTGACATAATTCAAAAGGGAACTTACCTTCCTCCTTGCCTGTTATGTTCCAGCTATGGATCCCGATGCTCATAGCAGCTCCTCCGTGTCACGGACCTCAGGTGTTCGCCGTCGTAGGGCAGCACCTGCCCCCGTTCCTCCTCGGACCCGTCAGGCTCGCCGCTTGGCGGAGGCTGTCATTCGTCCTGCTCATCCGGACGTTGAGGAGGCTGTTCCTCCGGAGGTCGCGGCAGAGGGACCATCCTCCAGCACACCGGCTCCATCTCCTCATAGTGCCCCGTCTGGCGCATCTGTGCAGATCCCCGATCTATTGGGTCGGGATCTCAGTCGTCATCCCTCGGCATCTCTCGTGGCTAACGAGGTATATTCGGTTCTATTCTGATTTTATTCTCAACTTCCCAATTCTCCTTTTATCCGGACTGACCCATTGGTGATTGCCCCAGGTACCCGAGTTTACTCAGCCGAGGGGCAACTGGTTCAACATCTACTCCCTTTACACGGCTTTGCACAGTGACTACCGGGCGGTGGTGGATTCTTGGGGCTTCCGTCACTTCTTTACCATCATTCCCCGCCAGTGCCCCTGGGGTTACATGAGGGCCTTATCAGAGCGATGGTTTCACCAGACGCAGTCTCTTCACCTTCTTGACTGCGAGGTTGTGCTGACCCCCTGGGATTGGAGATACATTACGGGCCTAGAGTTTGCCGGGTCCCGCGTTCCTCTAGATCTCGACATCACTCCTGTGGAGGTCCGGGCTTTATTGGGCTTCGGTGCTGAGGATCGGGTCTTTAAGGCCCGTAGCATTCGATCCGGCGCTTTGGCTGTCGATGCTGTTGGGGGTCTGTACGCACTGCCCATTCCAGCGGATCAGGGCACCAGGGACATTCTGCTACGACGCCTGTTCCTGACCATCATGAGGGGTTGTTTTCTGGGGAACAACTCTTCCACCATTCATTTCAGCGTCGTAGGAGCGGTCAGAGACGTGGACCGCATCGGTGACTATGACTGGGGGTCATTCACCTTTGCCTATTTCCTCCACGGTATGCGTCTACGTTCGGAGGGCCAGACAGACGCTTGGCTCGGATTCTATCACTTCCTGCTGGTGAGGCCTTTCTTCCTTTTTTCTTAATGTATTTCCCGTCAATTCATTTCTTTTCTTGCTGCATCTGTCGGTTACTCATGCTTTTCACTGTTTCTGTTCGCAGTTCTGGGCCTACGAGCGTCTTCCATGTCTTAGGCCTATCACTACTCTTGGCCTTGATACTTATCCCCGGGGCCGCCGGTGGCATCACAGCACTTTGGAGGAGGTCCCGATATCAGGCAGCTTTGCACACTGCCGCATCCAGCTGGAGCTGATCACTGCTGTAGATGTCGTCTGGATTCCCTACCTCTCCGAGCATTTGGCTGAGGGGTTCGATGATGGGAACCCTTCTGGCCCGGAGTTCGAGCTTTCCACCCGTCGCCTCACTTTGCAGAGTATTGGAGGATGGGTGATGTACCTGGGGGAGCGCGCATTCAGATGCGTCACAGGAGAGATCCGGATCCCGCATTCCCTTCCTTTCACTACCTCCTGGCCGCTGGACTCTCAGCCTTCAGGGATCATGCTTGCAGGGGAGGACGGCCGGATGCTTTCTACAGGTCCCAGTACGAGTGATGCTTTCCGTACTTGGTGGGTGCCCCGCACTATCGGTCCTCAGACCCGGGCCACATTCTTCCTCGGGGATATGGTCCCTGGCTCGGTGATGATGACTGACTGGGCAGCCTGTGTTCGGAGCCCTACCCATGCCGAGCAGATTGCCACTCTGACCCGTCAGGTAGACCAGTTGTCTCTATTTCTTCGGGTGCTAGGTCGGACCCCGGAGGAGGCTTACACCTATGATCCTGATGGTACGGGTTATGATGCGGGGCCGAGCTCATCTGATGCCACCGCGCGGCCATACATCCCCGACATGAACTTTGGGCCCTCGACTTCGGCGACCCCAGGGGACCAGTTTGAGGATCCCACCTTTATAGATGAGATTGACTTTATCTAGATCAGGATAGGATAGGGCTTTTGTACCTGTACCTGTTTAGATTTATTTTTCATTTCATGCACTATGTACTGAACTCATTTATTTATTTATGCACAGTTCTTTATCTCTTATCCTTATGAAATTCATTTGCTTTATTATTGTCTGTACGATGCATGCTTTTTATTCATGGATAGAAAATGACCCCTGTACAGTCTTTTTGATACTATTTTTTCACAGATGACGTCCTCAGATGTCGTGGTATGCTTGGATTCCATTCCTCCTACAGGGTTGGTTGGCAGCCTCCTCCGTTGGTTGGACAGTTTATCGCCGGCTAACCGGGTCATCGCAGATGGTCTTTTGGGACACTCCCGGTCCTTATTAACCTATCAGGTGCCAGTGGGCTTTGTGGATGGTATTTTGAGATATTGGGTCCCTGCTCGTCAAGTGTTCAGGCTAGGGACAGTAGAGCTGACCCCCACCCTCGAGGAGTATGGTCGCTTCACCGGTTTGCCTTTGGATAGACCTTGTGCCAGGATCACATCTGGTCCCATGCGCCGTCAGTTCTTGACCTTTACTGGGTTGCGGAGGGCGGTTCTGCTATCGTCGATCACATCAGATCACTTGGTTCCTCTTCACTTTTTGATTGACCGATTCGGCTCACCTAACAGTTTTCGCCACTTCTCTGGGGATTTTTCTGTATCGGAGGAGCGCTGGGGCGTTCTGAGGCTAGACGTTTTGATGGCCTGTATCCTCTCAGTTCTGTACTTGCCCGCGGGACCCGATCATTTGGACATGCGGCTGGTCGCGGCCGTTAGGGCCCTTCAGGAGGATCACACCATTCTTCCCATGATATTGGCGGATACTTACATGTCAGCCTCATACTGTCAGTCCTTCCGAGGCAGAATATTCCAAGGGTTTTGCTTCAGTCACGACATAACCACGCAGTTTTCATTTCGTCCTGTGAGCTGTACTGATGCGGCCTCCTGGACAGCATTTCTGTCGGTCATCGAGGATCCCTTTCATCTCCTGGTTTATTCGGGTTATTGCTCCTTTATGAGCTTCTTGACACATGTGCCCGACCTGGACTTCATTCTCATTGCTGGCTTGAGGGGTGTGACGACTTATCATCCCATGGCGGTGATGGGGCAGTTTGATCAGACACAGGATTTCCACCTCTTCACGGGCGTGGCCGACTACCGATTCCCTATATCATCCCAGACAGAGAGAGATCTACTGCGGGTATATGATCTTTAGCCTAGTAGGATCCTGGCCGAGTACAATGATAGTTGCCCCATCCAGACATTCGCTTATGTGCAATGGTTGTGCGGAGATTCGGATGCGGTTGGTGTGAGTCAGACTGGGACTTTTGATGACTCTGGAGTGACTTTCCCAGACGATACCATATATCCCTCGATCTCAGCCGACTCTCTCCCTAGTCAGGACACTGAACATAGCCGGATCCGACTGTCTTTGATGGCTATTGAATCTGAGAGGGATGCCGCCATTGCTGAGAGGGATGCCGCCATTCTGGCCAGAGATGCTGCCATAGCTGATAGAGATGCCATTGCTTTTCAGGCCAGGACAGTCATAGATGCACATTCTGGGACTATCAGCCGAGCCACTGCCTTGTTGGACCGCATCGACATGATGGGACGGCAGATTTCAGGGGATGCTGATGCTTCAGATTTATCCACCACCTTATCCATCCTGCTTCAGTTAGTTGCAGATTTGTAGATTGTTTTATTTCCTGCATAGACTATGTTAATTTCATCGGTTATTGAAAAGGAAACCTTGTAACAAAAAGACTTATATATGTAAACAGGTATTTAAATTTTAGTCATTTTCCCCTTTTTGTTGTATCGTTGCCCTTCATTGGATCATCATTTTATCCGGCTGATCATGATTTTGACATTTCGCCTTCTTTCTCTTCTCAAGTCTTGATGGAGATCTGACAGACATTGCCGCACCCCTGTTGATTTCATCGGATGGAGTCTTGGATTTTGGCTCATTGTTTGGTTGGGCTAGGTTTAGGCTATTTGGGATGCATTGGGTTAGGGCTGCTTTCGGGAAGGCTTTTGAGGGTTTAGGGAAGGTTTATCTGGCCATTGGGGATTGTTTTTTTTTTGTTTTAGGGAAGGGATTATTTTTTTTAATGGATCCGACCCGCGCCATGATGGCTGCCTACGTACCCCCACAAGTTGGGAGATCAGGTCCTACGTAGTTCGCCCCTCAAAGGAAAAAGGGAATTGATGATTTAAGCGTAGAATCGCTTCACTGAGTCAGAATTTAGGGGTTGTGGAAATGTCTCACCATCCATTTCTTGCAATATGAGGGCTCCTCCGGATAGCACCTTCTTAATCACAAAAGGTCCCTCCCAATTTGGGGCAAACTTCCCCTTGGCTTCGTCTTGGCAAGGCATGACTCTCTTTAGCACCAGGTCATTCTCCTTGAATTTCCGAGGTCTTATCCTTTTGTCATATGACCGAGAGATCCTTTGTTGATATAACTGACCGTGCCAAACAGCAGCCACCCTTCTTTCATCAATTAAGGCCAACTGGTCGTATCGTCTTTGCATCCAATCCTCCTCGCTTATCTGAGCATCGATCATTATTCTGAGGGACGCCATCTCAACCTCAATTGGCAGGACGGCCTCCATTCCATACACCAAAGCGTAAGGGGTTGCCCCTGTAGAAGTACGCGTTGATGTTCGATATGCCAGTAGGGTGAGGGGTAACAGATCTGGCCATCCCCGATGATTATCAGACATTTTTGCCATGATCTTCTTGATGTTCTTATTGGCAGCCTCCACTGCCCCATTCATTTTGGGACGGTAAATGACAGAGTTGAGGTGTTTGATCTTAAACTGGTCGCACAATCCCTTCATGAGGGCGTTGTTCAAATTCTTAGCATTATCGGAGACCAAAACCTCAGGTTGCCCGTATCGACAAATGACATTATTCCTGATGAACCCAACGATAACCTCCTGAGTGACTTTGGGGAAAGAGGCAGCTTCTACCCATTTGGTGAAATAATCGATCATGACGAAAATGAATCGGTGCCCGTTGCTTGCTTTGGGCTCTATCGGTCCGATCACGTCCATTCCCCACATTGAGAATGGCCACGAGGAGGTCATACAGTGCAGTTCATTGGGGGGCGCATGGATCACATTACCGTGCGCCTGACATCGGTAACACCGTTTGACATGATCATCACAGTCAGCTTTTAAGGTCAACCAGTAATGCCCTGTTCTCAAAATCTTTTTGGCCAGCATCGGTCCACTCATGTGTGGCCCACACACTCCACCATGTATTTCGTTCATAATCCTTTGGGCCTGCGTTTCATCTACGCACTGCAACAGTCCCAACCCAGCATCCCTTTTGTAGAGTGAATCCCCACTCAGGTAGAACTTCATCGCCATTTTTTGAATTCTCATCCTCTCAGTTCGGACTCGCCTGGTCAGGAATGGATCTATCTCTCAGATATTCCCTGATGTTATGATACCAGGGTTGCCTCGTCAACCCCACCTCGTCTGATAACACTGCCACATGTTCCTCATATGTCGGGTGCATTCTGTACGGCTATCTCAACCTGCGGAATGTCTTTTCTTTTGATTATGTGGATTAAGGAGGCCAGGGTTGCCAATGCATCTGCAAAATCATTCCGACCCCGGGGGATATGTCGAAAAGCGATATCTTCGAACTCTTGCATCAGCTGGGTAACACAACGATGGTATGGGAGTAACCGAAGCTCCTTAGTGTTGTACACCCCGATTGCCTGTCTGATTACCAATTCTGAATCCCCGAACACTGCTAGCCTCCTCACTCCCATGTCGCGGGCCAAGCGGAGTCCCAAGATACATCCCTCGTATTCAGCGGTGTTGTTCGAATTGCTGAAATGCAGTTTAGCGGCCACGGGGTATTGTTCTCCGGTGATAGAGACCAGGACTGCTCCGGCTCCTGCCCCTTCAGCATTCATGGCACCATCAAAATACAACTTCCAGAATTGTCCCTCATCATTGCATTTCGTATCTGACACCCAGAATATATCTTCGCCCGGTAGAGGAGTTTCTAACGGTTCCATCCCTCCCGACGGCGTCTCGGCCAACTAATCTGCAATTCCTTACCCTTTCATGGCTTTCTGAGTTACGTATACCATGTCGAACTGCTGTAAGATTAACTGCCATCTTGATAGTCGACAATTCAACATGGGCCTTTCAAAAATATATTTCAGGGGATCCATTCTCGATATCAGGTACGTAGTATGCCCATGGAGGTAATGCTGTAATCTCCCTGCAGCCCAGGCCAGAGCACAACAAGTCTTCTCGATGGGAGTGTAATTCTGTTCACATTGGCTAAATCTTTTGCTGAGGTAATAGATGGCCTGCTCTTTACCTGCCTCATTCTTTTGTCCCAGCATGCATCCCATCGCGATGGCATTGACCGATATGTACATGAACAGGGGGATTCCATCCTTTGGGGGTACCAGCACCGGTGCCTCAGTCAGCTGCTTTTTAATGGTCTGAAAAGCCCTCTGACATTGCTCATTCCATTCTTGGGAAACACCCTTCCTTAACAACTTGAAAATTGGCTCGCACGTAGTTGTCAAGTGGGATATGAAACGGCTGATGAAGTTTATTCTTCCCAGGAATCCTCTTATCTCCTTCTCTGTGTGAGGTGCTGGCATGTCCACAATGGCCTTAATCTTTGCTGGATCCAACTCAATGCCTCGATCACTGACCAGGAATCCCAAAAGCTTACCTGATTGTACTCCGAAAGCACACTTCGCTGGGTTGAGCTTCAAGTTATACTTTCTGAGTCGATCAAATAGCTTTTTAAGATGAGTTATATGGTCAGACTCTACCCTTGATTTCACGATAATGTCATCCACGTAGACCTCTATCTCCTTATGCATCATATCGTGGAACAGGGCCATCATGGCCCTCTGATAGGTAGCCCCTGCGTTTGTGAGACCAAAAGCCAATCGTCTATAGCAGAAAGTGCCCCAAAGGGTGATGAATGCGGTCTTTTCCCGGTCTTCCTCCGCCACCATTATCTGATGATATCCCGCGAAACAATCCACGAAAGAGTACATTTCGTACTGGGCTGTGTTATCCACCAGGATGTGTATGAAAGGCACCGGGAAGTTGTCCTTAAGACTGGCCTTGTTTAGATCTCTGTAGTCTACGCACACCCTCACCTTTCCTCCAGGTTTAGCCACTGGGACTACATTGGATAGCCATTCCGGGTAAGTGGACACCATAATGATCCCGGCCCTGAATTGTTTAATGATCTCCTCTTTCACTTTTAAGCTCCACTCAGGTTTCAACTTCCTTAGCTTCTGCTTGACAGGCCTGAAACCCTCCTTGATGGGCAACCAGTGGACCACGATGTCGGTGGACAATCCGATCATATCCTCGTGCGACCAGGCAAAGACATCCTCATATTGGCTCAGCAACTCAGTCATTTCTGCTTTTTGGTTGGGGGTGAGGTCTATCCCTATCTTGAGTTCTTTTGGCTTGTCTGGGGTTCCAATATCAATGGTGATGGTTTGGTCTAAATTGGGTTTGGGTTTATCCTCGACCCATCCTTTGATCTCGTCAGGCGCATCGTCGTAATCTGTCTCGTCTTGCTCAATGCCTATCAAATCGAAATCCAGCTCAATGTCAAAATCATAATCATCATTCAAATTTGACAGATCGTTTGTTAGGCAAGGATTACTCAATTTGGTACGCCTGACATGAAACAAAATACTTGTCATATATAAATCATTTTCCACGATGATCGCATTTTCAAATAACACGAAGGAACGACATAATTATGCAGAAATAAAACAACAACAAAAATAGAACTTCTTCCTTCCCCCATCCTCTGGGGTCTACCACCCTGACGTCGGGTTTTACCCTTGTTTGGATATTATTGGCCTCACTGTCCAATTGTCGATGGTTAGGTCAGACGATATGTGCTTGATGAGCGGTGGCTTTATACCGGACACTTCCCCGATGACCACGGCCACATCGCCCGAGTCTCCCTTCATACCTTCCTTAGGAATAATCAACCCTGCCCAATCGATGATAGGCACACTTTGTTGGGCTCCTGGTGTGGCAACATTCGTCCCCTCTTCATTGCTTATTAATTGTCCGGGGATATAGCACTGGGTTTCGAACTCTTCCGCGATCTCCTGTAGGAAACTTTCCCTTTTGGCTAATTCATCATTTGTGGGGGACAAATCTTCACCCCCTGCTCTAGTCACAGGCTCGCTAGTCCCCTGCTTATTGTTGACCGGGGTCACCGGGCTGCCAATCAATCGAATCGGGCCCATGCCCTGACGGCTTCTCCATGTTATACCTCCATGATATCCCAAACCGGCCTTACCTATCTGATGGGGCAGTTGAATGGGCTTGGTGATTCCTTGACTGCTTCTTCCTAACCCTTGTCCAGACTGGAACTTCATCCTTATCATTTCCTTTGCAACAAAAGTAAGTTCTGGAGAGACCCTTGGTTTCACGGCTGGAGCCCCCAAGCATCTGTATTGGGGAGTGCTAATCTCTAGTGCCTGAAAACTGGCTGGTGCCGCCGACTCATCCACATTGATCACTGGTAGGCCACCCCTGGGAGGAGAAGGGTCATCACATTCGGCCGAGATTGTTACCAGATTCCCATTGATGATTAGCTTGATTTGTTGATGGAGCGTAGAAGGCACTGCCCCGGCCATGTGTATCCACGGCCTTCCCAGTAACAGGTTATAACTGGCGGTGGTGATGTCTAGGACCTGGAAAGAGATATCAAAAGTACAGGGTCCTATTTCTACTGGTAATTCTATTTCTCCAATTGTATCCCTTCGGGAACCATCGAAGGCTCGCACCACCACGTGACTGGCCCGTAGGCGCTTGGGATTAATGTTCATCTTCTGCAATGTGCTGAGGGGACAAATATTCAATGCCGATCCTCCATCAATTAACACACCCCATTCATGATATACCCCAAGGAGATTACCGCAATATGTAGCGGTTTTCGATGTCCCCTTCCTTCCTTGGGTATGTCCTCATCCGTAAAGGATATTACATCGTTCTCCAATAGATGGCCCACCAGCTGGCCGAAGCCTTCCTCACTAATTTCCTTGGGCACGTATGCCTCCTCCAGAACCTTTGTCAAGGTTTTGCAATGCTCATTGGATGACAACACCAGGTCCATGACTGATGTTAAGGTTGACTCCTCATTTAAAATCTGAATCCCCCTTGTTTCTGGGTGATCCATCCTTTTCAAGAATTCTATGGCCCTTTCCTCGGAAATCTCTTCATTTTTTTCCCTTTGGCTCTCAAGGACTCGCCCGGGAAGGTATAAGGGGTTCCCCTTTGTCGTCACAGAAGCACAACTGGCCGCTTCCTCTGGCGTTCCCCCATAATTCCAGGGTACCGTCTTTAGACTACTGATAGGGATTTGCGGCCCTATTGCGGCAAGGATGAGGGGCCTCGGAGCTGTCAACTTGACAGGTCCCTCCGTGCTATTCGGACTTACCCCCATCAATCTGACGGGCACTCCCCGTGCACTCCCATGCTCATGTATCACGTTGATCATCCCCTCAATTCCCTGCACATAGTTTAACCTCGGCGGCCCCCCAGCTTCACTGTCATCCGTCATATTGACCCCCCCTCCATCATGTCTTGGCAGGGGATTTGCTTTAACATTCGGGGAGTCTGGCTGTTCCACCACAATTTCCCCACTGTCAATCAGGTTTTGGATTCGATGCTTCAACGTCCAACAGTCTTGTGTATCATGGCCAGGGGAACTGGAGTGGTATGCACATCGCTTGCTTGGGTCAAATCTTTCTACCCTTTGGGTCACTCGGTGGGTGCCAGACCAACTATTTTCTTTTGGGCTACTAATACCGCTAATACTCGTTCAAGCGGCTCCCCGAGCGGTGGTGAATACTCGATTTTGCGAGGCCTCATATCTCCTTCGTCCCTCTGCTCTTTGATCTGTGAAGTTGGGTTGCCGGGACGGCCCTACCCTCTGCACCTGTACCGGAAGATGGCTTTCTGCCTTTTTGGATGAGCCCTGAAGGATGAGGGAGACGTCCTCCTCTTTTTTCTTTTGCACCCTTCGGGAAGTGCTGCCATAATTACCGCTTTGGATCTGTTCTGCAGCCGTTTCCAAAGCCGTGAGATCCCGAATTTTGCCGGATTTCAAACCCATGTCCACCATTTCTCCGTGTTTTAACATTTCGGCGAAAGGCCTACCAATCCCCGATATGACTCGCTCATAATACGGTGCTTCCTGAATGTCCACAAAAGTCATCACCATCTCCGATTCGCTCATCGGGGGGTTCACTTGCGTGGCCATGCCCCTCCATCGTTGCGCATATTCCCTGAAGGACTCCCTAGGCTGCTTCTTAACTTTTGTCATTTGGTACCTGTCAGGGGCCATCTGGGCCTGAAAGCTGTATTGGGTTAAGAAAGTATGGGCCAATTCCTCCCAGTTGTGGATTCGGGCGTTGTCAAGGCGGGTATACCAGATCCTCGCCTCCCCTGTTAAGCTTTTCTGGAATAGCTGCATCCTCAACCCCTCGTCCTCGGCATAAGACCCGAGTTCTCCAATGTATATTTTCAAGTGCGTGTAGGGGTCTCCCTTTCCATTGTATTTTTCAAACTCGGGGACTTTGAACTGTTCTGGGTATCTGGTTCCGGGGAAAACACACAGATCCGAGTAATTGACCCTCCCCAGGGAGCCTATGCCTCGTAGAGATTGGATGGTCTCCTCCATGTGTCTCATTTTTTTCCGAAGGTCGTCCGTGTCCCCTTCCTCAGGGATAGTAATCACTGTCTTGTTAGGTATGGGAACGGCCCTTGTAATGACTGGCTCGTCCTTGAGTTGGGGTTGGTCATCCTTACCCAGGTTTATAATATTTTTAGGAGGATTCTGGTCACCCCCTGGTGTGGAATATTATGTGGTCCTTGGCTTGGCGGATCCTGTCTGAGTAGGAACTGCTCTTTTAGCATCGTGGCCATTTCCATCATCTGTTTCTTGAAGTCATCAAACTCTTCCCGAGATATGGAACCATGATTAGGAAGATCAGCCATTTCAGATGTAGAATTTAGGGCTTTCTTAGACTGCGAACGGGTTTGAGGAGCAATCCTACAAAACAACGGTTCGAAGTTTAGTCCGGGAAAATGAAAGGATATGGATGCATGCAAAAGCTGTAATTTTTTGTGTTTTCGGGTTTTTTAATCTTTCCCTGTAAAACAGAAAGTTAGTAGTCCTTTAATGCAATAACCAACGCTAAACATGCTTTATTATGCTTCCCCAACTATTCCCTACAATTCACAGAGGTTAGTAGTCTCTTTTGTCATAGGAGAGGCATATATGGATATTGAATGGGATCATGACATTTAGACGTATAAACGTAAAAAGGCATGAAGAGACTTTTCCTGCGTTGGGTTAATCTGAGGATGACCTATCCTAGGGTTACTCTCACGGGCTTTTCGGCATGAAGGTCCCCAAATCTTCGCAATCTACTCGATTGATCCCTTTCGATTGGAGCGGACTTGGGGTGGTGCGTTTCCTGAGCCATCTCCGGGGAGCAGCCCCTTCGAGTCCAGTAATAAGCAACCGACAGGTTCGCCTCAGGAGGAGGTTACTCTCTCAACATACATTCACATTCATCGTCCTCACCGTATGCAAATGATTACTTAAAAGTAAAGCAATTCCATTCAATCATTCATTTATTTGGACAAAACACACAATCACACAACAAAAGAAACAAAAGAATCAAAATATCGCATGCACACACATTTTTATGAATTTTAAAGGATAGGATAACATCAAGATTTAAACGCGGCTTAAGCCCTCTAATGCTCCCCAGCAGAGTCGCCAGCTGTCGACGCCGGGTTTTTCTCGTCTCCGTCCTTTCCAATTTTTTCCTTTTGATTGAATGATTTTTTGGAAAAGGTCGGCACTTAATGTCGACGGGGTTTTGAAAGATCGTTTTTTATGATGAGCCAATTAACCAGAGTCGCCAGTTGGTATATTTGAAATGGATGTACTAACTCATCCGAGTTTTCGTTTTTTATAAATCGCTGGCTCATGTGTGACTCCGAATTAAACGGTCTACGAATCGAGATTCATAGAGTTCGGGGGCTTGCTTAAGCGAGGGGAAGGTGTTAGGCACCCCCCGACTTCCGTGAGACACGGTTACCGCAATCTTGATACTTTTCCTATCCTTTAATTCATGAAATGTATGTGCGTGCGTGTGTGTGTGTGTGCCTAAATGAAAGTTGTGGTGAGTTTGTATGAAAGAATCATTTGGATTTTTTTTAGGGAAAATCGTGCTTTAGTTTTGAGAGTGCTTAAAAAATGTCTTTTCGATATTTACGAGAAAGCCTTATTTTCTTATTGAGAAAGATTTGATTTTAAATTGACAAAAGCTATGAGATTTTTTTATTAAGTGTTTGTTTGGGTAAAACGTGAGTTTGTTAAACCTTAGCCAAAATAGGAATCGAGATTTATACGTTGCTTTCATAAATGATAGGCAATTTCTAGGATCTCTTTCGCCCTATGTATCAAGGTTTAGTAAAACGTTTATTTCTCTTTATAAAACCACTTTTTGTGACATTTGGAAACCACTTCCTTTTAGCTTTCTCGTAAAATAGGAATCGACTTTCATTAGCACTTCCAATTTTAGCCTCGTGATGCTAATATCCTACTTTGATTAATTTTAGCAAAATCTTGATTTGTTTTGGCTTTGAAATCATTTTGTTGGATGTTACAAATCGAACTAAATATCAAACGCGTAGGGGGCTATTCATGGGCATGTAAGCCATCAAAATATCCCCTAACGCCAACAATCACATATTTCACTATTACGGGGCCTTAAACCCGATTCTCGCTCTAGCGTCGTTTTAAGGCCCAATGGTTACATGTTACAACAAAACGAGTACCTTGCATCTATTACATACGTCAAAACGTCCATCATCGGATTTGGACCAAGGGGTCGCATTCCTAGGCTCACACCCAAGATTACTACATACCCGCAAAATGAATACTACGAAACTAAACAACACGGATTTGCCTAATACACCATGGTATCCGAAAATGATAATCTAAATAAATTACATCCAAGAAATCACCATAAATAAGCTAGAAATTTCACCAAGTGGATATCCTCGGGTTATTAGGAAGAATTTTGTTCCGATGGAACCCTCACTAATAATCCCTAATCCGTGATTTCACATCAATGTTCAAGAACAACTACATTCAAAATACTTCGGATAACAAAAAGCTTGGCAAAAATGGTATAACAAAATGCTAAAACAAATGATTTTTCACCTTGCAAATAATCCCCACAATATGTATGGATTTGTGTATTGAGTAGAGTAGAAAATATGAGATCTAATCTCACAAAAATGGGTACAATTTCTCCCTATTTCTCACTCTTTTCTCTCTTATTTTTGATGTTTTTCTTGCTGTTTTTCTTCCCTTCCCGAGCTGCTGCTGCTGGATTTTTTTTTTCCTCTTCTCTGTTTCTGTATGCAAAATGGCCTGATAAGGGACTGCCAAGGGCAGCCGCAGATTGATCTGCGGCTGGCCACAGATGGATCTGCGGCTGGCCCTTGTTTCTCCCCCCAGCCGCGCTCGAGTCCCGTGCGCTCGAGTCCCGTGCCGTCTCGAGTTCCGTCCTTGGCCGCGGATTGATCTGCGGCTGACTGTGCTGATTTTCTCATTTTCCGCACCTCGTCTTGATTTCCGTGCCGTACCGTTGATTTCCGTCGAAGGGCTCGTACTCTGCAGTCCGGGAATCTCCGGGAGACGTGCCACCTCATTCGGGGATGTCTATCTCGGATGGCCTTATTGTCACATCAGCCTCGATTGCCAATCACTGCGGTGGTGTCGGCGCTCGCCCTTGAGCCCACTCCTTCACTCCCGCAAGCCGGTTCAATTGACGATTTTGCCCTCCTGTCAAGGTTAGTACAGGGAACGCAAAATTTGGGTGTCTACACTGAGCAAACAGGCAAGTTCCCTAACTTCATTCTTTCAGTATATTGAATGCAAGTTCATCTTACTCAACTTTTATATTGAGCAAGTTCTTTATATCGAAACTTTAATTGTTGCAAGTTTCTTTTCATTCGAGCAGGCTACTATTGTATTGTAGCTTGAAATTTTTTTCCAGGAATACTTAAGTGGTTTAATTAATTTACAGTTATTCCACATCAATATTATTGACACTCGCATTCAGTGCATTTGAATTTGTACATTTATTAAAGTTCCGAAATTCACGAACTATTCATGATTAAGTCTGAACCCTTGTTCGGTCAGGCAAGTATGTGAGAATTTATAAAAGCTATCCGAACCAATCGATGGTAAGGATTCTTGGACTAAATGAACACCCCATTTTATTATAGGGGAATACCCCAGGTACCGTATATAAGGTACAAACAGCAGAGTTAAATGTTATGCATATACATAGCGTACGCGAGGCTAATCCCCTGAAGTACTTATTCTGTAGCCAGTAACCAGAGGGTCAACTAGCTATTGACTCATTTGGAAGTTGTTGTTCAAAGTCTACTTGACTATCAATTGTTCTAAAAGCAATTATTGTTCTTGCTTCTGATAATTATATTGTTGAAATCACTTTATATATTCCCTTCATCATGATATATCCTTTATTGTTGTACTTTAAACTTGTTGAGCAAACTCGTTGCTCATCCTTGCTATATCATGACTTTCATTGCAGCTAAACCTGAGACATCAGGAAAGAGCAAAGGGAAGGAAAAGATGAAGTGATAGGCTTCACGTAGCTGATTTTATCTTATGTGTAGTTAATTGCTATTAATGTAATTTAAACCCTGATTTTAATTAGGGTATGTTTTGTGTCATGTATTAAGGTTATGTATCTTGGGACTAGTAACACCTTTCTAATGAACAACATATGTTTGTTATATTCCGCATTTTAGTCAATGTATGTTGTTGGAGGTGCATGTTGTATTGGATCGTGATGACCGAATCCGGGTAGTTGGAAACCCCAATTTGGGGGCGTCACAGGTTGGTATCAGAGCTGTAGGTTATAAACTTTAGGAACGCTAAACCTAGGTTATGACCTTAGTTTTAAACTCGTATTGAGTACGCTAGGATTTGAATCAAGGAGATTCGGATAATGGTCTTGTCTGGGGGTGGATTGTGGAAATCTGCTAAGCCGAGTTGTACATGATAAAATATCCTTTCATTTTATCAATGAATGTATTTTATTATGATACTGACATTGTGTCTCTGTCTGTGTTTGTAGGATGGCTGACATAGGAGGGACCAGTGGAGTCCAGGAGGAAGTATTCACAGATATACCTGTGGTTACCGAGCAGTTAGTGGGCTATGCACCTGTTCCCCAGGAGTATCACGGGATGAGCCCGAACCAGGGGAGGACTATCGGGGGGATCTACCAGAGCCTGTTATAGGTAGGGTAATGAGGTCCGGCAGTCAGGACCCGGATGATAGTGAGGAGGACCCAGAGACTGACGGTGATGAGCCACCTGCTTATGTTGATGGCATGGGCTCTACTGCAGATGATATCATAGAGGGACTGACCAGTAGGAACGAGGAGCTGGAGGACCGGGTAGCTCATCTGGAGGAGCAGAACCAGACCCACCAGATCACGGAGGATCAGTATAGGGAGCTAGCTTATCAGCTGGAGCAAGAGATGGAGGTCTAGTTTCTGGAGCTAAAGCAGGGAAGTATGTCTGTGGCTGAGTACGCAACTAGGTTTAACGAGTTGGCATGGTTTGCAACTCACCAAGTCAGCACCGAGGAAAGGAAAGCTCGTAGGTTTGAACTAGGTTTGAAACCATGGGTATACCGTTCTGTTGCGGTGTAAAAATCAAGACGTTTGCAGAACTGTTGGAGAGGGCGATCATTGCAGAGGGTGGCAGTGAGGCCCTGGCTAAATACAATCAAGAAAAGAAGAAGGATCATGAGGGCTCGAAGGCAGGGAGCAGCGGGGGCAGTAACCCCAATAAACGCAAGTGGACCTAGAGTCAGTCATCCGGATGGAACAAATCTGGAGGGGAGGTGAAGAAAGCAGGCAGGTGCAGCAATTGTGGTAAAAACCACACGGGGGAATACATGAAAGGGAAAAGCGTGTGTTACCGTTGTGGACAACCGGGGCACATGGCTCCTCAGTGCCCTAACAGACAGAAAGGAGGATGCTTCTCTTGTGGATCACCCGACCACCAGATTAAGGACTGTCCGAAGAGGAAGGGCGACGTCGGGAGTGGCAACCGGAGCAGCAACAACATCGGGAATAACAACTGGCTGAGCAATGGGGCACCCGCCAGTCAAGCTAACAGGCCAACGACACGCACGTTCAACATAACCGTTCAGGATGCAATGGAATCCAAGGACGTGGTGTCAGGTATAATCCCAATCAATGATATAAATGCATATGTGTTATTCGATTCGGGTGCTACCTGCTCTTTTGTTTCCGAAGAATTTGCTAGTCAGTTAAATTTACCTCGTGAAAAGTTAGAACACCCTATAATTGTAGAAGTAGCAAACAAGGAAATTATTCCCGTAGAATGCATTCATAGGAACTGTTGTGCTGAATTGCGAGGAGTTAAGCTCAATGTGGATCTGATACCAATTCGGCTGGGAGAGTTTGATGTAATCCTGGGAATGGATTGGTTGTCAATTCACGGAGCAGTTATTGATTGTAAGAAAAAGTGTGTACACCTAAAGACTCCTAAAAAGTCGAAGGTGGTATTTTACGGTAGTAAGTCACCAAGATAATCTTGTTGTCTGACAATGATGCAAACAAAGAAATTTCTTAAGAAAGGTTGCGTATGTTATTTGGCCCATGTGGTTGATACCCGTCAGGTCGGGGATGAGATGAGTTAAATACCAATCGTGAGGGATTTCGCTGATGTCTTCCCCGATGAACTTCCGGGACTGCCACCGGACAGGAAAATTGAGTCCGTTATCGATTTGGTACCGGGAACCGCACCAATATCGAAGCCGCCGTATCGAATGGCACCTGTAGAAATGAAAGAGTTGATGGTGCAACTGCAGGAACTGTTAGACAAGGGTTATATCAGACCGAGTGTGTCCCCATGGGGAGCGCCAGTTATGTTTGTAAAGAAGAAGGATGGTTCTATGAGACTTTGTATCGACTATCGGGAGTTGAACAAAGTTACGATTAAGAATAGGTATCCACTTCCTAGGATTGACGATTTATTTGATCAACTTAAGGGAGCGAAATACTTTTCGAAAATCGACCTAAGAACAGGCTATCATCAGTTGAAGGTGAGGCAGGAAGATATCCCGAAGACTGCATTCAGGACTCGTTATGGGCACTTCGAGTTTCTGGTAATGTCATTTGGATTGACGAATGCACCAGCAACATTCATGGATATGATGAACAGAGTGTTCAAGCAGTACTTGGACAAGTTCGTAGTCGTATTCATCGATGACATCTTGGTGTATTCGGAGACAGAGGAGGAGCATGCTGAACATTTAAAGATTGTATTAGAAGCTCTCAAGAGGGAGAAGTTGTACGCGAAGTGTTCTAAGTGTGAGTTTTGGTTGCAGAGAGTACAGTTTCAGGGTCACGTCATCGACAAAAATGGTGTTTCGGTGGACCCAGTAAAAGTAGAAGCGGTTATCAATTGGGAGCAACCGAAGACACCAACAGAGATCCGGAGTTTCTTGGGATTAGCGGGATACTATCGGAGATTCATCCAGGATTTTTCAAAGATAGCATCGCCATTGACCAATCTCACCAGAAAGACAGTTAAGTTCGTTTGGTCGGAGAAATGTGAGGAAAGTTTCATGGAGCTGAAGAAGAGACTTAGCCAAGCACCGGTGTTGACCTTACCAGACAACACTGGGGGTTTCGTAGTGTATAGCGATGCGTCAAACAAAGGTCTTGGTTGTGTGCTGATGCAGCACGGCAAGGTCGTGGCGTACGCATCACGTCAGCTGAAGGACTATGAGAAGGGTTACCCGACTCATGACCTGGAGTTAGCCGCGGTAGTTTTCGCCTTGAAGATTTGGAGGCACTACCTATACGGGGAGAAGTGCGAGATATATACAGATCACAAAAGTCTGAAATATATCTTCACTCAGAAGGAGCTGAACATTGATGAGTAGGTTTTATACCTACGAATCGGATACCAATATACGTGAATTATTGTTTATTTCCATGGTTTTCAGTTACTTTTCATGTATTTTGTGTGTTTTTATAGGTTGCACATGTTGGGATTGCATTGGGCGAGAATTGGACGTTCAAGTGGATGAAGTTGCTGATGTTGCTGATGTTGCAGGATTTCAGAGCAGCGCGGCCGCGCCCAAAATGAACTGGGTAGCAGCGCGGCCGCGCGTGATGCCAGAGTTAGAAAAAAAAATTGCTTCCAGAGTAGCGCGGCCGCGCGCCTTGCAAGCTTAATCCAGGCGCGGCCGCGCTGGTTCGAGTGAGGGCAAAGTTGACTTTTCAGATGTTTTAAATGGTTTTGATTTGAACTTGGTTTTGAAACTTTGTAATTAATTAGAGGTTTTATCAGATAGTATAAATAGGTGTTTTCTAGTTGGTAATTGATATATTAATAATTATCAAACCCTAGTTTGGAGCAATTGGAGAAGATTTGAAGCAAGTGGATAGCAAGGAGAAAGCAAGGAGGAGCAGGACAGAGATTGAAGGATTGCTTACAGTGTTTCTTCTCTTTTCTCTCTATTCTAAACTTTTGATGTTATTAAACTTGTGGATGATGAATTCTAGTTTAATTATGAACTAAATTTCTTTTAAGGCTATAATGGATCTTAATGCGTAGTTTTGAATAGCATGCTCCTTTGAATATTATGACTAGCTATTTTTGGATTGTCTATTATGGTTTGTGCTAAATTGTTTAATTATCTGGCCAATAATTACCGAGATAATCTGTATAAATTCGAGAGATGAAGTATAGATTTAGATCTGACCATAATAGCATGTGATTGTGTTTTCTGCTGTCGATGGAATTCATAATTTGTGATTAGGATAGAGATTTACCTATTCACCACATGTAATCAAAATAGGGAACTTGGGCTTTAAATCCTTTTTAATTGTCATAGAAATATGGTGAGTTAGTTATCTAGGGTGATTAACTTGAGTCTATCAATTGTGGATTTAAGTTAGGTTGTTTATGGAACATTGAAAGATGATCATAAATAGTGGTGCGTTCCTGGTTAACAATCCAGAATAACTAGCATAATCCAAAGGGGAGCATGTTAAGTAAAATAGAGCATTAGGTGAAGTTATAGTCTTAAGTCTTTAAAAATTCTATTTTCAATTAGTGTTAGTAATTTAATTTAGAATTAATTAGTTAAATTCAAAAACTTCAGAAATCATTGATCATTTGTTTACTAAAATAGATTTGATTTAAATTGGGAATTTGTTATTATAGAATCAATTCTTCTCTGTGGGACGATACTCTACTTTCACTTTATTATTTGTGGACTGCGTATACTTGCGTATTTTTGCTAGTATAGATTTTGGCAAACAAGTTTTTGGCGCCGTTGTCGGGGAACAATTGTGTCTATAATTTCAAGTTTTAAATTTAATTAATTCAGTTTTAGTTAACATTGTTTTTCTTGTTACTTCCTGTTTTAGGTGATCCTGGTTTGTTTATGCAAACTCGATCAAAGCAGCCGGAACTTGTGCAGAGTGAAGACGATCTTGAAAACAAGTTACGCAAGTTGAGAAAGTTTTGCCGTGAGATAATCGAGAAAGAAAAAATGGCTAACGAAGAACAGAAATCATTGAGGGAATATGCCATGCCTAAGCTTGATGAAATCAGGTCAAGCATCACAAGACCAGCCATCACGGCTAATTCCTTTGAGATCAAGTCGGGTACAATTCAGATGATTCAGAATGCGGTACAGTTTGGGGGATTAGCCAACGATGATCCTAACGAGCACTTGGTTAGCTTTCTTGAGATTTGTGATACATTCAAATATCCCAATGTAACTGATTATGCGGTGAGACTAGGTTTGTTTCCGTTTTCACTAAGGGATAAAGCAAAGAGTTGGTTGCACTCACTTCCTCCGGGGTCCATCACAACTTGGGATGACTTGGCTCAGAAATTCCTAGCAAAATTCTTTCCGCTGGCTAAGTCTGCTAAGTTGAGAAACGATATTTCCACTTTTGAGCAAAGTCATGGAGAGACACTGTATGAGGCTTGGGAAAGGTTCAAAGAGTTATTGAGAAGATGTCCACATCATGCATTACCCAAATGGCTGCAAGTCCAGACATTCTACAATGGGCTGAGTAGTAATACTCGAACAATTATAGATGCAGCTGCGGGGGGAGCACTTATGGATAAGAATTTTGATGAAGCTTACACCTTGTTATAAACTATGGCTGCAAATAACTATCAATGGTTGACGTCGAGGATGAATCACCAAAAGGTAGCTGGAGTTTTGGAAGTAGATGCAGTCACTGCACTAACAGCTCAGATGGCGGCCATATCTAAGAAAATTGAAGCTTTGGCGGAGTCAAAAGTCCAACAAGCAGCTTATGTGTGTGAGTTATGTGCAGGTGCACATCCGACGTAATATTGTGCTATTAATCCAGAATCTGTACAGTACTTGGGGAGTTACAACCGACAACAACAACCATACCAGAATGCATATAATCTGGGGTGGAAGAATCATCCGGGTTTCTCATGGAGCAATAACACTCAAGTTCAAAATCCCGCTCCAAGATCACAGAATCCCCCGGGTTTTCAGAACCAAGCTCCACAACAGGCAGAGAGAAAACCCAATTTAGAAGAATTTTGGCAAGATTTATCACAGCATCGGAGAAAAGAATGAATGAGCAAGATTAGCTGTTAAATCAGGTAGACTTGAATGTGAAGAGCCAAACGATGTCAATTCGGAATCTGGAAAATCAGCTCGGTCAGTTGGCTCAAGTCTTGAACAATCGACCGCAAGGAACACTTCCAAGTGATACAGAGGTTAACCCCAAGATAGAGGGTAAGGAACAATGTTAAGCTGTAACACTTCGAAGCGGGAAGCAACTCCAGCAGACCAGCGCGACCGCGCCTGAAATACAAGGGGAGGCAGCGCGACCGCGCTCATCCCCAGTCCCAGATCCTGTAGAGAAATTGGTAGGAAAAGACAAGGAAATGGAGAATGAGGAGAAAGACAAGGAGAAAGCAAAGCAAGCAGAAGTATATCCTCCTGTGCCATATCCTCAGAGATTTCACAAGCAGAAATTAGATAAACAATTTTCTAGATTCCTGGAAGTCTTTAAGAAGCTGCAAATCAACATACCATTTGCCGAGGCCTTAGAGCAGATGCCGAGCTACGCCAAGTTTATGAAAGGAATTTTGTCGAGGAAGAAAAAGCTGGAGGATTATGAAACAGTAGCATTGACTGAAGAGTGTAGTGTTATATTGCAGAAGAAGTTGCCTCCGAAGTTAAAGGATCCAGGTAGTTTCACTATCCCTTGCACCATTGGCAGCTTATTAATTAGCAGATGTTTGTGTGATTTGGGTGCGAGCATCAACCTTATGCCGTTATCGATATATGTCCAGCTGGGTCTACCTGCACCGAAACCGACCAACATCTCTCTTCAGCTTACTGATCGGTCGGTTACATATCCTATAGGTATCGTGGAAGACATCTTGGTAAAAGTGGATAAATTCATATTCCCAGCCGATTTCATTATTTTGGACTATGAGGAGGACAAAGACATTCCTATCATACTTGGGAGACCTTTCTTGGCAACGGGAAGAACACTTATAGATGTGCAAAAAGGAGAATTGACTATGAGGGTGCAAGACCAAGAAGTGACATTCAATGTGTTCAAAGCCATGAAATTTCCTACGGATGAGGAAGAGTGTTTCCGGTTGGATGTGGTAGAAAAAGTGGTGGAAGACGAGTTTATGAGGAAATTGACTGAGGATCCGTTGGAATCTGCTTTATTAGGGGAGGCTGACATGGATGACCTAGAGATGATGGAGTTTCTTCACATTTTAGATACAGTGCCGCGAGTACGCAAATTTCAGATCCCCTATGAACCTTTGGAACTTACTGACAAATCCTTAGAGCGCTTGAAGCCATCTCTTGAAATACCTCCTACTCTTGAACTTAAACCTTTACCGAGCCATCTGAGGTATGCTTATTTGGGTGAATCATCTACTTTGCCTGTTATTATTGCATCTGTACTTAACGAATTGCAGGAAAGTAAGTTGATTCGAGTTCTCCGAGAATACAAATCAGCCATTGGTTGGACCATCGCAGACATAAAAGGAATTAGCCCATCATTATGTATGCACAAGATCCTTTTGGAAGACGATGCCAAACCAATGATAGAACAACAAAGGAGGCTGAACCCGATCATAAAAGAGGTGGTGAAAAAGGAAATTTTGAAGTGGTTTGATGCAGGTATCATTTACCCCATCTCCGATAGCAGTTGGATGAGTCCAGTATAGTGCGTACCTAAAAAGGGTGGTATGACGGTTGTAGAAAACGAGAATAATGAGTTGATACCGACAAGGACAGTGACTGGATGGAGGGTTTGTATGGACTACAGGAAATTAAACAAGGCAACCCGCAAGGATCACTTTCCTCTACCCTTCATTGATCAGATGTTAGATAGACTGGCTGGACACGAGTTTTATTGCTTATTGGATGGCTACTCAAGTTATAACCAGATAGTAATTGCCCCCGAAGATCAGGAAAAGACCACCTTCACGTGTCCTTATGGCATTTTCGCTTTTCGGAGGATGTCTTTTGGCTTATGCAATGCACCAGCGACGTTCCAAAGATGCATGATGGCTATTTTCTCAGATATGGTCGAACGCAACATGGAGGTATTCATGGACGATTTTTTAGTGTTTGGTGACACGTTCGATAATTGCTTGGAAAATCTAGTCCTGGTTTTGAAAAGATGCGTGGAGACCAATTTAGTGCTCAACTGGGAAAAATGCCACTTTATGGTGCAAGAGGGGATAATTCTTGGGCACAAGGTGTCGTCAAACGGGTTAGAGGTAGATCGAACCAAGCTGGAGATAATAGAAAATCTACCTCCACCAACTACAGTCAAGGGAATACGGAGTTTCTTGGGACATGCCAGATTTTATAGAAGATTCATAAAGGACTTTTCTAAGATCTCTAAGCCTTTATGTAGCCTATTGGAGAAAGATGTTCCCTTTAAATTTGATGATGAGTGTCTTGCAGCTTTTGAATTGTTGAAAAGGAAATTGACTACAGCGCCAGTCATTGTAGCACTAGATTGGTCAAGGCCGTTTGAGTTGATGTGTGATACTAGCGATTATGCTATTGGGGCTGTTTTGGGCCATCGAAAGGAAAATATTTTTCACGCCATTTATTATGCTAGCAAAACACTGTCCGATGCACAACTCAACTATACGACTACCGAGAAGGAATTGCTTGCGGTTGTGTATGCCTTTGACAAATTTCGGTCGTACTTAATTGGAACTAAAGTAGTGGTGTTCACTGACCATTCTGCTATAACATACCTGATTTCGAAGAAGGATGCAAAGCCAAGGCTGATTCGATGGATACTTCTACTCCAAGAGTTTGACTTGGAAATCCGGGATAGGAAGGGGACGGAAAATCAAGTGGCAGATCATCTCTCGAGATTAGAAAATAATGACCACGTCAAGGGTGACAACACGGTGACCAATGAGTTCTTTCCGGATGAGCAATTGTTTTTGATCCATTCAGAAGTCCCATGGTATGCCGATTTTGTCAATTATTTGGTTAGCAATGTACTTCCTCCTGATTTGACCAGTCAACAAAAGAAAAAGTTTATGCATGATGTAAAAAGGTACATGTGGGATGAGCCGCTTCTGTTCAAACATTGTGCCGATCAGATAATTAGACGGTGTGTGCCACAAAGTGAAGTAGAGAGTATTTTACATCATTGCCATGATTCACTATATGGAGGTCATTACGGAGGCGAGAAGACAGCGACCAAGGTGTTACAAGCAGGATTTTTCTGGCCAACGTTGTTTAAGGACGCCCACCACTTCGTGCAAAGATGTGACAGATGTCAAAGGGTGGGAAATATTTCCAAGCATCATGAGATGCCTTTGAATGCCATTTTAGAAATTGAAGTCTTTGACGTTTGGGGAATAGATTTTATGGGACCATTCCCATCGTCCTTTAACAACCTTTACATCCTGTTGGCGGTCGATTATGTCTCTAAATGGGTGGAAGCAAGTGCGTTGCCGACTAATGATGCCAAAGTGGTTCTTAAATTTCTGCAGAAAAACATCTTCACACGTTTTGGCACCCCAAGAGCAATTATCAGTGATGAAGGGAGTCACTTTTGCAATAGGTCTTTCACGGCTCTCTTAGCTAAGTATGGGGTAAACCACCGAATTGCTACAGCTTACCATCCCCAAACCAGTGGCCAAGCCGAAGTGTCAAACAGAGAAGTGAAGAGAATTCTGGAGAAAATCGTCAATCCGAATAGAAAAGATTAGTCAGCAAAATTGGATGATGCACTTTGGGCTTATCGGACAGCTTATAAGACGCTCATTGGCATGTCTCCGTACCAATTAGTCTATGGAAAGGCGTGTCACCTACCGGTTGAGCTTGAACATAAAGCATATTGGGCCATCAAAAGGTTGAATTTTGATCTCGCGGCTGCTGGGGAAAAGAGGCTACTTCAGCTGAATAAGCTCGATGAATTCCGGTTGCAAGCATACGAGAATTCGAAGATATACAAGGAAAAAGTCAAGAAGTGGCATGATCGGAAAATCATCGATAGGACTTTTGAGTCGGGACAAGCAGTGCTTCTTTTCAATTCTAGGCTGAAGTTATTTCCAGGGAAGCTCAAGTCTAGGTGGTCGGGTCCTTTCATTGTTAAACAAGCATTCCCTCATGGCGCCGTTGAAGTTTTTGCAAGCAATCCAGAAGAGTCGTTTAAAGTCAATGGCCAAAGATTGAAGCATTATTGGGGTGGTGGTGTTGATCGCCAGAAAACCTCAATCACTCTTGCCGATTAAAGATGAAACAGGGAGTAGTCAGGCTGAAAGACTTTAAATCAAGCGCTACTTGGGAGGCAACCCAATTTTTAATTGTTTTTAGTTATCATTTTGTGATTTTTAGGACTTAGATTTAGTTTTATTTTTATCTTATAGTAATTAGATACTTTGTTTCTCGGTTTTTATTGTTTATAGGTCATACACCAAGGAGTATACATGAAGAAATCATCAAAAGGGCTTAACAGTTAAAATTCCAGATTTTAGCCCAGCGCGGTCGCGCCCTGCTTCAGAAAGTCAAAATTGTACAGCGGGTACACCAGCGCAGCCGCGCCCCATTCAGGTCAAATCCAAGCGCAGCCGCGCCGCGATCGGATCCCAGTTTTTAAAAATCGAGTTCGACCCGACCCACAACTGCTTTTTATTTCCTTTTCCCACTTGGACTCTATTTCTTCAAACCTATTCCATCTAAAAAAAACCGACTCTCTCTGTTTCCTTCTCTTCCAAATTGGATTCCTTACCAAATCCCAATCTCTACAAAATCATTCTACAAATCAAACTCTACCAACATCGAACCCTAGTTTGTATTATCATTCATCTCCATTCTCTCTCTAATACATACATACATAGCCGACACTCTCCATTCACACCCCAAATTCGATTTCTTCAACAATCACAGAGTTCATCAAGGAGATCGTCAGTGCAACACAGTGGGTTAGCAAAGAATCACAGTGGGTTTATTGAATTGTGCATGCAAGTATTTTGGATTATTATTGTTTGAGAAACCCTAGTGTAGTTTCTTTCAAGTTTGGGGGAGAATTTTTATTGTGCATTGGGATTGATCTGATATGGCTTCCAAACGACCACGAGGGGAATCGTCCAGTTCACATGCACATGTTGAGGATGTAGATTTTGATAGGAGTCGGTTTGTTTCGGCTGAGGCGGAGGACTTCTATCACCGGGTTTTGTTGGGCAAGACCTTTGTATTGGAGCGTGGGCTAAAGCCCGATCCTGATTTGGATGGAGAGATGATGCGTATGATCAGGGCTAAGGGCTGATTATTGTTTGTGGAGCCACCATTGTCAGCACCTATTTCTGTAATTCAAGAATTTTACGCCAACGCCAAGATTACAAAGGATGGGACTGCGTTTGTGAGGGGCTGTCAGGTGCCTTATGATAGCCGAACTATTAATGATATCTACCACTTGCCTACCATTCCCCTTTTTGACCCTGAGAGTTTCCATTCTACAAATTGGGAATCCAAGCTGGAAAGAATCAAAAATGTCTTGTGCAAGCCGGGTACCGAGTGGACTACGAAGCAGGGGACCGACCAGAAGCTTCACTTCCCGCACACTGCCTTGAGTCGCTACGGCAAGGCCTAATACATCTTCATTTGTGCCAATCTCATGCCCACCAAGCACCAGAACGACGTGACCAAGGACCGGGCGATTCTGCTATATGGGATAGTGATGGGAAAGTCTATTAATGTTGGTTATGTGATTCACCAGTCTATTCGTCGTTACTTTCAGGGAGGTACTTCAGGTGGTATCCCGCATGCTTCGGTGATTACCCGCTTATGTTCAGCTGCGGGGGTGGAGTGGGCCGACAGTGAGCCAGTGCAGCTTCCGATGAATACCATTGATCACACGACGATAGCAAAGTATAAGGTGTGGGAAGGAGCCCCGTCGCATGCTCGTGGAGCAGGATTCTTGTTAGGGGACTATTCTGAGAGTGAGGAGGCGCCTGATCAGCTGGTGCCTGAGCCTGAACAGTCGGTTAATATCTCGCAGGCTCGATTGGATCGCTTGGAGAGGCGTATGACTCGCAGGATGGATGCTATACATTCGAGTATGACCGAGCTTCGTTCTTTTTCCACTCAGCTTTCAGATAGTTTCTCGCAGGCCTTTTCTCAGTTGGGCGTTCAAGTCCAATTTCTGACGTTTGGTGCAGCCTCGACTTATCCGCCTCCGGACACGCCTTCCGATGGGGAGGAGGCAGATGATGCTACTTCGGATTAGGGGAGTTTTTCTTTCCTTTTCCTTTTCTTTTATTATTTTATCCAATGAGGGCATTGTCTGTTTTAAGTTTGAGGGAGTTCTTTTAGGTTTTTGTTTAGCATGTTTATTGGTTTTGTGCATCATATCTGATAGTATGTTGGCATATTAGTATCTTGCATAGTTTAGTCTGGTTGTGTTAGGTGCATTTAGTTTGTTTGTATGAATCCAATTGATTAATTGGTATGATTTTGGCTCGGCCAATGATGAGATGGGTATTATTGTGTTAGCTTGGACAGTTTGAAAGTCGTTAGGGATATAATACTTTTGATCATGAGCGTAATTATGCCTGTCATGACTTGAGTTTTTGGATTGCACGAATAAATTAATTAATTTGACTGCTGGGGTTCAAAGGGTTGCATAACTGATTTTTACATGAGAATTGGGTAAAACATTGATAGGTGAATTAACAAGGAAGGTTAAATAGGGTAAAAGCTGAGTTTGGAGGTTCTTTTAAGGCCGAAAAAAAAATTAATTATGGAAAAAAGAGAAATAAATAAATACAATAAATGTGTTGACTAGTTGGGTTATGTGGCCTCTATCACTCGGGTAATTAGATCCTTAGGGGTGTCTTAACACCTAGTGCCCTAAAGCCATCTGGTTTGGGAGTCACTGATTGAACGCTCGCTACATGGGTGATTTTGAAAAGCCTAAGAGAACTTGACATTGCACAGTCAAGCATAAATACGAGATGGAGCGTAAAACGCACTCGTAGTGGAATAAAGTAGGAATAAAACCTTGTTAGAACCTTCATGCTAGGTATTTGCTTGATATTGGCTGGATTTGTTATATTTGCTTGAATTGGAGTAAAAAGAGAGTATTCTTGTTATAGAGTTGGTTATGTGGCTTTATTTTGAACTTTGGTCAGTTAACTTGATTAATGAGTACACACGCACAACTTGGGTGATGATAGATATATATTGCTTGATTGGTTGAAATTATTAGTTCCTTGTGACTGGATTTGCTGTTTCAAGCTATTTATTGATATCTCTGAGGCATACAGTTAACATTCATACTGGCTATTAGTTGGATTCGTAGGCATGCTAGTTTTTAGTGCATTCATGGCATTGTGTTGCATTGTGTTAGTTATTGCATTGCATTGTGTTGCTTGGGGACAAGCAATAGTTTAAGTTTGGGGGAATTTGATGAGTAGGTTTTATACCTACGAATCGGATACCAATATACGCGAATTATTGTTTATTTCCATGGTTTTCAGTTACTTTTCATGTATTTTGTGTGTTTTTATAGGTTGTACATGTTAGGATTGCATTGGGCGAGAATTGGACGTTCAAGTGGATGAAGTTGCTGATGTTGCAGGATTTCAGAGCAGCGCGGCCGCGCCCAAAATGAACTGGGTAGCAGCGCGGCCGCGCGTGATGCCAGAGTTAGAAAAAAAATTGCTGCCAGAGTAGCGCGGCCGCGCGCCTTGCAAGCTAAATCCAGGCGCGGCCGCGCCGGTTCGAGTGAGGGCAAAGTTGACTTTTCAGATGTTTTAAATGGTTTTGATTTGAACTTGGTTTTGAAACTTTGTAATTAATTAGGGGTTTTATCAAATACTATAAATAGGTGTTTTCTAGTTGGTAATTGATATATTAATAATTAGCAAACCCTAGTTTGGAGCAATTGGAGAAGACTTGAAGCAAGTGGATAGCAAGGAGAAAGCAAGGAGGAGCAGGACAGAGATTGAAGGATTGCTTACAGTGTTTCTTCTCTTTTCTCTCTATTCTAAACTTTTGATGTTATTAAACTTGTGGATGATGAATTCTAGTTTAATTATGAACTAAATTTCTTTTAAGGCTATAATGGATCTTAATGCGTAGTTTTGAATAGCATGCTCCTTTGAATATTATGACTAGCTATTTTTGGATTGTCTATTATGGTTTGTGCTAAATTGTTTAATTATCTGGCCAATAATTACCGAGATAATCTGTATGAATTCGAGAGATGAAGTATAGATTTAGATCTGACCATAATAGCATGTGATTGTGTTTTCTGCTATCGATGGAATTCATAATTTGTGATTAGGATAGAGATTTACCTATTCACCATATGTAATCAAAATAGGGAACTTGGGCTTTAAATCCTTTTTAATTGTAATTCACATAGAAATATAGTGAGTTAGTTATCTAGGGTGATTAACTTGAGTCTATCAATTGTGGATTTAAGTTAGGTTGTTTATGGAACATTGAAAGATGATCATAAATAGTGGTGCGTTCCTGGTTAACAATCCATAATAACTAGCATAATCCAAAGGGGAGCATGTTAAGTAAAATAGAGCATTAGGTGAAGTTATAGTCTTAAGTCTTTAAAAATTCTGTTTTCAATTAGTGTTAGTAATTTAATTTAGAATTAATTAGTTAAATTCAAAAACTTCAGAAATCATTGATCATTTGTTTACTAAAATAGATTTGATTTAAATTGGGAATTTGTTATTATAGAATCAATTCTTCTCTGTGGGACGATACTCTACTTTCACTTTATTACTTGTGGACTGCGTATACTTGCATATTTTTGCTAGTATAGATTTTGGCAAACCAGTTTTTGGCGCCGTTGCCGGGGAACAATTGTGTCTATAATTTCAAGTTTTAAATTTAATTAATTCAGTTTTAGTTAACATTGTTTTTCTTGTTACTTCCTGTTTCAGGTGATCCTGGTTTGTTTATCCAAACTCGATCAAAGCAGCCGGAACTTGTGCAAAGTGAAGACGATCTTGAAAATAAGTTACGCAAGTTGAGAAAGTTTTGTCGTGAGACAATCGAGAAAGAAAAAATGGCTAACGAAGAACAGAAATCATTGAGGGAATATGCCATGCCTAAGCTTGATGAAATCAGGTCAAGCATCACGAGACCAACCATCACGGCTAATTCCTTTGAGATCAAGTCGGGTACAATTCAGATGATTCAGAATGCGGTACAGTTTGGGGGATTAGCCAACGATGATCCTAACGAGCACTTGGTTAGCTTTCTTGAGATTTGTGATACATTCAAATATCCCAATGTAACTGATTATGCGGTGAGACTACGTTTGTTTCCGTTTTCACTAAGGGATAAAGCAAAGAGTTGGTTGCACTCACTTCCACCGGGGTCCATCACAACTTGGGATGACTTGGCTCAGAAATTCCTAGCAAAATTCTTTCCGCCGGCTAAGTCTGCTAAGTTGAGAAACGATATTTCCACTTTTGAGCAAAGTCATGGAGAGACACTGTATGAGGCTTGGGAAAGGTTCAAAGAGTTATTGAGAAGATGTCCACATCATGCATTACCCAAATGGCTGCAAGTCCAGACATTCTACAATGGGCTGAGTAGTAATACTCGAACAATTATAGATGCAGCTGCGGGGGGAGCACTTATGGATAAGAATTTTGATGAAGCTTACACCTTGTTATAAACTATGGCTGCAAATAACTATCAATGGCTGACGTCGAGGATGAATCACCAAAAGGTAGCTGGAGTTTTGGAAGTAGATGCAGTCACTGCACTAACAGCTCAGATGGCGGCCATATCTAAGAAAATTGAAGCTTTGGCGGAGTCGAAAGTCCAACAAACAGCTTATGTGTGTGAGCTATGTGCAGGTGCACATCCGACGGAATATTGTGCTATTAATCCAGAATCTGTACAGTACTTGGGGAGTTACAACCGACAACAACAACCATACCAGAATGCATATAATCCGGGGTGGAAGAATCATCCGGGTTTCTCATGGAGCAATAACACTCAAGTTCAAAATCCCGCTCCAAGATCACAGAATCCCCCGGGTTTTCAGAACCAAGCTCCACAACAGGCAGAGAGAAAACCCAATTTAGAAGAATCTTTGGCAAGATTTATCACAACATCGGAGAAAAGAATGAATGAGCAAGATAAGCTGTTAAATCAGGTAGACTTGAATGTGAGGAGCCAAGCGGTGTCAATTCGGAATCTGGAAAATCAGCTCGGTCAGTTGGCTCAAGTCTTGAACAATCGACCGCAAGGAACACTTCCAAGTGATACAGAGGTTAACCCCAAGATAGAGGGTAAGGAACAATGTCAAGCTGTAACACTTCGAAGCGGGAAGCAACTCCAGCAGACCAGCGCAACCGCGCCTGAAATACAAGGGGAGGAAGCGCGGCCGCACCCATCCTCAGTCCCAGATCCTGTAGAGAAATTGGTAGGAAAAGACAAGGAAATGGAGAATGAGGAGAAAGACAAGGAGAAAGCAAAGCAAGCAGAAGTATATCCTCCTGTGCCATATCCTCAGAGATTTCACAAGCAGAAATTAGATAAACAATTCTCCAGATTCCTGGAAGTCTTTAAGAAGTTGTAAATCAACATACCGTTTGCCGAGGCCTTAGAGCAGATGCCGAGCTACGCCAAGTTTATGAAAGGAATTTTGTCGAGGAAGAAAAAGCTGGAGGATTATGAAACAGTAGCATTGACTGAAGAGTGTAGTGCTATATTGTAGAAGAAGTTGCCTCCGAAGTTAAAGGATCCGGGTAGTTTCACTATCCCTTGCACCATTGGCAGCTTATCAATCAGCAGATGTTTGTGTGATTTGGGTGCGAGCATCAACCTTATGCCGTTATCGATATATGTCCAGCTGGGTCTACCTGCACCAAAACCGACCAATATCTCTCTTCAGCTTGCTGATCGGTCGGTTACATATCCTAGAGGTATCGTGGAAGACATCTTGGTAAAAGTGGATAAATTCATATTCCCAGCCGATTTCATTATTTTGGACTATGAGGAGGACAAAGACATTCCTATCATACTTGGGAGACCTTTCTTGGCAACAGGATGAACACTTATAGATGTGCAAAAAGGAGAATTGACTATGAGAGTTGCAGAATTCGTCAGCCGGTGTTTAACTTGTCAGAGGGTCAAGGCAGAGCACCAGCGGCCGAGCGGATTGTTGCAACCTTTGGAGATTCCGGAGTGGAAATGGGAGCACATCACCATGGATTTTGTGGTAGGACTTCCAACAACACAGAAAGGTCTAGACGCCATCTGGGTGATCGTAGATCGTTTGACCAAGTCTGCCCATTTTCTACCGATCAAGATCAGGTACAAATTGGAGCAGTTAGCGAAACTTTACTTAAAGGAGATAGTATCGCGACATGGAGTGCTGGTGTCGATTGTATCTGACAGAGATCCGCGCTTCACGTCAAATTTTTGGAGAAGCCTACAGGAAAGAATGGGAACGCAGTTGAGGTTGAGTACGGCGTACCATCCTCAGACTGATGGTCAGAGTGAGCGAACGATTCAGACCTTGGAGGATATGCTCCGAGTAGTCGTGATGGACTTAGGAGGCAGTTGGGACGATCATTTACCACTGGTAGAGTTCGCTTACAATAACAGTTATCATGCTAGCATCGGCATGCCTCCGTACGAAGCATTATATGGAAGGAAGTGTCGAACGCCGTTGTGTTGGGATGAGGTTGGTGAGCGGAGACTGTTGGGACCAGAGTTGGTACAACAAACCGTGAAAATCATTAAAGTAATAAGACAACGGTTAGTAGCAGCTCAGGATCATCAGAAGAAGTATGCCGACTTACATCGTCAGAAACGAGACTTTGAAGTTGGTAGCTTTGTGTTCCTGAAGGTATCTCCCTGGAAAGGGAAGATCCGTTTTGGGAAGAAGGGCAAATTGAGCCCTAGGTTTATAGGACCTTTTGAAATATTGAGGAGAATAGGCGAAGTGGCGTATGAGGTGGCGTTACCTCCTGAACTTGAGCACATCCACAACGTGTTCCATGTATCAGTGTTACGTCCATATAAGCCAGACTACAAGCACGTTATTTCCTATGAGCCAATTCAAGTCGAGAAGGACTTATCATATGAGGAAATTCCTGTTCAAATATTGGATAGGAAGGAGCAGAAGCTGAGAAATAAAATCATTCATTCCGTTAAAGTTCTCTAGAGGAATCACGCAATGGAAGAAGCCACGTGGGAACTCGAAGAGAAGATGAGAGTAAATTACCTGCAGTTATTTGAGTAACCTTATATTGAAATTCCGAGGACAGAATTTTTATAAGGGGGAGAGGATGTGTAATGTCCAGGGATTTCTAAACATTGTATTGAATTATTTTAATATATGAAATTCGTTTTATTTAATTTTACGAATTTAATTTGGATCCATGTAAGAATTATTATTTAATTAAATAATTATATAGTCCAATAATTTTCTTGCATTAGAAAGGGCTCATTAATAGTTTGATTAGTGGGCTAACCCTAAGAAATTAATTGCAAGAAGATTGGGAAGAAATTAATAAATAAATAATTTTATCATTATCGGATTAAATAATTCGAATAAGGAATTATGGTTAAAAATAAATATTTTGAATAAATAATTAATTAGTTTAGTTATTTAGTTAGAAATACAATGTGATTAATTTAATTTGGGTCACTTTTCTTTTATTTAGATTGACCCATTATTTTTATTTATTGAATTGGACCCAAATTTTCATTGAGCCCAAAACCTTAACCCAGTCGGGTTGAGCCAAGCAAACGGGTCGATCCAATAACAATTGGGGAAACCGGTAAGTCCAATTTGATCGCTGGGATTAATTGGGACAATCCGAGCAAAGGGAGTCTCAAACCTTCACATCATATCCAGCCGAGCGAAAATGGGATCCAAAGCCCTAGCCCCCAACCCCCATCAGTCGAATCAGTCAAGCGAGTGACAGGAGAAAGGAATGGGAGCTGTCAATCGCCGGCGACAACATGGGGCAACCGACCGACGGATTAATTAAGGGGTCGAGTGGGCGACCGAGCGTGCGACGTTCGGACCGAAGGACACCAAGCGACCGGCGACTGACGGATGGGAGCGCGCGGCTCGAGGCCTGCCGGCATTGTCGCAGTCGGCTCGATGGGAACGACGGACGACCTCCCCCTCCGACCGATGGTTATTGACTGGCCAATTAAGGTAATACCCAAATCAATTTGGGGTAAAAGTTCTTCTATAAATTTAGCCCAAACCCTCATTCAAGGCTGCCGAAATTGTAAAATTGAAAAAAAAAAAAGAAAAGGAAAAAGAAATCACAGAGAGAGAGAGAGAAGGGAAGTCGGTCGCCGGCGTGAATTGGGAGAAGAAGGAAGGTAGCAATTCGAACTACCCCAAGGTATACCAAGCTGCCGAATTTCTTGTGGGTTTAGTTTTTGGAATTTTTTTTTCTATACTTGTATTGTGTTGTTGCGAACACTGTGATAGTTTAATTTTTAGGTTTCGTATAAATTTTCTTCCTTATGTAATTGGATTTGGGTTGCCGATTGTGTTGGTATTGGTTTTTAATATACACTGTTTGGAATTGTAGTATATTGTTTGGGATTTACAAACTGATATTGTATTGTGTTGTTTAATTTGTATCTCCTTCTGTGTTGGGATTGTATTTTATTTCTTGGGTTTAAACCTCCGTCTATTGAAGGACTCCAATGTTCTGGTGAATTGGTTTTGCACTGCAATTAGGACAGTGTCGTGTTGCAAGATGCACACTGTATGTTTGTCAAAATGCTTGAACGAACTGCTTTCATTTCTTTTGGGCATCAACTGTTTGGTCGACAGTATGAGTTATAAGAGTCAAACCTTGAGTTTTGTATAATGCTTGGCTAGACTCAATATATCATATGAACTTGTGAGATAATTGTTGCCTGGTGTACTAAATAATGAAAGTTGCAGGGTTTGAACATTGGCTCAAATAGTGGTTTGAAGCTAATAATATACCTGCAAATAAATTAGCTATTATAACTAACTAGTAAAGTAAACAAAATAATTATTTATTATTTATCAATAAATAATAAATAAAGATAATAAATATTTAATTATTATTTAACTAACATTAAATAATAATTAAGTATAAATAGAAATTAATAAAGTAATTATTTATTATTTATCATAAATAATAAATAAAGATAATAAATATTTAATTATTGTTTAATTAAAAATAATTAAGTATTAATATAATTAATAAAGTAATTATTTATTATTTATCAATAAATAATAAATAAAGATAATAAATATTTAATTAATAATTACATATGAATAAATTAGTAAAATAATTATTTATCATTTATCGATGAATAATAAATAAAATAAATATTTGATTTTTTATTGACTAATAATTAAGTATGAATAAAAGTAATAAAATAGCCTTACAAAATTTAATTCCGGAATATGCTAATATATTTTCCATATAAAATAAATTGTTTATCTATTTCAAACAATGATTTAGAATTGTGAATTAATTATTTATTATTTGATTAACTTTAAATAATAAATAAATCTAATTGGTTATTATTATTAAATAATAACTAGAGATAAGTTCATTAATAATTCTTTGATATACTTTAAATGATGGATAAACCTAATTAGTTATTATTTATTTTTAGATAATAACTAAAGGTAACTCTTACTCACTAATTAATTATTTACTATTTGGTTAGCTTTAAATAATAACTAAACCTAATTAATTATTGTTTTAAATAATAATTAAAGGCGATTAAAGTTGATGATTCGATTATTATTTAATAATAAGTAAATATAATTGGTTATTAATTACTATTATTAGTAACTAAAGATAATTAATTACTATTTAACAAATATTAAATAGTAATTAAATAAAGATAAAGTTAATATAATAAGGAGATGTTAAATAACACAACAGTTATAATTAATTGTTTAAGGGTTCAATCAGTGCTTATTATTTAAGGGATTCATGGTTGATTTATTTAAAACCATCAACCTAAAAATCAATTAAGTGTCTTATAGGATTTACTATAGTTTAATTACTGTATGTTATGTGAACTGTTTAATTGTTAAATAAATAGCATAAGTAAGCGTATCGGCGTACCACTTACGCCATGTGTGTTTAGTACTAATTGATAGACCGACATTATCTATGTTAGGTTCTTCAAGGCCAAATAGTTAAAGCTAGAATTATTTGTAGCTGAGCAGACAGGCAAGTTCCTAACCCTAAACTTCTTACATTATTGCAAGTTCCCTAACTCAATCTCGAGTTATCATTTTCGAAGCATGTTAGTGAATAATTATTGTCGATTATTCACATTTATACTGATTATTGAGATTCGCACCTTGTGCAATTGAATTCCTATCCTATTATGATTGAACTGTAAATTTAATTAAAGTTCTTTCAAATATAAATTGTTTATGAGATAGATCTATGCTATTTGTATCAGCTAGATCCAGCATGTCTAAATTGGTTAAGACAATGGTATTTTAAAAGCTGTTCTTATTAAATTGCTATGGTAAGAACTCTTGGCTGAGAAAAGGATAAACTTGTTTAAGGCATGATATCAATGATGGTTATTAAGTGTTTATGCATAAATCACGGGGTATGAGAGGCTGATCCCCTCGATTACCAAAATTTTTAAGAGGTCCAGTTTAAATGCTGAGAACCTTGGAAAACGTCCTTGGTTATTTCAAACCACTCAGTAATTGGCATTCAATTATTTGAATATTCAACTGTTGACTGATAATTCATATTTCTTCACAACTCTATACTGCTGTTGAACTTTGAAAGCGAAACTTCCTTCTATTCATGATATATCTCCTTGTGTATATACTTGCTAAGCAAACTAGTTGCTTACCCTTGCTATATCATGATCTTTATTTCAGCTAAGGCAGAAACGTCTAGAGGAGACAAAGGAAAAGGGAAGGTGCAAGAATAGATGCCCGATAGTGCCTATGTACTAGTTATTCTTGAATGTTGTTTGATTAAGTGGACCTTTTATTGTATTAAGGGTACGTTTTATGTTAAGGTTAAAGAACCTGGGGACCAAGATTGCAAGACTTTATTATTATTCAATAAATAATGTATGTTTATTATTCCGCATTTAGTTAGAAAGTACGTTTGTCGTTGAGTATTGTGAGCACCGAATTCGAGGTTAGGAAACCCGGATTTGGGGGTGTCACAGGTTGGTATCAGAGCTATAGGTTATAAACGTTAGGAATGAGAAACCTAGGTTATAACCTTAGTAGAAAACTCATATAGAGTATGTAGGTGATGGGTTGAGGAGATTCATCGAGTTCTAGTTGTACCGAATAAAATATCATTTCATTTTATCAATGAATATATTTTATTGTGGTACTGATATGGATTTTTGTGTGGTGGTTGTAGGATGTCGGGCGAGCGTCAGGTTAGCTATTCAGTTGACCAGGAGCCCATAGATCCTGAGGTGATAGGAGATTTGCTAGCGAAGAACGCCGAGCTAGAGCTTAAGGCTGAACAATTAGAGACGCAGAACCACATCCACCAGATTTCTGAACAGCAGTACAAAGACACTGCTTACCAGACCCAGGCTGAGTTAGCCGAGTTGCGAGGGAGGCTGCTGCTGAGAGAGCTACAGTTAGGACAGTTGAGGGAGGAGGTGAAGGCTAAGGATGCGAAGATAGTTGAATTGGAGCGAGCCTTAGACATCGTCTGGATGCAGTTTGACGCCAGATGGATGGATCTGCCCTCCAGTAGCGAGAGCAAGCGTTGAGTTGTATTCACCTTGTGTCCCTTAGAGGATGGTTAGAATTGGGTGGTTATGCCTTGAGCAGTGTTATTGGTACTACCATTTAATTTACTAGAGTTTGTATTAACCTCAGCAGGTGCGAGGTAGTTCGTATGTAGGATGTACTTCCCAATTATGTAGGTAGGAAAGAATGGTTTAAGTGAATCCCACCTTTTGTTATATTAAATGGGATGGTAGCAATTATGACAATATGCCTGTGATAAACGTGTAAGACGCTAAAGTCGGTATATGAATATAGATGCATTACTATGGTATGTGCTTGAGAATTTTACTTGATATATCATTTATGCAATGATTATGTTAGTTCAGTAAAACTGAATCGGTATCTTAGTAGCTTAAATCACTAATCGGGAAAGCAGAATTTTTGAGGTTGGGTAATCTATAACTCCCACACAAGAGTCATGTGATTATTGTATTACATGTTGAGTATTTATGTTTTAAGGAAGCCCGAGTAACGTGTTAGGGTTGCTTAAACAGATAATGCCGCCCAGACAAAACCTACGAAACCAAGGGATCAAAGAGTCAGTTAACAATGTAGAGGGAACTCCACCAAACCCAATGCAAGATTTTGTGAACATGATGGCAGAAGCCTTGCGGAATCAAACCACTACTACAGGAAACCAGGCAGGCAACCACTTAGCCAATTTTAAAGACTTCAAGGCAGTAGGGCCTCCGGAGTTTAGAGGAACAGCGAACCCGATAGAGGCCCAGTCGTGGATAAAGGAGATTGAAAAGGCCTTTGTCATTGCTAGAGTCGCTGAGGAGCAGAAGACAGTTTTTTCTACCTACCTAATGAAAGGTGAGGCTAACTTTTGGTGGGAAGCCAATCAGAACAAAGCTGGAATTGGAGTCGTGGCGTGGGAAGCTTTCAAGACGTTGTTTTTCGAGAATTACTTTCCTGAGAGTACGCAGGCGAAAATGGAGATCAAGTTTCTAGAATTGAAGCAAGAAAATTTGTCAGTGTCAGAGTACGCTGCAAAATTCAATGAATTGGCTAGATTCGCCCCACATCAGGTGGACACTGAGGTGAGGAAGGCAAGGAGGTTCGAGAATGGATTAAAGTCGTGGATCTATAGCAAGGTAGCGGTTTTGCAAATTACGTCGTTCTCAACCTTGTTGGAGAAAGCTCTCATTGCTGAAGGTGGGAGTGAAGCGGTTTCAAAATATAATCGGGAAAGGAACAAGAAGAAGGTAGAAGGAGGAAATGTGAATGTTAGCAGTGGTGGCAGCAACAACAAGAAGCATCAATGGAGCAGTGGGGGTAGCAATTCTGAAATGCAGCAAGGGAGCATACAGCAGAAAAGGCAGGTATGTGGGAATTGCGGAAAGGGTCACTCGGGAGAGTGCATGAAGGGAAATATGGTTTGTTATACCTGTGGACAAGAAGGGCATATCTCGCCCAATTGTCCTAAGGCGAAGAAAGGAGGTTGTTTCAATTGTGGAGAGATAGGACATCGGAGCAAGGAATGTCCCCGAAAGAGAAACATGGATGGCGGAAACGGCAATAGGGGTAACAACTCGAGGGCAACCAGTGGAGGACCAACCCAGCCAAATAAGCCAACAGCGAGGACCTTCAACATGACAGTACAAGATGTTGTGGCATCCAGAGAGGTGGTGTCAGGTATTATTCCAATCAACAACATAGATGCCTATGTGCTATTTGATTCGGGAGCTTCATATTCTTTTGTTTCTGATGAATTTGCTCAAAGACTTAATTTGCCTAGTGAACCGTTAGAACACCCGATGAATGTAGAAGTAGCGAACAAAGAGATTATCCCCGTAAACTACATTTATAAGAATTGTTGTGCTGATGTGAGAGGGTTTAAGCTTAACGTGGACTTGTTGCCGATTCGTCTTGGAGAATTCGATGTAATCCTTGGGATGGACTGGTTAGCAAGCCACAGGGCGGTCATTGACTGTAAGAAAAAGTGCGTACACCTGCAGACTCCGGGTAAGTCAAAGGTGGTGTTCTATGGTAATAAATCGCCGAGACAATCCTGTTGTCTGACGATGATGCAAGCAAAGAGATTGCTTAAGAAGGGTTGTATAGGTTATTTGGCTCACGTGGTGGATACTCGACGGGTCGAGGGTGAACTGAGTCAGATACCCGTTGTAAGGGAATTCGCTGATGTTTTCCCAGATGAACTTCCGGGACTACAACCGGATAGAGAGATAGAATTTGTAATCGACTTGGTACCCGGGACGGCACCGATATCTAAGGCGCCTTACCGAATGGCACCAGTAGAGATGAAAGAGCTGATGGTTCAATTGCAGGAACTGTTAGACAAGGGCTATATCAGACCGAGCGTGTCACTATGGGGAGCGCCAGTTCTGTTCGTAAAGAAGAAGGATGGCTCGATGAGGCTTTGTATCGACTACCGTGAGTTGAACAAAGTTACAATTAAGAATAGGTATCCGCTGCCCAGGATAGACGATCTGTTTGATCAACTCAAGGGAGAAAAATACTTCTCGAAGATTGATTTAAGGACGGGCTATCATCAACTAAGGGTGAGGCAGGAGGATATCCCGAAGACGGCATTCAGAACTCGTTATGGACATTTCGAGTTTCTGGTTATGTCATTTGGACTGACAAATGCACCAGCGGCATTCATGGATATGATGAACAGAGTGTTCAAGCAGTATTTAGACAAGTTCGTGGTAGTATTCATCGATGACATCTTGGTGTATTCAGTAACGGAGGAAGAACATGTTGAACATCTAAGGATTGCCTTGGAGGCATTGAGAAGGGAGAAACTGTACGCGAAGTTTTCAAAGTGTGAATTTTGGTTGCAGAGGGTGCAGTTTCTAGGACACGTCATTGACAGTAATGGTGTTTCGGTAGACCCAGCAAAGGTGGAAGCCATTATTAACTGGGAGCAGCCAAAGACGCCAACGGAGATCAGGAGTTTCCTAGGGTTAGCGGGTTACTATCGGAGGTTCATCCAGGATTTCTCGAAGATAGCATCACCGTTGACCAATCTGACCAGAAAGACGGTAAAGTTCGTTTGGACAGAGAAGTGCGAGGAGAGTTTCTTGGAGTTGAAGAAGAGACTTAGCCAAGCACCAATGTTGGCATTACCGGACGACACTGGAGGTTTTGTAGTATACAGTGATGCGTCACACAAGGGCCTTGGTTGTGTACTAATGCAGCACGGCAGGGTCATTGCGTACGCTTCACGCCAGCTGAAGGACTATGAGAAGGGATACCCGACTCATGATCTGGAGTTAGCAGCAGTAGTGTTCGCTTTGAAGATCTGGAGGCACTACTTATATGGAGAGAGGTGCGAGATATATACAGATCACAAAAGTCTGAAATATATCTTCACTCAGAAGGAGCTGAATATGAGGCAGCGCCGATAGTTAGAATTGATCAAGGATTACGATTGTGAAATTCTGTACCATCCGGGCAAAGCAAATGTAGTGGCAGATGCCCTGAGTAGGAAAGGTAGAGAGAAATTGATGAGGCTTACAACTCAGGCAGAGCTGATAAAGGACTTTGGACGCCTGGAACTGGAAGTTAAGTATCCAATGGAGACGGACGAAAAATTGTTCACCGTGACAGTAGGCCCGACTCTACTGGATAAGATAAAGGAGGCCCAAGAATTTGATGAAGAATGCATTGGCATTAAGAGGCAACTGTTGGAGGGAAAAACTTTGAAGTTCAAGGTTGACAGCACAGGTCTGCTGAGGTTCGAGGGAAGGATTTGGATACCCTATGTACCAGACTTAAGGGAAGAAATATTGCAGGAGGCCCATAATACGAGATTTTCGGTACATCCGGGTAGCACTAAGATGTATCAAGATCTTCATCAACATTATTGGTGGCCGCATTTGAAGGGGGAAGTTGCAGAGTTCGTCAGCCGGTGTTTAACTTGTCAGAGGGTCAAGGCAGATCATCAACGGCCGAGCGGTTTGTTGCAACCCTTAGAGATTCCCGAGTGGAAGTGGGAGCACATCACTATGGATTTTGTGGTAGGACTCCCGACAACACAAAAGGGTTTAGACGCCATCTGGGTGATCGTAGATCGTTTAACCAAGTCTGCCCACTTTCTACCGATCAAGATCAGGTACAAATTAGAACAGTTGGCGAAACTCTACGTGAAGGAGATAGTATCGCGACATTGAGTACCGGTATCTATTGTGTCTGACAGAGATCCGCGCTTCACGTCAAATTTTTGGAGAAGTCTGCAGGAAAGAATGGGAACACAGTTGAGAATGAGTACGGCGTATCATCCTCAGACTGATGGTCAGAGTGAGCGAACAATTCAAACCTTAGAGGATATGCTCCGGGCAGTTGTGATGGACTTAGGTGGCAGCTGGGACGATCATTTGCCCTTGGTAGAGTTCTCTTACAACAATAGTTATCACGCTAGCATCGGTATGCCACCGTACGAAGCGTTATATGGAAGAAAGTGTCGAACGCCGTTGTGTTGGGATGAAGTTGGTGAACGGAGATTGTTGGGACCAGAATTGGTACAACAAACCGTGGAAATCATTAAAGTAATAAGACAGCGGTTAGTAGCAGCCCAGGATCGTCAGAAGAAGTATGCCGACTTGCATCGTCAAAAGCGAGACTTTGAAGTTGGTAGTTATGTGTTCCTGAAGGTATCTCCCTGGAAAAGGAAGATCCGTTTTGGGAAGAAGGGCAAGCTGAGCCCTAGATTCATAGGACCTTTTGAAATATTAAGGAGAATAGGCGAAGTGGCGTACGAGGTAGCATTACCTCCTGAGCTTGAGCACATTCACAACGTGTTTCATGTATCAGTGTTGCGTCCGTATAAGCCAGATTACAAGCATGTCATTTCCTATGAGCCAATTCAAGTCGAAAAGGACTTATCGTACGAGGAGATTCCTGTCCAAATACTTGATAGGAAAGAGCAAACATTGAGGAATAAAACCATTCATTCTGTTAAAGTTCTCTGGAGAAATCACGCGGTGGAAGAAGCCACGTGGGAACTCGAAGAGAAAATGAGAACGAATTACCCCCAGTTATTCGAGTAACCTTAGATTTAAATTCTGAGGACGGAATTTGTATAAGGGGGAGAGGATGTAATGTCCAGGGATTTCTAAACATTGTATTGAATTATTTTAATATATGAAATTCGTTTTATTTAATTTTACGAATTTAATTTGGATCCATGTAAGAATTATTATTTAATTAAATAATTATATGGTCCAATAATTTTCTTGCATTAGAAAGGGCTCATTAATAGTTTGATTAGTGGGCTAACCCTAAGAAATTAATTGCAAGAAGATTGGGAAGAAATTAATAAATAAATAATTTTATCATTATCGGATTAAATAATTCGAATAAGGAATTATGGTTAAAAATAAATATTTTGAATAAATAATTAATTAGTTTAGTTATTTAGTTAGAAATACAATGTGATTAATTTAATTTGGGTCACTTTTCTTTTATTTAGATTGACCCATTATTTTTATTTATTGAATTGGACCCAAATTTTCATTGAGCCCAAAACCTTAACCCAGCCGGGTTGAGCCAAGCAAACGGGTCGATCCAATAACAATTGGGGAAACCGGTAAGTCCAATTTGATCGCTGGGATTAATTGGGACAATCCGAGCAAAGGGAGTCTCAAACCTTCACATCATATCCAGCCGAGCGAAAATGGGATCCAAAGCCCTAGCCCCCAACCCCCATCAGTCGAATCAGTCAAGCGAGTGACAGGAGAAAGGAATGGGAGCTGTCAATCGCCGGCGACAACATGGGGCAACCGACCGACGGATTAATTAAGGGGTCGAGTGGGCGACCGAGCGTGCGACGTTCGGACCGAAGGACACCAAGCGACCGGCGACTGACGGATGGGAGCGCGCGGCTCGAGGCCTGCCGGCGTTGTCGCAGTCGGCTCGATGGGAACGACGGACGACCTCCCCCTCCGACCGATGGTTATTGACTGGCCAATTAAGGTAATACCCAAATCAATTTGGGGTAAAAGTTCTTCTATAAATTTAGCCCAAATCCTCATTCAAGGCTGCCGAAATTGTAAAATAGAAAAAAAAAAAGAAAAGGAAAAAGAAATCACAGAGAGAGAGAGAGAAGGGAAGTCGGTCGCCGGCGTGAATTGGGAGAAGAAGGAAGGTAGCAATTCGAACTACCCCAAGGTATACCAAGCTGCCGAATTTCTTGTGGGTTTAGTTTTTGGAATTTTTTTTCTATACTTGTATTGTGTTGTTGCGAACACTGTGATAGTTTAATTTTTAGGTTTCGTATAAATTTTCTTCCTTATGTAATTGGATTTGGGTTGCCGATTGTGTTGGTATTGGTTTTTAATATACACTGTTTGGAATTGTAGTATATTGTTTGGGATTTACAAACTGATATTGTATTGTGCTGTTTAATTTGTATCTCCTTCTGTGTTGGGATTGTATTTTATTGCTTGGGTTTAAACCTCCGTCTATTGAAGGACTCCAATGTTTTGGTGAATTGGTTTTGCACTGCAATTAGGACAGTGTCGTGTTGCAAGATGCACACTGTATGTTTGTCAAAATGCTTGAACGAACTGCTTTCATTTCTTTTGGGCATCAACTGTTTGGTCGACAGTATGAGTTATAAGAGTCAAACCTTGAGTTTTGTATAATGCTTGGCTAGACTCAATATATCATATGAACTTGTGAGATAATTGTTGCCTGGTGTACTAAATAATGAAAGTTGCAGGGTTTGAACATTGGCTCAAATAGTGGTTTGAAGCTAATAATATACCTGCAAATAAATTAGCTATTATAACTAACTAGTAAAGTAAACAAAATAATTATTTATTATTTATCAATAAATAATAAATAAAGATAATAAATATTTAATTATTATTTAACTAACATTAAATAATAATTAAGTATAAATAGAAATTAATAAAGTAATTATTTATTATTTATCATAAATAATAAATAAAGATAATAAATATTTAATTATTGTTTAATTAAAAATAATTAAGTATTAATATAATTAATAAAGTAATTATTTATTATTTATCAATAAATAATAAATAAAGATAATAAATATTTAATTAATAATTACATATGAATAAATTAGTAAAATAATTATTTATCATTTATCGATGAATAATAAATAAAATAAATATTTGATTTTTTATTGACTAATAATTAAGTATGAATAAAAGTAATAAAATTGCCTTACAAAATTTAATTCCGGAATATGCTAATATATTTTCCATATAAAATAAATTGTTTATCTATTTCAAACAATGATTTAGAATTGTGAATTAATTATTTATTATTTGATTAACTTTAAATAATAAATAAATCTAATTGGTTATTATTATTAAATAATAACTAGAGATAAGTTCATTAATAATTCTTTGATTAACTTTAAATGATGGATAAACCTAATTAGTTATTATTTATTTTTAGATAATAACTAAAGGTAACTCTTACTCACTAATTAATTATTTACTATTTGGTTAGCTTTAAATAATAACTAAACCTAATTAATTATTGTTTTAAATAATAATTAAAGGCGATTAAAGTTGATGATTCGATTATTATTTAATAATAAGTAAATATAATTGGTTATTAATTACTATTATTAGTAACTAAAGATAATTAATTACTATTTAACAAATATTAAATAGTAATTAAATAAAGATAAAGTTAATATAATAAGGAGATGTTAAATAACACAACAGTTATAATTAATTGTTTAAGGGTTCAATCAGTGCTTATTATTTAAGGGATTCATGGTTGATTTATTTAAACCATCAACCTAAAAATCAATTAAGTGTCTTATAGGATTTACTATAGTTTAATTACTGTATGTTATGTGAACTGTTTAATTGTTAAATAAATAGCATAAGTAAGCGTATCGGCGTACCACTACGCAGTACTAATTGATAGACCGACATTATCTATGTTAGGTTCTTCAAGGCCAAATAGTTAAAGCTAGAATTATTTGTAGCTGAGCAGACAGGCAAGTTCCTAACCCTAAACTTCTTACATTATTGCAAGTTCCCTAACTCAATCTCGAGTTATCATTTTCGAAGCATGTTAGTGAATAATTATTGTCGATTATTCACATTTATACTGATTATTGAGATTCGCACCTTGTGCAATTGAATTCCTATCCTATTATGATTGAACTGTAAATTTAATTAAAGTTCTTTCAAATATAAATTGTTTATGAGATAGATCTATGCTATTTGTATCAGCTAGATCCAGCATGTCTAAATTGGTTAAGACAATGGTATTTTAAAAGCTGTTCTTATTAAATTGCTATGGTAAGAACTCTTGGCTGAGAAAAGGATAAACTTGTTTAAGGCATGATATCAATGCTGGTTATTAAGTGTTTATGCATAAATCACGGGGTATGAGAGGCTGATCCCCTCGATTACTAAAATTTTTAAGAGGTCCAGTTTAAATGTTGAGAACCTTGGAAAACGTCCTTGGTTATTTCAAACCACTCAGTAATTGGCATTCAATTATTTGAATATTCAACTGTTGACTGATAATTCATATTTCTTCACAACTCTATACTGCTGTTGAACTTTGAAAGCGAAACTTCCTTCTATTCATGATATATCTCCTTGTGTATATACTTGCTAAGCAAACTAGTTGCTTACCCTTGCTATATCATGATCTTTATTTTAGCTAAGGCAGAAACGTCTAGAAGAGACAAAGGAAAAGGGAAGGTGCAAGAATAGATGTCCGATAGTGCCTATGTACTAGTTATTCTTGAATGTTGTTTGATTAAGTGGACCTTTTATTGTATTAAGGGTACGTTTTATGTTAAGGTTAAAGAACCTGGGGACCAAGATTGCAAGACTTTATTATTATTCAATAAACAATGTATGTTTATTATTCCGCATTTAGTTAGAAAGTACGTTTGTCGTTGAGTATCGTGAGCACCGAATTCGAGGTTAGGAAACCCGGATTTGGGGGTGTCACAGGATGTAATGTCCAGGAATTTTTAAACATTGTATCAAATTATCTTGATATATGAAATTCATTTTATATAATTTTTCGAATTTAATTGGATCCATGTAGGTATTATTATTTAATTATATCTAAATATATGGTCCAATAATTTTCTCTGCATTAAAGGGGGGCTCATTAATAGTTTGAATAAATTAGTGAGTTAACCCTAAGATTTGATTTGTAAAAAATTTGAAAAAAGTTAATAACTAAATTCATTTTACTATTATCGGATTAAATAATTCGAATGAGGAATTATTGGTGAAATAAATATTTAAATAAATAATTAATTGAATTAGTTATTTAATTGAAATGATAGGAGCATGAGGTTTATAATTTATTTGGGCCACATCTTTTATTTTATTGTTAGCTGACCCAAATTTTTAATTGGACTAAGCCCAGATCCCTTTTTAATTTCCTTTTTGGGCCATTTTTTTTAATTCAACCGGCCCAACCCTATTGGGTTGAGCCCATTCCTCTTTCTGACCGGGTTGTACCAATTCAACTCGGGTCGATCCATCCCTAATTAATTTGGGGAAAACCGGTAAAGCCAATTTGGAAAAAACAAAATTCGATCGGTGAGATTATTTGGGGGAAAACCGAACCAAACGAAATCAAATCCTCAAACCAGAACAATCGAGAAGCAGAGGCAGGCTTAGCCGAACCTAGCAAGCCCTAGGTTTCCAATCGGTCGGACGGGACGGGAGAAAGGAACCAAGCTGTTAAGGGTCGGCGATGGCAGGGGATGAGCTACCGACCGGCGGCTGCCAAGGACCAACCAGTGGACAAAGCGAGACGGCCAAGGAACGACCGAGCATTGGCGAACGGACCAAGGGTTCCGGATTTTCGGCGACGCGACCGGTGGAGATGCACGGCTCGAGATTGCCGGCCGGTGCTAGCTGAGTGATTGACGAGGCTTGATGGGAACCGTCAGTCACTGCCACTCCCTCCTACCGATGGTCCTTGAACAATCGATTGGGGTAATACCCAGTTAAATGGGTAAATGATTCCCTATAAATTGAGCCTCCCCCAAACCCTAGCAAGCTGCTACAAATTTTGTTTTCCAAATTTGAGAGTGAGGCATAAAAAGAGAGAGGAATCGCAGAGAAGGGGAAACAGGGGAGAATCAAACGCGGGTGAGCAAGGGGTGGATGTCCGAATTCGTCGATTAATTTGGACGAATAAGGAGGACTGCCATTCGCACCACATCAAGGTATAACAAAGAATTATAGGGCCACTGTGATGGTTTTATGTAAATTTTCTCCTTTTCTCCCATCTGTACTTGGAAATTTTATTGTTCCTGGATATTGGGTGTGATTATTGGGTTTAAACCTCTGTATATTAAAGAACTTCAATGTTATGGTAATGTGAATTTACACTGCAGTTAGGACACTTGCGTGTTGCAAGATGCACACTACATGTTCGTCAAAATGCTTGAATGAACTGTTTTCAATTTTTGGGGTAGCAATTGTTGGGTTGGCAGTATGAATTATAAGGGTCAACTTTGGGTTCTTGTATGTGATAATGCTTGGCTAAAACTCAGTATATCATATGAAATTGTGAGAAAATTGTTGCCTGTTGTACGGAATGTTAATCAGTGTTGCTTATTGTGCTGAACAATGAATGTTGGTTAGGTTGAAATCAAATTGCAGGCACTTGATACATTATTAGTGAATGTTGATACAACAATTGGTCTAGTTTATCAAATAACTGTTAATCAAATGAGCTATCCTTGTCTTAATTATTGGTGGTTAATTTGAACTAATAATGCACTTGTAAATTAACTAGTTATTATAACTAATGAATAAAGTTAATAACATAATTATTTATCAATAAATAATAAATAAATAATAAATATTTAATTATTATCTTATATTAAATAATAATTAAGTATGAATAAAGTTAACAAGTAATTATTTATTATTTATCAATAAATAATAAATAAAGATGATAAATATTTAATTATTATTTAATTAATATTAAATATAATAATTAAGTATGAATAAAGTTAATAAATATTGATTATTTCTTAACCAATAAATAATAATCGAGTATGAATAAAGATAATAATTTAGTTATTTATTATTTATCATTAAATAATAAATAAAGATAATAAATATTTAATTATTATTTAATTAACATTAAATAATAATTAAGTATGAGTAAATTAATTATTTATTATAAATTAAGATAATAAATATTTAATTATTATTTAATTAATATTAAATAATAATAAAGTTAGTAAATAATTATTTATTATTTATCAATAAATGATAAATAAAGATAATAAATATTTAATTATTATTAATATTAAATAATAATTAAGTATGAATAAGGTTAATAAAATTATTATTATTAATAAAGATAATAATTATTGAATTATTATTTAACTAACATTAAATAATAATGAGTAAATTAATTATTTATTTTAAACATTTAATTATTATTTAAGTAATAATAAATAATAATTAAATGAAGTAATAAATAAAGAAGATAAATATTCAATTATTATGATTAAGTAGGAGTAAGGTAAATAAATTGATTAATTATTATTTACCATTAAATAATGAATAAAGATGATAATTACTTAATTATTATTGCATTATTACCAAATAATAATTAGGTATGAGCAAGATTAACAAATTAATTATTTATTATTGGACCTTAATAAATAAAGATAATGGTCACTTACTTACTTATTATTAATTAAGTATGGGTAGAGTTAATGCACAAAATTTTTAAATAAAGACTGAGGGGTCGTAATTACTTAATTATCCTTAAAGAGGAATAGTAATTAAACGCAAATAAAACTAAATAAATGATTAACCGTTATTTAGTTATCATTAAACAGTTATAAGTGACTGTTAGAGGGTGTTATCATCTCAAGGAAATATTGTTGGTAATTAACTTCTCAGTCTACAGATCAATTAAGTATCCTATGAAATTGAGACTGATTTATTAACTTATATGCTATATGAATTGTTTAATTGCTAAATAAATAGCATAAGTGAGTGCATCGATATACTGCTATACAATGCTAATGGATAAATCGACTCTACCAAATGATAGGTCATCCAAGGTCAATTAGTTAAAGCTAAAATTTATTGTAGCTGAGCAAACATGCAAGTTCCCTAACTTCATTCTTTCAGTATATTGAATGCAAGTTCATCTTACTCAACTTTTACATTGAGCAAGTTCTTTATATCGAAACTTTAATTGTTGCAAGTTTCTTTTCATTCGAGTAGGCTACTATTGTATTGTAGCTTGAAATTTTATTCCAGGAATGTTTAAGTGGTTTAATTAATTTACAGTTATTCCACATCAATATTATTGACACTCGCATTCAGTGCATTTGAATTTGTACATTTATTAAAGTTCCGAAATTCACGAACTATTCATGATTAAGTCTGAACCCTTGTTCGGTCAGGCAAGTATGTGAGAATTTATAAAAGCTATCCGAACCAATCGATGGTAAGGATTCTTGGACTAAATGAACACCCCTTTTTATTATAGGGGAATACCCCAGGTACCGTATATAAGGTACAAACAGCAGAGTTAAATGTTATGCATATACATAGCGTACATGAGGCTGATCCCCTCAAGTACTTATTCTGTAGCCAGTAACCAGAGGGTCAACTAGCTATTGACTCCTTTGGAAGTTGTTGTTCAAAGTCTACTTGACTATCAATTGTTCTAAAAGCAATTATTGTTCTTGCTTCTGATAATTATATTGTTGAAATCACTTTCTATATTCCATTCATCATGATATATCCTTTATTGTTGTACTTTAAACTTGCTGAGCAAACTCGTTGCTCATCCTTGCTATATCATGACTTTCATTGTAGCTAAACCCGAGACATCAGGAAAGAGCAAAGGGAAAGAAAAGATGAAGTGATAGGCTTCACGTAGCTGATTTTATCTTATGTGTAGTTAATTGCTATTAATGTAATTTAAACCCTGATTTTTAATTAGGGTATGTTTTGTTTCATGTATTAAGGTTATATATCTTGGGATTAGTAACACCTTTCTAATGAACAACATATGTTTGTTATATTCCGCATTTTAGTCAATGTATGTTGTTGGAGGTGCATGTTGTATTGGATCGTGATGACCGAATCCGGGTAGTTGGAGACCCGAATTTGGGGGCGTCACAGGAAGTAATAATGTTTCTAAAGAGAACTGGAACATAATAACAACTTATTAACTTAATAGACTTGCTCGTAGGCAACACTAAACTATAAGTTCCTACGGCTAATGTAGCAACTATTGCTCCATTCTCCACACGTAAGATTACTTACTCTTTGTTTAGCTTTCTACTTCTTCTTAGTCTCTGCATTGGATTGCATATGTGAGAACTACAGCCGATATCCAATACACAAGTAGAACCTTGACTTACAGAAAGATTTATTTTAATCATGAATAAACATATATCTGTAACCGAAGCTTCACTAAGCTTCTTCTGGTTACCCTCTGTAAGATTCTCCTTACAGTTTTCCTTTCCAGTATCCAGGCTTATTATAGTGGAAGCAAACTCCTTTGCTATCTACATCAGTCTTATTCTTATTGTCCTTTGTTTTTGCCTTTCCATTGACCTTCTTTGAATTGTTCTTCTTTTAAGAGGATCCTTTGGCCCTCTTCCGCTTCCTGGAAGAATCATCTACCAGTAAGATCCAGTCTTTCTTGGTTGGAAAGTGACTCTTTACAGTTTTCAACATGTTTAAGCAACTCAGGCAGGCTGACATATAGCTTGTTCATGTGGAAATTCACAACAATTTGTGAGAAAGAGTCCGAAAGTGATTGCAAGATCAAATCTTGGATCAACTCTCCATCCATTAAAACTCAGTTATCCCAATTGTTCAATCAGATTGATCATTTTAGGATATATGTTTGTACTGTAGTGCCATCGGTTATTCTAGATTGGAAGAGCTCCTTAGATATCTGATATCTAATAGTCCTACTTTCCTCACCTTTAACTCTTTGAAGGTGCAGGAGTATAATAGGAGCATCCATAGTTTCATGCTGACGTTGAAGCTCATTACTCATGGATGCGAGCATGATGCATTGAGCCAATTGTGCATCATCTTGCCACTTTCTAAAAGTAACAATCTCTTCCTCAGAGGCATTGTCTGCAACCATTGCAGGGATAAGCGTATTAAGGACATAAGATAGCTTTTCAGCCTTGAGAACTATTCTCAAATTCTTTAACCAGTCCTTTTAATTTGGTCCAGTTAATTAGCATCTAATATGCTACGCAGTGATAGTGAATTAGACATTGTAAAATTCTGTAAAATGAATTTCTAATTTAACAACATTTTAGCATACATTCATTTCTTAATTAATTACTAAAATAAATTAGGTCTTTATTTTAAATTGGTATCTCCTACTATTTTTCATCAAACTATATTATCCTCCCTATATAGTTTGACAAATCTAATTAAAGGTTTGCTAGTGAGAATAAGGATCTCATTTCAAATGTATATAGCCTTGTGTGTGCTGTCGACGCCGGTTTTTGTCTTTTCCAATTTTTGCCTTTTGATTGAATGATTTTTGGAAAAGATCGGCATTGATGTCGACGGGGTTTTGAAAGATCGTTTTTTATGATGAGCCAATTAACCAGAGTCGCCAGTTGGTATATTTGAAATAGATGTACCAACTCATCCGAATTTCGTTTTCGTAAATCGCTGGCTCATATGTGACTCTGAATTAATTGGTCTGCGAACCGAGATTCATAGAGTTCGGGGGCTTGCTTAAGCGAGGGGAAGGTGTTAGGCACCCCCCGACTTCCGTGAAAATACGGTTACCGCAATCTCGATGCTTTCCTATCCTTTAATTCATGAATGTGTGTGTATGCGCGCGTGTGTGTGTGTGTGCCTATGTGAATGTTGTGGTGAGTTTGTATGAAAGAATCATTTGGATTTTTAGGGAAAGTCGTGCTTTAATTTGAGGACGCTTTGGAATGTCTTTTCGTCATACACGAGAAAGCTTTATGAGAAAGGTATGATTTTAATTGTCAAAACTGTAAGGTTTTCATTAGGTGTTGTTTTGGCAAAACAAGAGTTTTTAAACCTTCGTCAAAATAGGAATCGAGATCTATACGTTGCTTTCACAGAATGACGACAATTTCTAGGATCTCTTTAACCCTATGCACAACGGTTTAATAAAACGTCATTTATTTATAAAATCATTTTGTGTGATGTTTTGGAAAATGATTTTTTCTTTGCCTTCTCGTTAAATAGGAATCGACATTCATTAACACTTCCAATTTTTAGCTACGTGATGCTAACCCCCTAGTTTGCTTGATTTTAATGAAAAACCTTCATCGTTTAATCCTTGAAATCGTTTTTTTTCGTGTCACAAAATCCAATCAAGCATACACACGCGTCGGGGCTATTCATGGGCATGTAAGCCATCAAAATAACCCCAAACGCCTACAATCACAAGTTTCACTATTTCGGGGCCTTAAACCCGACCTCCGACTTGGTATCGTTTTAAGGCCCGACGATTACATATTTACAATGACGAATGCATCTACCCAATTACATACATCCAAAAATGTCCATCATCGGATTTGGACCACGGGGTCGCGTTCCTAGGCTCACATCCGAACCTGTGCACACCACAAAATGGATACAACATAAATAAACAACCGTGGGATGCCTAATGCTCTAGGATATCTTACAATAACAATTGAAATACACTACGAATGACACATTATCGCAATAGCTAAAATTTGCACGAAATGGACATCATCGGACTATTAGGGGAAATTTCATTCCGATGAAACCCTCACTAATAGTCCCTAATCCGTGGTTTCACAATAACATGTAAGAAAGCTACATTCAAGATAATTCGGATGACAAAAAGCTTGGCAAAAATGGTATAACAAAATGCTAAAACAAAGGATTTTTCACCGTGCAAATAATCCCCACAATATGTATGAATTTGTGTATTGAGTAGAGTAGAAAATATGAGGTGTAATCTCACAAGATGGGTACAATTTCTCACAATTTCTCACTCTTTTCTCTCTTAATTTTTGCTGTTTTCTTGCTATTTTTCTCCTTCTCCCGAACTGTTGCTGCTGCTGGATTCCTCTTCTTTGTTTCTGTATGCGAAATGGCCTGATAAAGGACTGCCAAGGGCAGCCGCAGATTGATCTGTGGCTAGCCGCAGATTGATCTGCGGCTGGCCCTTGGTTCTCCCCCCAGCCGTGCTCGAGTCCCAAGCGCTCGAGTCCCGTGTCGTCTCGAGTTCCGTCCTTGGCCGCGGATTGATCTGCGGCTGACTGTGCTGATTTTATCATTTTCCGCACCTCATCTCGATTTTCGTGTCGTACCATTGGTTTCCGCGGAAGGGCTTGCATTCTGCAGTCCGGGAACCGCCGGAAAACGTGCCATGACATCCGGGTACGAGCCGTGATCATTAACCGACTCCCGCCATTCGGTTGTCGTCGTGTCGGCTTCGATCTCGTCCCGTAGTGGTTGTGTTGAGTGTTCGTCTTTATGTCCACCTTTTATTCTCGTGTGCTGGGTCAATTGACGATTTTGCCCTCCTGTTAGGGTTAGTATAGGAAGTGCAAAATTTGGGTGTCTACAGCTGCCCCTCTTTATCATGTTTATGAAATGATAAATGAAATGAATATGATAAAGAAATAAACACTTGATGCATGAATGACAGTGCACAAGAATGACCGTACATACATGACGTAACACACATAGCTTATGATGCAACACAAGATGCAAAGCATGCAAAACATTCGTAAGGGTGTCAATGCCTCACGCAATCGTCTTGTCCGCGTCGGGTTTCGTATCCGGTCGCTCGTCTCGTAATCACCAGATATCGTCGCCGGTTAATTATTTTGTCGGGGCCGGGTATCGTCGCCGGTCACCCATCTCGTAATCGCCGGTTATCGTCGCCGGTCGATCGTCTTGTCGGGGCCGGGTTTCGTCGCCGGTCACCCATCTCGTAATCGTCGGTTATCGTCGCCGGTCGATCGTCTTGTCGGGGCCGGGTTTCGTCGCCGGTCACCCATCTCGTAATCGCCGGTTATCGTCGCCGGTCGATCGTCTTGTCGGGGCCGGGTTTCGTCGCCGGTCACCCATCTCGTAATCGCCAGTCGATCGTCTTGTCGGGGCCGGGTATCGTCGCCGGTCACCCATCTCGTAACCGCCAGGTATCGTCGCCGGTCGATTGTCTTGTCGGGGCCGGGTATCGTCGCCGGCCACCCATCTCGTAACCGCCGGGTATCGTCGCCGGTCGATTGTCTTGTCGGGGCCGGGTATCGTCGCCGGTCACCCATCTCGTAACCGCCGGGTATCGTCGCCGGTCGATTGTCTTGGATCTCAGCCCTTCCCAGGGTGTTAGTTGTTTGGATCTCAGCCCTTCCCAGGGTGTTAGTTGTTTTGGATCTCAGCCCTTCCCAGGGTGCTAGTTGTTTGGATCTCAGCCCTTCTCAGGGTGTTAGTGGTTTGGATCTCAGCCCTTCCCAGGGTGTTAGTTGTTTGGATCTCAGCCCTTCCCAGGGTGTTAGTTGTTTGGATCTCAGCCCTTCCCAGGGTGCTCACCATCTTGTTGGGGTTTGCTTGGATGCCTTCCCAGATTTGCTCACCACCTTGTTGTGGTTTGCTTGGATGCCTTCCCAGGTTTGCTCACCACCTTGTTGTGGTTTGCTTGGATGCCTTCCCAGGTTCACCTCTTGTTTGGATACCAGCCCTTCCCAGGGGTCACTGATTATTTGGATACCAGCCCTTCCCAGGGGTCGTCTGTTGGTTGGATACCAGTCCTTCCCAGGGGTCATTGATTGGTTGGATACCAGCCCTTCCCAGGGGTTAGTGGTTTGGATCTCAGCCCTTCCTAGGGGTCATCTGTTGGTTGGATACCAGCCCTTTCCCAGGGGTCATTGATTGGTTGGATACCAGCCCTTCCCAGGGGTCGTCTGTTGGTTGGATACCAGCCCTTCCCAGGGGTCATTGATTGGTTGGATACCAGCCCTTCACAGGGGTCATCTGTTTGTTGGATACCAGCCCTTCCCAGGGGTCGTCTGTTGGTTGGATACCAGCCCTTCCCAGGGGTCGTCTGTTGGTTGGATACCAGCCCTTCCCAGGGGTCATCTGTTGGTTGGATACCAGCCCTTCCCAGGGGTAATTGATTGGTTGGATACCAGCCCTTCCCAGGGGTCGTCTGTTGGTTGGATACCAGCCCTTCCCAGGGGTCATTGATTAGATTTGAGTGATTTTTTTTTTATTTTTTTTTTTGAAATGGGATGTGTGATCGGCTTCATGTCCTGGATCTCCCACCAACATCGTCCACGTACCATGCCGTAAAAGCCATCACGGTCTGATCATTTGTGAGGTTAAAAGCGACGTGCTTGTACTTTCCTGAAGATTTTCATTTTGATCGTACCTGTATGCATGAAAAAGATGTTATGCATGATCTGGCAGATATGTTATGGACAGATGCATGTGTATAACATATGTTTAGATAGAGATGACCCCTGTTCAGTCAAATGATACGATTCGACAGTCGTCGTTGTTTGCCAACATTTGATTGGATCACGCCTCGTCGTGAAGTGTAGTTTCTAGACTTCAACCCTGGTCTGGTACTCTGTCTGTTCTTGGTCGTCTTCATTTCATCGAGATGAGGCAGTCTGTTTCGCTCTCTGTGATGATCGACAGCTATGTTGGCTCCTTGGCCTTTTGATCATTTCTGATGGCTGATATGATGTTGTCCCGCATTATATCATCCTTGTATATGCTCATGCACGTGGATCATTTGGATGTCGAGGCAGTGATAGTCAGGATTGGGGAGAGGCCCAATGAGAAGTTCTGTGCAGCCTCAGCTTCCTTCCACTTCACGATTCTTAACTGCCCCTGCCCTGGCGCGTGTTTTTACCAAGAATTTCTATTGAAAACTCGCGATGCCGACCGTGCTGAATTATCCACAGCTCTGCAAGATCCTGCATATCAGATGACTAACAAATGCCAAAACTTGAAGGCTCGGGCCGTTAGTGTTAGTTCAACACAAAGATATTATAATCTCGACAAAAATGCAGTTAAAGCACATGAAATTGAATATTTGTTGATCGCACAATCTAGCCAGTTGTGAACCGTGAATGTACTAGATTGGAAGTTTTTTTTTTTTTTTTTTTAATCCCTCGTGAGTTGATGATTTTCTATTTGACGAGTTATGAAATCGTAAGAACACCTTCAAGCATTCATGGTCATTGTACGTGAGTAAGGTCGAATTCAAAAGAACTACCTTCCCTCGTCAAAGGTATCCTGTCTTCATTCTCGACAACGTTCTTAACAGGATTGACGTCATATGACAAATGCACTGTGCGATGCAGCACTCAGTAGGGGTTTCACTTCTATGAATTCTTGTTTAAGGCCGAGAGTTTTTTCGTATTATCTTTTCTTTTTATTAGCCCGCTTCACTTGTCTCGTTTTCTTAGGCTATTCAAAGTTACCCATTTAACGAGTTTTGGACCAATGACTCCCAAACCAGACGGTTTTGGGGCATTAAGTGTACAAACACCCCTTCGGGTTTATTTACTCGAGTAACAAAGGCCACGGTTCGAGACAAGCTGGTGGTCTGCCCCATTCATTCTTTGCTTGACCTTGCACAAGATTCGTTTTCTTAGGCTTGAGCTACCCATGTAGCGAGTGTTAGGCCGGTGACTCCCAAACCAGACGATTTTAGGGCACCAGATGCAGAGGCACCCCTTAGGCTTAATTACTCGAGTAGCCCATGCCACGATTCGAATCTGCTCGGGCCTCCTCTACTGTAATGCTCGTTTTCTTAGGCTCTGAGTTACCCATGTAACGAGTGTTGGGCCAGCGACTCCCAAACCAGATGGATTTAGGGCACCAGGTGTAGAGACACCCCTCGAGCTTAATTACTCGAATAACCCAGGCCACGATTCGAAACATTAGCTTGATAATCATTTATCGTCTGACTTCTTGATATTAGCTTGATAATTATTGACTGTCTGACTACGTGTTAATTGCCATCAACATCGTCATAGTTTTATACCCCACAACTGAAAGTTTGTGCAAATGCAAAGTGAAGGCTGTCACATGAGGTCGATTTTGTCGCAAACGTTGCTTTGAATTAAGGCTTTGTACCCGATCAAAAGGTTGAATAGCCTTCTTCGTCTAATCATACTCACGATCGTGCTCCACGGTTGCTTGTCAGAATTAATCCGATTCCTATCAAGCCAAATAAAACCCCCTTTCACGCGGATCATCGTATCCCGGGAAAACTATGCTTGACAAATGCCAGATGATCGTACCGTTGAAGATTGAATTGACATGAGGTAGCATTTGATGATGATGGTGCATGTTGATGGGATTGTTGCATGGGTGCCAATTTGCACGTCATCATTTCCTGGGTAGTTGACAAATGCCCTAGTGTTAAGTTGCTTTTCTTGTGATCTCCCTCGTACTGGTTGCATCGGTATCTCACTGGGCTAACAGAAGATCCGGTCCTTTGGGGGATTTTTGATTTTTGAGATTTTTGAGATTTTTTTTTGTGTTCGAATTTGCCCCTACTACGGGTTCTTTGTGATCGTCAGGGGTTCTGATGCTTGATGGCGATGGTTTGGTCTAAGTCGGGTTTGGGTTTATCTTCGACCCATCCTTTGATCTCGTTAGGCGTATTGTCGATATCTGTCTCGCCCTGCTCAATCCCCATCAGATCGAAATCTAGCTCTATACCAAAATCGTGATCCTCCTTCAAATTTGGCCTATTGCTTGTCAAGCTAGAATGCCTCAAATCGGGGTACCTGACATAAAACAAAAATGCCTGTCATATATATAAAACATTTCAGCACATGATCTTCTTTTTGGATAACATGACAAAATGACATGAGCGTGCAGGGATTTGAAATAAAACTCAGAATTTTAAAACCTATTGATCTTCTACTGGTCGGGATTTACTGCCATACTCCTGGATTTACCCCTTCCTGGATATCACCTGATGCACGGTCCAACTGGCCACGGTGAGGTCAAGCAATGGAGCTCATTAGGGGGTGCATGGATCGCATTGGCATGGATCTGGCATTAATGGCATTTCTTGACATGAGTATCGCAGTCAGTTTTCGTGGTTAGCCAGTAGTGACCCGTTCACATGATTTTTTTTTTTTTTTTTTGCCAAAATGTTCTGCTCATATGGCTCCGCACACATCGCCATGTACTTCGTTCATTAATCTATGGGCTTCTTCGGCTTTCCAGATATCTCAGCAGTCCCGTAGCTTAGGAAGAATTTCACTGCCCATCCTTGGATTCTCTTTCCCCGATCAGATCTGCATTTTCGGGAGAGGAGCTGTCTCGAAGGAACTCTTTAATGTTTTGATACCAAGCCCATTCAGGGAGGGCGTCACTATGGGAGATCTCTCTGATCTGATCCTCATAGGCCGGACAAGTCTGTACCGCAATTCCCAGGGCTAATCTCAGTCCTAGGATGCATCCCTCATATTCGATCGTATTGTTGGAGTGGTAGAACTGTACTTTCATGGCTACTGGCTTCTGCCATTTGGATGGATGGAGTATGGACTTTACGGCCTGTCAGTTGGGTCCTAGGGGCAATCTCACAAAACAAACAAGGGCCGTAGTTTAGTACTGTGCCAGTTACAAGTTGGCAGATGCATGTTAACACTGATGCCTCATTATTATTCATTTTTTTTTTCGGTTCTCTAATCTTATCCTGCAAAACAAGGTCAGTGTTTGATGACAGGATAGTATTCAGAAGTTTTAGAAAACCTTGGTACGTGGTATGGATGGCCTTCCTGCAAAACCAAGTCAGTATTCTCTTTATATGTGCAGGTGATGTAATCACATGATACAGGACATATTTATTACGATGATGACGGTATAACATTTGTATGTCATTTACATGACATTTATTTATTTGACTGAACGATAAAAGGGCATGAAGAAGCTTCCCTTCCGTTAGGTTTATCAGAGGCTGACCTACCCTAGGGTTACTCTCGCGGGCTTTTCGGCATGAAGGTCCCCAAATCTTCGCAATCTACTCGTCTGAATCCTTTCGATTGGAGCGGATTTGGGTGGTGCGTTTCCTGAGCCATCTTCGGGGAGCAGCCCCTTCGAGTCCAGTAATAAGCAACCGACAGGTTCGCCTCAAGAGGAGGTACTCTCTCAACATACATTCACATTCATCGTCCTCACCGTATGCAAATGATTTCTTTAAAGTAAAGCCATTCCAATCAATCAATCATTCATTGGAAAAAAGCACACATTCACACAACAATAAGTAAAACAAGTCAAAATATAGCACATACATACACATTTATGAATTTTTAAAGGGTAGGATAGCATCAAGATTTGAACGCGGCTTAAGCCCTCTAATATCCCCAGCGGAGTCGCCAGCTGTCGACGCCGGTTTTTGTCTTTTCTAATTTTTGCCTTTTGATTGAATGATTTTTGGAAAAGATCGGCATTGATGTTGACGGGGTTTTGAAAGATCGTTTTTTATGATGAGCCAATTAACCAGAGTCGTCAGTTGGTATATTTGAAATGGATGTACCAACTCATCCGAATTTCATTTTCGTAAATCGCTGGCTCATATGTGACTCCGAATTAATTGGTCTGCGAACTGAGATTCATAGAGTTCGGGGGCTTGCTTAAGCGAGGGGAAGGTGTTAGGGACCCCCCGACTTCCGTGAAAACACGGTTACCGCAATCTCGATGCTTTCCTATCCTTTAATTCATGAATGTGTGTGTATGCGCGTGTGTGTGTGTGTGTGTGCCTATGTGAATGTTGTGGTGAGTTTGTATGAAAGAATCATTTGGATTTTTAGGGAAAGTCGTGCTTTAATTTGAGGACGCTTTGGAATGTCTTTTCGTCATACACGAGAAAGCTTTATGAGAAAGGTATGATTTTAATTGTCAAAACTGTAAGGTTTTCATTAGGTGTTGTTTTGGCAAAACAAGAGTTTTTAAACCTTCGTCAAAATAGGAATCGAGATCTATACGTTGCTTTCACAGAATGACGACAATTTCTAGGATCTCTTTAACCCTATGCACAACGGTTTAATAAAACGTCATTTATTTATAAAATCATTTTGTGTGATGTTTTGGAAAATGATTTTTTCTTTGCCTTCTCGTTAAATAGGAATCGACATTCATTAACACTTCCAATTTTTAGCTACGTGATGCTAACCCCCTAGTTTGCTTGATTTTAATGAAAAACCTTCATCGTTTAATCCTTGAAATCGTTTTTTTTCGTGTCACAAAATCCAATCAAGCATACACACGCGTCGGGGCTATTCATGGGCATGTAAGCCATCAAAATAACCCCAAACGCCTACAATCACAAGTTTCACTATTTCGGGGCCTTAAACCCGACCTCCGACTTGGTATCGTTTTAAGGCCCGACGATTACATATTTACAATGACGAATGCATCTACCCAATTACATACATCCAAAAATGTCCATCATCGGATTTGGACCACGGGGTCGCGTTCCTAGGCTCACATCCGAACTTGTGCACAACCGTAAAATGGATACAACGTAAATAAACAACTGTGGGATGCCTAATGCTCTAGGATATCTTACAATAACAATTGAAATACACTACGAATGACACATTATCGCAATAGCTAAAATTTGCACGAAACGGACATCATCGGAGTATTAGGGGGAATTTCATTCCGATGAAACCCTCACTAATAGTCCCTAATCCGTGGTTTCACAATAACATGTAAGAAAGCTACATTCAAGATAATTCGGATGACAAAAAGCTTGGCAAAAATGGTATAACAAAATGCTAAAACAAAAGATTTTTCACCTTGCAAATAATCCCCACAATATGTATGAATTTGTGTGTTGAGTAGAGTAGAAAATATGAGGTGTAATCTCACAAGATGGGTACACTTTCTCACTATTTCTCACTCTTTTCTCTCTTAATTTTTGCTGTTTTCTTGCTGTTTTTCTCCTTCTCCCGAACTGCTGCTGCTGCTGGATTCCTCATCTTTGTTTCTGTATGCGAAATGGCCTGATAAAGGACTGCCAAGGGCAGCCGCAGATTGATCTGCGGCTGGCCGCATATTGATCTGCGGCTGGCCGCATATTGATCTGCGGCTGGCCCTTGGTTCTCCCCCCAGCCGTGCTCGAGTCCCGTGCGCTCGAGTCCCGTGTCGTCTCGAGTTTCGTCCTTGGCCGCGGATTGATCTGCGGCTGACTGTGCTGATTTTCTTGTTTTCCGCACCTCGTCTCAATTTTCGTGCCGTACCGTTGGTTTCCGTTGAATGGCTTGCATTCTGCAGTCCGGGAACCGCGGGAAAATGTGCCATGACATCCGGGTAAGAGCCGTGATCATTAACCGACTCCCGCCATTCGGTTATCGTCGTGTCGGCTTCGATCTCGTCCCGTAGTGGTTGTGTTGAGTGTTCGTTTTTATGTCCACCTTTTATTCTCGTGTGCTGGGTCAATTGACGATTTTGCCCTCCTGTCAGGGTTAGTATAGGAAGTGCAAAATTTGGGTGTCTACATGTGCACAACAAACTATATATAAATAAATAGGTAGACAACTATTGCCAATTACATCACTATGTAACTCCTTGTATTTTGCCTCTTAGATTATAATGGTCAAGTGTGTGCACATCCGAACTAAAATAATCTAAGTTAAGTCCAACCTAGCACTTCCATATATGTGAAGAGAAAAAGACCGCCCTTGTGTGTGCGCAACAAAGCAGTAATGTTCAATTTCTTAATAAGCATCAAATGTGATAAAACAACATCTTAAATATTTAATACTCACCTTGTGTGTGCACAACAAACTCATATTAAATATTTAATACTATATCGTTTTACCATGCTAGAAGGCGACGTTCGATATTCCAAATATCTTTGAACGTTTAGGACTTAATATAATTTCTTTGAAGGGTTTGTTATTATTTGTCTCATCTTGTTTAGCGCGCATGCACATATATATATAAAATACGCGTCATATTATTTAACATGCGAAGCATGTTGGATAATATATAATATATATATAGTAAGCATGCACATATAGAATACTATATTCTACCCGGATTGATTATGGACTTTTATTCTAGTTTGGTTCACTAGAGCCACCAAGTGAACCAAAAAGTCAAACCTAGGGTGCAAGAATAAAATTTAAATATAACTATTACATTTAAACCCGGGCTCCATTACAAACGGCTCTTCAAGCGCTCCTTGCTCCTTTGTCTCCAATTCTTCAAAAATTAATTCTAACTAGTCCTATTACAAAATCTATTTACAATAAATAGAAACCTTGATCCGCAGTCAAGGGGAAGTACATAGGAGGGAGATAGAATTTACATTAAGAAAAATTAGAGAAGACGAGGTACGTAGACCCCATTTATAAAAAACCATTCATTCAAGCATCCACTAAAATAAATCCAATCACACATTGGTCAGTAGTCCATAATCAATCCCTATTTATTATCATACATATCTCCATATGTATCAATAAATAACATTCATCCCATGAATAATAAAACCATTCCATATATGCATTGATATCAATTAATGGGCAATTAAAAGTTTACTAGAAATCCAATTTTGAAACAAAATAAACTCCTTTATTTTAATCAAAATTTAAATCATAATAAACTTATTTATTTTATTTTATCCAATTTTGAATAAAAATAAACTCCTTTATTTTTAATCAAATTTCAAATCAAAATAAACTCCTTTATTTTAATTAACATGGAAACCAATTTCAAGTTCAAAATAAACTCCTTTATTTTAACTTAAAATTGCTTGGAAAAATAAAATATGTTAAATCCTATTCCTTATCAAAATAAACATCTTTATTTTTAAGAAAATATGGAATCATATTCCATATGTGAATGAACTCTTTTATTCTAGGAAATATGGAATCATATTCCATATGTGAATAAACTCCTTTATTCTAGGAAACATGGAATCTTATTCCATATGTGAATAAACTCCTTTATTCTAGTTAACGTAGAATCCAATTCCAAGTTAAAATAAAACTTTTAATTTTAATCATATTCCAATTAAAATAAACCTTTTATCTTAATTGAAAATAAAGACTTCGAAAAAATTTTTGTTGCCCAAAAAATCGATCCAATCGCATACCCATACATATATGGAATCATAATAATTGATAATTAGCACATAGTTAGGCTCTGATACCACTGTAAGGTTTGTATATAGCGCGAACATGCAATCAAATTATATAAATAGTGCGGAAGGGCGATAAAACGGATTTTAAAAATTTTCATACAAACCATCACCATGATCATCCTTGTGATTACTTATCAATTAAACGAAAGAGATAGAGATATAGAATTATACCCTTGCAGAACCATGCTTCCACAACTACGAGTTCACCTCCAAATCCTTCGCGTTCTCCTTGAATTTCAACGATTAAATTTCTTCCTTTGATCAACGTTAGCCACCCAAGTGTTTGGCCTCTAGAGGTGATCCACCAAGGAATAATAGTTGTTCAAGAAGATGGGTGTTGGCAAAACCCTAGTTTCTATCTCTATAGAAATTGCAAGTACTCTCCACCCTCTCCAATTCTTATAGAAGAGTGTGTAACTGTCTAACCCCAAATCATATTATGACTCCTCTTATTTATAGATATAGGGAACCCTCCTAAACTATTTAGGATTAGGGTTTTTATTTTAATTAAACTCCTTTAATTAATTAAACTCCTAATACAATTAGGAATTTATGAGAGAGTAATTCTATTAATTAATTTTCAATCCCTATTAGGAATTAAATAATAGTAATTGTAATAATAATAATAAGACTCCTCTTATTAATTTATATTTAATATTTCCAAAATATTAAATAATAAATATTAAGCTATTTAATTTATTCTATCTCCATAGATTAAATTAAATACACTTAGCTTATTATTACAATTATGCCATTTACTTCTTAAACAAATATTTTCCTTTTGCGGTGTGACCCTTTAGGTTCTCCATATTAAACTGGTTGTGAATAAATCAATTAGAACAATTCTAATCTTATTTAAATAAATAAATTAAACTATTTAATTTATTTAAATAAATAATATTTATTCTACAATAAGGGTAAGCTCCCTTAGCGATCAACGACTTTCCAAATAATATAGATTTCAACATTAATCATAAAAGAACCTTTCAGTGAATAGTTACCGTATAATTCAATCCTTCTACCATACAATGTCCCAATTAAATATAAGACATGGAATTACTGTCAAGTCTTATTTTATTTAATTATATGTATTTCGATTCTCAAATGAACAACTCTGATTAATGCAAATTAGAAACTCCTTTCTAATTTCATTCTGTTTTGGCCAAAGACTTCTGAGTCGTCATTTATCGAATCACATAGGACATTCTCTCCTTTTACTAGAAGTGGTAGATTCTTTGTTGATCATTCACCTATCTCCATGTATAACTTATTATACCCAATCATACCATTTGATATACCCTAAAGGTCTTAAGGGACATGTCAAAGTATAACTCATCATACACAAGATACTATGATGATCTCAAGTCCAAGGATCACTTGTACTACTATCACTAGAGGAATTCCTATTGACAGGCGAGTAAAACTCCATTAGGTATTCCTTAGCGAGCCACGTTCAGTGAACTTATTCTCTAATAAGCACCTACATACTTGCCTTAGTGTCTCCACACAAATGATTATGAGATTAATCATCCTCTTCATAAGAGCAAGCAACGTATGCACTAATCTATCCGGATTCACTCATCCCCTTTTTAGTAATTCATCGATTATGAACGATTTCAGTTTGTGAGCTATCTAGAATTTAGATCTCATTAGCATGATCCCCATCATGATTCTAAAAGCATTGCTCAAAACTATGGGTTTATCACATTTAATATAACAACACCATGTAGATAATATAAAATGCCTTTAACAACCGAATAATATTACAAAGTATATGCTACATCATATCAAATATGATTGGCTTGTGTGCATACTACTTTCAATCTCCCACTTGCACTAAAGTCAATCGTCATGGTATCTAATACCCTTATACTCTAAGTGACGATCATCCTGCGGTTTGGATAAAGCTTTAGTAAATGGATATGCAATATTGTTCTTGAGAGTCCACTATCTCTATAGTGACTTCTCCTCTTTCAATGATTCCACTAATCAAATGAAAGTGTCGCAACACATGTTTGAATCCAAGATGAGACTTAGGAACTATTCCTAGTTATGTAATGAACTTTTCATCCAAACAATCAAACTTGCAGCTTCATTTACAGCTATATACTTTGTCTTTGTCACTAAACCAGCAACTCTTTGCTGTTTGGAACTTTTCCAATTCACTGCACCACCTTTTGAGGTAACTATTTATCCTAAAGTGGATTTGTTATCGTCTTGGTCAGTCTGAAAAACTTGAGTCTGTTTAGCCCTCTAGTTTTAATTCAGATCCACCATGTATCATGATCACATCCTCAATACCGGTTAGGTACTTAAAGATGTTTTTCACTGTCTTACAGTGATCTTCTCCAGAATATGACTGATCAACATCAGGCCTTGTATATTCATTGCATACATGATAGTAACTCATGCGATCTCTCTTTCAATTGGGGACAATTTTAGAGAGATACACTCCATGGCTCATCATTATGAGACCTCTCTTGGAGTTTGCCATGCTAAACGCCTTTAGCGTCGGATAAATATACATTCATTGGGTCAAGCCGAGTATCCTTTTAAATCTATCTATATAGCTTTGTATCCCCAATTTATAGGATGCTCCTCCCAAGTCATTCATGGAGGAATGTTTAGACAATTTTATCTTTACTGATTGTAGCATTGGTGTGTTAATCCTTGTTAGTAGTATATCAACATATAATACCAAGAATGTCACAGCGCTCCCACTGACCCTTTTGTACACACGAGGTTCATTCTCATTTTTGATAAAATCAAACTCTTTTGATTGTCTCATCAAAATGAATGTTCCATCTTTGAGAAGCTTGCTTTAATCCATAAATGGATGATTGCAACTTATATACACGATTTGCTTCAACCTTTGAAACAATTACATTTTCCTTAAGTCTTCATTGAGGAAGGACGTCTCCACATCCATTTTGCCAGATTTCGTAATAAGCTGTAATTACAAGCAAAATCTAAATGGACTTGAGCATTACCGGTAATAAGGTTTTATTACAGTCAACTCCTTGACTTGAAAAACCTTTTAAACAGGTCTGGTCTTATAGGTCTCCACCTTGCCATTTGCCCCAGTCTTCCTCTTAAAGACCCATATTCACCCTCTAGGCACTATGCCCTTATGTGGATCTCATATATGGAGTCCATTTCGGATTTCATGGCCATCTGCCATTTCTCTGAGTGTCTACTACTCATAGCCTCATCGTATATAACTGGATCATCATCCTCTATGATGTGTACCTCATCATCATCCTCTATGATGAATCCATACCTCTCAGGTATCTTCGGTACTCTTCCAAATTTACGATTCGGTTGTGATACAATAGGTCTATCTACAGGTTCCTCGGTTCGACTTAAAGTGCTTTGTGGTTCTTGAACTCCTTCAAGATTTATTACCCTCCCACTAGCTCCTTCGATGATAAACACCTTTATCTAAGAAGGCAGCGTATAGGATTATAGTAATAATACCCTAAACTTACTTTAGGATATCCCACAAGTTTGCACTTGTCAGATTTTTGTCCCAAACTTATCTTTGAAACCTTTTCACATAAGTTGGACAACCCCTTATCTTAACTTACTTAAGACTAGGAATCCTCCCTATCCATAACCTTTATGGAGTCTTGGGGCCAGATTTTTTAGGTTACCTTATTTTGTAGATATGCAGCCGTTTCTAGGGTATAATCTCAGATGGATACTAGAATGTCATAAAAATTATTATGGACTGCACCATTTCCAACAAGGTACAATTTCTCCTTTTAGATACACCAATCAATTATTGCGTATCAGGAGGTTTCCATTATGAGAAAATACCATTTTGAGATGATCTAGAAACTCATTGCACAAGTATTCTTTCTTCGATCTGATCAAAGAATCTTAATACTTTGTCAATTTGTTTCACTTCTAAATTCTTTGAACATTTCAAATGATTCAGACTTGTATTTCATCAAATACACACATTCAACTCTTTGAATGACCATCTCCTTTTTCTTTTTCTAGTTTGTTCAATTTGCAAAATTATTTTTCATGTAAGTCAAGTATACAAAGTCCATCAAGTGATCTTCTAGTTTCAAACAAAACATTATCATTATAAATAGAACAACAATTGTTCTTAAATATAATACCAGAACCTTCCTTGTTCAACAACGGAAGTAATAATGTTTCTAAAGAGAACTGGAACATAATAACAACTTATTAACTTAATAGACTTGCTCGTAGGCAACGCTAAACTATAAGTTCCTACGGCTAATGTAGCAACTATTACTCCATTCTCCACACGTAAGATTACTTACTCTTTGTTTAGCTTTCTACTTCTGCTTAGTCTCTGCATTGGATTGCATATGTGAGAACTACAGCTGGTATCCAATACACAAGTAGAACCTTGACTTACAGAAAGATTTATTTTAATCATGAATAAACCTATATCTGTAACCGAAGCTTCACTAAGCTTCTTCTGGTTACCCTCTGTAAGATTCTCCTTACAGTTTTCCTTTCCAGTATCCAGGCTTATTACTGTGGAAGCAAACTCCTTTGCTATCTACATCAGTCTTGTTCTTATTGTCCTTTATTTTTGCCTTTCCGTTTACCTTCTTTGAATTGTTCTTCTTTTAAGAAGATCCTTTGGCCCTCTTCCGCTTCCTAGAAGAATCATCTACCAGTAAGACTTGGTCTTTATTGGTTGAAAAGTGACTCTTTACAGTTTTCAACATGTTTAAGTAACTCAGGCAGGCTGACATATAGCTTGTTCATGTGGAAATTCACAATAATTTGTGAGAAAGAGTCCGAAAGTGATTGCAAGATCAAATCTTGGATCAACTCTCCATCCATTAAAACTCAGTTGTCCCAATTGTTCAATCAGATTGATCATTTTAGGACATATGTTTGTACTGTAGTGCCATCGGTTATTCTAGATTGGAAGAGCTCCTTAGATATCTGATATCTAATAGTCCTAATTTCCCCACCCTTTAACTCTTTAAAGGTGCAAGAGTATAGTAGGAGCATCCATAGTTTCATGTTGACGCTGAAGCTCATTACTCATGGATGCGAGTATGATGCATTGAGCCAACTGTGCATCATCTTGCCACTTTCTAAAAGTAGCAATCTCTTCCTCAGAGGCATTGTCTGCAACCATTGCAGGGATAAGCGTATTAAGGACATAAGATAGCTTTTCAACCTTGGGAACGATTCTCAAATTCTTTAACCAGTCTTTTTAATTTGGTCCGGTTAATTAGCATCTAATATGGTACACAATGATAGTGAATTAGACATTGTAAAATTCTGTAAAATGAATTTGTAATTTAACAACATTTTAGCATACATTCATTTCTTAATTAATTACCAAAATAAATTAGGTCTTTATATTAAATTGGTATCTCCCACTATTTTTCATCAAACTATATTACCCTCCCTATATAGTTCGGCAAATCTAATTAAAGGTTTGCTAGTGAGAATAAGGATCTCATTTCAAATGTATATAGCCTTGTGTGTGCACAACAAACTATATATAAATAAATAGGTAGACAACTATTGTCAATTACATCATTATGTAACTCCTTGTATTTTGCCTCTTAGATTATAATGGTCAAGTTTGTGCACATCCGAACTAAAATAATCTAAGTTAAGTCCAACCTAGCACTTCCATATATGTGAAGAGAAAAAGACCGCCCTTGTGTGTGCACAACAAAGCAGTAATGTTCAATTCCTTAATAAGCATCAAATGTGATAAAACAACATCTTAAATATTTAATACTCACCTTGTGTGTGCACAACAAACTCATATTAAATATTTAATACTCTATCGTTTTACCATGCTAGAAGGCGATGTTCGATATTCCAAATATCTTTGAACGTTTAGCGTGCATGCACATATATATATAAAATACGCGTCATATTATTTAACATGCGAAGCATGTTGGATAATATATAATATATATATATTGTAAGCATGCACATATAGAATACTATATTCTACCCGGATTGATTATGGACTTTTATTCTAGTTTGGTTCATTAGAGCCACCAAGTGAACCAAAAGGTCAAACCTAGGGTGTAAGAACAAAATTTAAATATAACTATTACATTTAAACCCGGGCTCCATTACAAACGGCTCTTCAAGCGCTCCTTGCTCCTTTGTCTCCAATTCTTCAAAAATTAATTCTAACTAGTCCTATTACAAAAACTATTTACAATAAATAGAAACCTTGATCAGCAGTCAAGGGGAAGTACATAGGAGGGAGATAGAATTTACATTAAGAAAAATTAGAGAAGACGAGGTACGCATACCCCATTTATAAAAAAACCATTCATTCAAGCATCCACTAAAATAAATCCAATCACACATTGGTCAGTAGTCCATAATCAATCCCTATTTATTATCATACATATCTTCATATGTATCAATAAATAACATTCATCCCATTAATAATAAAACCATTCCATATATGCATTGATATCAATTAATGGGCAATTAAAAGTTAATAGAAATCCAATTTTGAAACAAAATAAACTCCTTTATTTTAATCAAAATTTAAATCATAATAAACTTATTTATTTTATTTTATCCAATTTTGAATAAAAATAAACTCCTTTATTTTTAATCAAATTTCAAATCAAAATAAACTCCTTTATTTTAATTAACATGAAAACCAATTTCAAGTTCAAAATAAACTCCTTTATTTTAACTTAAAATTGCTTGGAAAAATAAAATATGTTAAATCCTATTCCTTATCAAAATAAACATCTTTATTTTTAAGGAAACATGGAATCATATTCCATATGTGAATAAACTCTTTTATTCTAGGAAACATGGAATCATATTCCATATGTGAATAAACTCCTTTATTCTAGGAAACATGCAATCCTATTCCATATGTGAATAAATTCCTTTATTCTAGTTAACGTAGAATCCAATTCCAAGTTAAAATAAAACTTTTAATTTTAATCATATTCCAATTAAAATAAACCTTTTATCTTAATTGAAAATAAATAAAATCAAAATAAAAAAATTTCAAAATCTGCAGACCGGCGCGACCGCGCTCCAAATTGAACTAGGAGCGGCGCGGCCGCGCTGCACCCCCAGAAACGTTTTCTGGGTTCGGGCGCGGCTGCGCTCCAGAATGAACTGGAAGCGGCGCGGCCGCGCCGCGTAGCAGACTTCGAAAAAAATTTTGTTGTCCAAAAAATCGATCCAATCGCATACCCATACATATATGGAATCATAATAATTGATAATTAGCACAAGGTTAGGCTCTGATACCACTGTAAGGTTTGTATATAGCGCGAACATGCAATCAAATTACATAAATAGTGCGGAAGCGCGATAAAACGGATTTTAAAAATTTTCATACAACCCATCACCATGATCATCCTTGTGATTAATTATCAATTAAACGAAAGAGATAGAGATATAGAATTATACCCTTGCAGAACCATGCTTCCACAGGTACGAGTTCACCTACAAATCCTTCGCGTTCTCCTTGAATTTCACCGATTAAATTCCTTCATTTGATCAACGTTAGCCACCCAAGTGTTTGGCCTCTACAGGTAATCCACCAAGGAATAATAGTTGTTCAAGAAGATGGTTGTTGGCAAAATCCTAGTTTTTATCTCTATAAAAATTGCAAGTACTCTCCACCCTCTCCAATTCTTATGGAAGAGTGTGTAACTGTCTAACCCCAAATCACGATAAGACTCCTCTTATTTATAGATATAGGGAACCCTCCTAAACTATTTAGGATTAGGGTTTTTATTTTAATTAAACTCCTTTAATTAATTAAACTCCTAATCCAATTAGGAATTTATGAGAGAGTAATTCTATTAATTAATTCCCAATCCCTATTAGGAATTAAATAATAGTAATTGTAATAATAATAATAAGACTCCTCTTATTAATTTATATTTAATATTTCCAAAATAATAAATAATAAATATTAAGCTATTTAATTTATTCTATCTCCATAGATTAAATTAAATACACTTAACTTATTATTACAATTATGTCATTTACTTCTTAAACAAATATTTTCCTTTTGCGGTGTGACCCTTTAGGTTCTCCATATTAAACCGGTTGTGAATAAATCAATTAGAACAATTCTAATCTTATTTAAATAAATAAATTAAACTATTTAATTTATTTAAATAAATAATATTTATTCTACAATAAGGGTAAGCCCCTTAGCGATCAACGACTTTCCAGATAATATAGATTTCAACATTAATCATAAAAGAACCTTTCAGTGAATAGTTACCGTACAATTCAATCCTTCTACCATACAATGTCCCAATTAAATATAAGACATGGAATTACTGTCAAGTATTATTTTATTTAATTATATGTATTTCGATTCTCAAATTAACAACTCTGATTAATGCAAATTAGAAACTCCTTTCTAATTTCATTCTGCTTTGGCCAAAGACTTCTGAGTCGTCATTTATCGAATCACATAGGGCATTCTCTCCTTTTACTAGAAGTGGTAGATTCTTTGTTGATCATTCACCTATCTCCATGTATAACTTATTATACCCAATCATACCCTTTGATATACCCTAAAGGTCTTAAGGGACATGTCAAAGTATAACTCATCATACACAAGATACTATGATGATCTCAAGTCCAAGCATCACTTGTACTACTATCACTAGAGGAATTCATATTGACAAACGAGTAAAACTCCATTAGGTATTCCTTAGTGAGCCACGTTCAGTGAACTTATTCTCTAATAAGCACCTACATACTTGCCTTAGTGTCTCCACACAAATGATTATGAGATCAATCATCCTCTTCATAAGAGCAAGCAACGTATGTACTAATCTATCTGGATTCACTAATCCCCTTTTTAGTAATCCATCGATTAGGAACGATTTTAGTTTGTGAGCTATCTAGAATTTAGATCTCATTAACATGATCCCCATCATGATTCTAAAAGAATTGCTCAAAACTATGGGTTTATCACATTTAATATAACAACACCATGTACATAATGTAAAATGTCTTTAACAACTGAATAAGATTACAAAGTATATGCAACATCATATCAAATATGATTGGCTTGTGTGCATACTACTTTCAAATACATGAAGCATAAATTATGATATTCAATCACAAATAATTAACCAATATCAAAGAGAGAGAAATCAATTCAAACTATGTGATGGGTTCCATTGAAATCTTAGAAAATGAGTTCTAGTTCATGAGAATTACAATAAACATCAAATTTGATCTATACATCATGATGGAATTACAAATTAAGAAGAGAATACTAGAGATAGAATGATAAAACCCCTTAGGAAGATATTCAATGGTTGCTTGATGAGTTGATTCTTGCTCTCTAGCTTTCCCTCAAGATTTGATACTCCTTGCTCTTCTTGCTCCTTGGACTTTGCTGATTTTCCCTTGAATTGCAGCACTTTTGCTCTCTAGTTGATGTTATGTGTAGCCTCCCCCTCTCTTGAATTGATGTTAGTAGTGTTAGATGGTGTTAGAATTGTGTTAGAATGTGTTAGAATACCTATTTCAGTCGCCCCTAGATGTTATATGAGATGGGTATGAGAAACCCTAGCCTAGATATCAAATTTTGGCCAAAAATCACGAAATCCGACTATATCCAGGGAGTTACCGCCCTGGCGGTGGAAATTGGCCTGGAAATTACTGCCCCGACGGTGAGTTCGCCCCGACGGTGAAATAGTACTAGAAATTACCGCCCCGACGGTGGAATAGTGTACCCCGAATCAGTTTCGACGTCTGTTGGAAAAATGGCCATAACTTCTTCGTCCGAACTCGGATTAAGGCGATTAAAGAGGATATGGAAATTTAAGAAGAGCTCTACAACTTTCATAACTGGAGCTCGTCGAGATATTGGCCGGAGAAAGGCTCAAATTGAGCCTGAAGCAATTGTTGTGTAAAATTCATGCCAAATTCGATGGTAATATGACCATAATTCTCTCATACGAACTTCAAATCGGATGATTCAAGATGTTCTGGAAACCTAAGACAAAGATCTACAACTTTCGTTCTTTGAGTTTTGAGAGATTCGGATTGGATCATGGGTTAAATTGAGAAATAAGCAGCTGGAATGCCAAATTCAAGCAAAAAACGCATTAATCCAAGGGACATTTATTTCAATTCCTACAAAATAAAGTAAAAACACATAAAAGCATACAAAAACATATAATAGCAATATAAAACTACATTACACAACAATAAGATGAAAACACATAAAACCAAACGAAATGACCCAGGATTTACAAATTATCAAGCTCAAAAGCACCTAATTTGTGTGTATAAAACACACTCATCATCCATATCCACTATGTAAAAATCTGCAGGAAAGATTAGTTCATCCATCTGCACCAAGACATCTTCAATTACCCCTTGGGGGTAAGTGTTAGTACGATCAGCCAATTGAATAATAACACTAGTTTGTTTCAAAGAACCTAGATTTAAAGAAGCAAAAATAGATAATGGCATGACATTAATTGAAGCTCCTTAATCTAACATAGCTTTCTCAAATCTGGTATTACCTATTCTACATGGAATTGTAAACATGCCTGGATCTTTACATTTATGGGGCATTTTTCTTTGAAGGACTGTTGATACATTCTCACCAACAATGATTCTTTCATCATTTTTCAATTTTCTTTTGTTAGTGCATAATTATTTCAAAAATTTTGCATACTTGGGCACTTGCTTAATTGCATTTAGTAAAGGAATATTCACCTCTACCTTCCTGAAAGTTTCTAGAATTTCTTTCTCTTGCTCATCCTTCTTTGAAGTTTTGGGATTCTTGAGGGGAAAAGGTAAAGGATTAGTCTTTAGTTGAATAGGAGTGTTAGGTTTTACCTTTGATATTTTTGCATCCTCCTTAGCCTCATATTCCTCAAGTTCACTAGTAGCTTTTGGTGCTTCCAATTGTTTTCCACTCCTCAAAGTTATGGCACATGCATTCTCTCTCGGATTGACAATAGTTTGAGAATGTAGCTTTCCTGAACTTTAAGAGTCCAATCGACCAACTATCGTAGCAAGTTGACTCATCTGATTCTCTAGATTGTGGATGGAAGTCCTTGTCTCTTGTTAGAATTGTTGTGTCTGATTCATGAATGCCTTGAACATGTCCTCAAGAGAGGTTCCAGAATTAGCAGGAGTAGCTTGTCTAGGTTAGTACTGTGGTTGAGCTGGTTGAAAACTTTGCTGCCTATTTGGGAAAACACCTTGTACTGGTGGCCTAGTACCTCCATAGCTCAAATTGGGATGATCCCTCCATCCGAAATTGTAAGTGTTAGAGTAGGGATCATATTTTCGCTGGGATTGTCCTTGATAATTCCCCACTACATTTGTCTGTTGCATAGTTTCATCCTCTTGCAGTGTTGGGCATGCATCTGTATTATGATTTGTTAATAAACAAATACCACAAGCTTTTGCTACTGACATGTTTCCTTTAGCCATTTGACGAACAAGAGAAGTTAGACTTGCAATTTGTTGTTCAATAGCAGAAACTTTTACCTCATTCACATTCCTAGGTGAGAAATCAAGTCGACTGCCAAATTATTGAGAATTAGCCGCCATATTCGCAATGAGATTTCTTGCAGCCTCGGGAGTCTTTTCCACCAAAGCTCCTCCACTAGCAGCATCAATCATGCTCATATCTGTAGATAAAAGACCTTCATAGTAGTATTGGATGAGGAGTTGATCACTAATTTGATGATGGGGGCAACTTGCACATAGTTTCTTGAAACGTTCCCAATACTCGTGTAGGGATTCTCCATTGTTCTGCCTCACACCACAGATTTCTTTCCGAATGTTGGCTGCTCTGGAAGCGGGAACATATTTCTCTAAGAATAATCTTTACATCTCTTCCCATTTTGTGATACTTCCTGAGGGTAGATAGTAAAACCAATCCTTAGCCAAATCTTTTAGAGAAAATGGAAAGGCTCTCAACTTCATTTGTTCTTCCGTTACTCCGGTAAGCTTCATACTTGTGCATACCACATGAAATTCCTTCAAATGTTTATGACGGTCTTCACCTGCCAAACTATGAAAAGTAGGTAAAAGATGTATTAGTTCAGATTTTAATTCAAAATGAGTATTAGCATCTAGATTAGGGACGGTTATGCATAAGGGTTGTTGTGACGCCCCCAAATTCAGGTCTCAAACACCCGAATTTGGTCATCACGATCCAATACAAACATCCACCTCCAAACAACATAAAATGACTAAATGCGGAATATAATAAACATATTTTATTCATTCAAAAGGTGTTACTAGTCCCAAGATTCGACAACCTTAATACAGGAATACAAATTTACCCTAGTATAGTACTTTAGGGTTTAAATAACAATAAAAATTCCTTAAATACGCATGAAACAAAATACAAGCACTAATAGACTAATACTTCATCTTTTCCTTGCCCTTGTCTTTTTCTGAGGTCTCGGGCTTAACTGCAATAAGGTTCATGATATAGCAAGGGTGAGCAACTAGTTTGCCCAACAAGTTTAAATACAACAATAAAGGATATATCATGATGAACAGAATATGAAGAGAGGAATTCAACAATATGAATATCAGAAGCAAGAATAATAAATGCTTTTAGAACGAATGATAGTCAAGTAGATTTCGAACAATAAACTTCCAATGGAGTCAATAGCTAATTGACCCTTTGGTTACTGGCTCAGAAATAAGTACTCAAGGGGATCAACCTCTAGTACCCTATGTGTATGCATAACATTTAAATTTTGTTCTTTATATCTTATATCCGATATATGGGGTACTCCCCTATATTGAAAGGGTGTTCATAAAGTCCACGATTCTACACCATCAATTGGTTTGGATAGCTTTTAAAATCTATACCTCAAATGTCTAACCGGATAATGGCTAAGACTTAACTATGGCAATTCATCCATATTAGAACTTTAAATAAAGTACAAGTCAATGTCTGCGCGAAAACACTTGCATAATGTGCGAGTGCCAATAACAACGATGTGGAATAATTATTAAGTAATTAAACCACTTAGAGCATGCTTGAGGAATTAAAGGTTCAAGCTTAAATATTAACTTGCAATAAATAATACAAGAATGGGTTCTTGCAACAATTAAGGTTTTGAGGTAGAGAACTTGCATAATACATCACATCCTACTTGAAGCCTGATAGCTCAGCTACAATAATCTAGCTTTAAATTAAATTGCGTGAAACGACCTATCATTAGTAAGTCGATTCCTTAGTTAGTACAGTATAAACTAGCATGGGTTTACACTTACAAGAGATTACACACCAAGTAATCCTATCACATAGACATGTAGATGTAACCATCTTTACAATATCTATAAACATTACTTCCCACCTTAGATAAATGAGTTAACAAGCCTAGAATAGCTTGATTCTATGCATCAATGTAAGCTTGGACATATAACACATCAATTAAGTCATGCATTACAACTTGAGACCTACATACATACATGCCACAAGACTCTATTCATAACTTAAAGTAACAGGGCAAAACTGGCGACCGGCGCGGCCGCGCTTGTTTTTGCCTTGGAAGTGGCGCGGCCGCACCACTCACTGGACAGACCAAGAATGAGATTTCATTCAACTGGAATCCAACACTATTCTTAGCATGCAAGTTACTGATATAAATCACATACACATGCTCATAAGGTTATTAACTTGAGTTTGCAACCTAGCATGCTCATTCTAAATCTAATCCAAAGTTATAAGGCTTTATAACGGAAATTCCTACACTTTAGGCCAAACAAGTCCATTTCACAAGTAATCCACTATTATGGTCATAATGCCCCATAATAAGACTAGACAATACTTAATATGCATGTTCGGATGTAAACAACACATGCACATACTAAACATATAGCTTATACTTTGAATTCATGCCTTAAACATACTCGCACATGCCAAAATAATACTTAGCTAAATGGTACTCATGTCAATCATGTCTAGAGGCATAATGAGTCCTAACAATTATGTTTGTATGGTCAGTGTAGACACCCAAATTTTGCACTTCGTATACTAACCCTGACAGGAGGGCAAATTCGTCCATTGAGCCGGCCTACGAGAGCGAAGGATGGGCACAAGTACGAACACTCGACGCCACCGCGACGATTTGCAAATTAAAACCGACATGACAACAAGGCCGTCCGAAATGAGCATCCCCGAAAGATGTGGCACGTCTCCTAGTAATTCCCGGACTGCAAAATATAAGCCTGTCGGCGAAAACCAACGTCACGACACGAGAATCGAGGCATGGCACAAAAATCGAGAAAGTCAAACCCGCCAGCCGCGGATTGATCTGCGGCCAATAAGTGCGCCTTTTAAAAACACGGAACTCGAAACACGAAAACCGAAAACCAGCTGAGTGGATGGGGGGCGGCCAGCCAGCCGTAGATCCATTTGCGGCCAGCCGCAGATCCATCTGCGGCTGCCCTTGGCAGCCCCATATCAGTGCAGTTCTTCATTTGTTCCAGCAGAAGGGAGAGACCAGGGGGCAGCTCGGGGAAAGGAGGAAAAAAACAGCAAAAAACTGCAGCAAATTAGGAGAGAAAAGAGAGAAAAAAGTGAGGAATTGTGTCTCTTTTGTGAGATTATATTCAAAATAATTTCTACTCTATTCATATACTCAAGTTTACACACATTTTGGTGATATTTGCAAGGTGAAAAGACCATTTCTATAGCAATTTTTGTGTATCATTTTGTTAATCTTCTTGTTAATTGGGTTATGTGAAATGTAGTTTTTCTTGTATATTGTTGTGGATACATGGATTAGGGACCATTAGTGAGGGTTCCCATGGAACGAAATACTTCCTAATGACCCGAGGATATCCATTTAGTGAACTATTTTAGCTTGTTATGATGATTTATTGTGCCTAGCTTGTCTAGATTGTCATTTTAGGATATTATGGTTGTTTAGCAATTTTGGATGTGAGCCTAGGAACGCGACCCCGTGGTCCAAATCCGATGATGAACATCTTTTGATGTAAGTAGTAGGTGCAATGTAGTCTTCATTGTAAGTATGTAATCGTCGGGCCTTAAGACGACGCCAAGACGAGAATCGTGTTTAAGGCCCCGTCATAGTGAAAAATATGTGATTGTGGGCGTTCGAGGTTATTTTGATGGCTTACATGCCCATGAATAATCCCCTACTCATTATAATGTTTGATTTAAATTGCAACACCAAAAAGGATTTCAAAGCTAAATGATGAAGATTTTCATAAAATCAATCAAACTAGGTTACTAGCATCACAAGGATAAGAAATTGGAGGTGCTAAGGAAATGTCGATTTCTATCTTAACGAGAAGGCAAAAGAAGAATCATTTTCAAACATCACAAAAAATGATTTTATAAAAATAAATGACGTTTTTGTTAAACCAATGTGTATAGGGTTAAAGAGATCCTAGAAATTGCCCGTCATTCTATGAAAGCAACGTATAGGTCTCGATTCCTATTTTGACGAAGGTTTAAAAACTCTTGTTTTGCCAAAACGACACCTAATGAAAACCTTGCAGTTTTGACAATCAAAATCAAACCTTTCTAATAAAGAATAAAGCTTTCTCGTATAAACCGAAGGACATTCTAAAGCATCCTCAGATTAAAGCACGACTGTTTCATAAAGGACCAACTGGGTTTCTCACACAAAATCACCACAACATTCACATAGGCACACACGCACACACACATTTTAAGAATTAAAAGGATAGGAAAAGCATCAAGATTGCGGTAACCGTGTTTCACGGAAGTTGGGGGGTGCCTAACACCTTCCCCTCGCTTAAGCAAGCCCCCGAACTCTATGAATCTCGGTTCGCAGACCAATTAATTCGGAGTCACATATGAGCCAGCAATTTACGAAAAAAGCGAAACTCGGATGAGTTGGTACATCCATTTCAAATATACCAACTGGCGACTCTGATCAATTGGCTCATCATAAAGAACGATCTTTCAAAACCCAGTCGACATTAATGCCGACCTTTTCCAAAAAATCATCTAATAAAAGGCTAAAATTGGAAAGGGTAACAATCACCAAAGGAGCGACATTCTCGGCGTCGACAGCTGGCGACTCTGCTGGGGACATTAGAGGGCTTAAGCCGCGTTCAAATCTTGATGTTGTCCTATCCTTTAAAATTTATGAATGTGTATGTGCGTGCGATATTTTGACCTGTTTTACTTGTTGTTGTGTGAATGTGTGTTTTTGTCCAATGAATGAATGATTCAATGGAATTGCTTTACTTCAAAGTAATCATATGCATACGGTGAGGACGATGAATGTGAATGTATGTTGAGAGTGTACCTCCTCTTGAGGCGAACCCGTCGGTTGCTTATTACTGGACTCGAAGGGGCTGCTCCCCGGAGATGGCTCAGGAAACGCACCACCCAGATCCGCTCCAATCGAAAGGATTCAGACGAGTAGATTGCGAAGATTTGGGGACCTTCATGCCGAAAAGCCCGCGAGAGTAACCCTAGGATAGGTCAGCCTCTGATAAACCTAACGAAAGGGAAGCTTCTTCATGCCCTTTTATCGTTCAGTCAAAAAAATAAATGTCATGTAAATGGCATACAACTGGCATACCGTCATCATCGTAATAAATATGTCCTGTATCATGTGATTACATCACCTGCACATATAAAGAGAATACTGACATGGTTTTGTAGGAAGGCAATCCATACCACGTACCAAGGTTTTCTAAAACTTCTAAATACTATCCTGTCATCAAACACTGACCTTGTTTTGCAGGATAAGATTAGAGAACCTAAAAAAAAATAATAATAATAATAATAATAATAATAATAATCATGCATCAGTGTTGACATGCATCTGCCAACTTGTAACTGGCACAGTACTAAACTACGACCCTTGTTTGTTTTGTGAGATTGCCCATATTTGCAAGAACATTTTTGGCAAAGAAAATCATGTGAATGGGTCAGTACTGGCTAACCATGAAAACTGATTGCGATACTCATGTCAGGAAATGCCATCAATGCCAGATCCATGCCAATGCGATCCATGCACCTCATAATGAGCTCCATTGCTTGACCTCACCGTGGCCAGTTGGACCGTGCAGCAGGTGATATCCAGGAAGGGGTAAATCCAGGAGTATGGCAGTGAATCCCGGCCAGTAGAAGATCAATGGGTACCCCGATTTGAGGCATTCTAGCCTGACAAGCAATAGGCCAAATTTGAAGGAGGATCACGATTTTGGTACAGAGCTAGATTTCGATCTGATGGGGATTGAGCAGGACGAGACAGATATCGACAATACGCCTGACGAGATCAAAGGATGGGTCGAAGATAAACCCAAACCCGACTTAGACCAAACCATCGCCATCAAACATCAGAACCCCTAGCGATCACGAAGAACCCGGAGTAGGGGCAAATGCGACCACAAAAAAAAAATCTCAAAAATCAAAAATCCCCCAAACCTTTCAACAAGTCAAAGGACCGGATCTTTTGTCAGCCCAACGAGATACCGATGCAACCAGTACGAGGGCGATCACAAGAAAAGCAACTTAACACTGGGGCATTTATCAACTACCCAGGAAATGATGACATGCAAATTGGCACCCATGCAACAATCCCATCAACATGCACCATCATCATCAAATGCTACCTCATGTCAATTCAATATTATACGATCATCTGGCATTTGTCTAGCATAGTTTTCCCGGGATACGATGACCCGCGTGAAAGGAGATTTTATTTGACTTGATAGGAATCGGATTAATTCTGACAAGCAACCGTGGAGCACGATCGTGAGTATGATTAGACGAAGAAAGCTATTAAACCTTTTGATCGGGTACAAAGCCTTAATTCAAAGCAACGTTTGCGGCAGAATCGACCTCATGTGCCAGTCTTCACTTTGCATTTTCAGTTATGGGGTATAAAACTATGACGACGTTGGTGGCAATTGACACGCAGTCAGACAGTCAGTAATTATCAAGCTAATATCAAGAAGTCAGACGATAAATGATTATCAAGCTAATGTCTCGAATCGTGGCCTGGGTTATTCGAGTAATTAAGCCCGAGGGGTGTCTCTACACCTGGTGCCCTAAAGCCATCTGGTTTGGGAGTCGCTGGCCCAACACTCGTTACATGGGTAACTCAGAGCCTAAGAAAACGAGCATTACAGTAGAGGAGGCCCGAGCAGATTCGAATCGTGGCATGGGCTACTCGAGTAATTAAGCCTAAGGGGTGTCTCTGCATCTGGTGCCCTAAAGCCGTCTGGTTTGGGAGTCACCGGCCTAACACTCGCTACATGGGTAACTCAAGCCTAAGAAAACGAATCTTGCGCAAGGTCAAGCAAAGAATGAATGGTGCAGACCACCAGCTTGTCTCGAACCGTGGCCTTTGTTACTCGAGTAAATAAACCCGAAGGGGTGTCTGTACACCTAATGTCCCAAAACCGTCTGGTTTGGGAGTCATTGGTCCAAAACTCGTTAAATGGGTAACTTTGAATAGCCTAAGAAAACGAGACAAGTGAAGTGGGCTAATAAAGAGAAAAGATAATACAAAAAACTCTCGGCCTTAAACAAGAGGTCATGGAAGAGAAACCCCTACTGAATGCTGCATCGCATAGTGCATTTGTCATATGACGTCAATCCTGCTAAGAACGTTGTCGAGAATGGAGACAGAATACCTTTGACGAGGGAAGGTAGTTCTTTTGAATTCGACCTTACTCACGTACAATGACCATGAATGCTTGAAGGTGTTCTTACGATTTCATAACTCGTTAAATAGAAAATCATCAACTCACGAGGGATTGAAAATAACTTCCAATCTAGTACATTCACGGTTCACAACTCGCTAGATTGTGCGATCAACAGATATTCAATTTCATGTGCTTTAACTGCATTTACTCTTTTGCCGAGATTATAATATCTTTGTGTTGAACTAACACCAACGACCCAAGCCTTCAAGTTTTGGGCATTTGTTAGTCGTCTGATATGCAGGATCTTACAGAGCTGTGGATAACTCAGCACGGTCAACATCGCGAGTTGTCGATAGAAATTCTTGGTAACAACACGCGCCAAGGCAGGGGCAGTTAAGAATCGTGAAATGGAAGGAAGCTGAGGCTGCACAGAACTTCTCGGCATTGGGCCTCTCCCCAATCCTGACTATCACTGCCTCGACATACAAATGATCCACGTGCATGAGCATATACAAGGATGATATAATGCGGGACAACAGCATATCGGCCAACTAAAATGATCAAAAGGCCAAGCAGCCCAACATAGCTGTCGATCATCACAGAGAGCGAAACAGACTGCCTCAACTCGATGAAATGAAGACGACCAAGAACAGGCAGAGTACCAAACCAATGTTGAAGTCTAGAAACTACACTTCACGACGAGGCGTGATCCAATCAAATGTTGGCAAACAACGACGACTGTCGAATCGTATCATTTGACTGAACATGGGTCATTTCTATCTAAACATATGTTGTGCACATGCATCTGTCCATAACATATCTGCCAGATCATGCATAACATCTTTTGCAGTCATACATGTACGATCAAAATGAAAATCTTCAGGGGAAAGTACAAGCACGTCGCTTTCAACCTCACAAATGATCAGACCGTGATGGCTTTTGCGGTATGGTACGTGGACGATGTTGGTGGGAGATCCAGGACAGAAGCCGATCACACATCCCACTTCAGGAAATCACTCAAATCAAATCAAGCGACCACTGGGAAGGGCTGGTATCCAAACAATCAGTGACCCCTGGGAAGGGCTTGTATCCAAACAATCACTGACCCCTGGGAAGGGCTGGTATCCAAACAATCAATGACCCCTGGGAAGGGCTGGTATCCAAACAATCAATGACACCCTGGGAAGGGCTGGTATCCAAGCAAGAAGTGACCCTGGAAAGGCATCCAAGCAAACCACAACAAGGTGGTGAGTGAACCTGGGAAGGCATCCAAGCAAATCACAATAAGGTGGTGAGCACACTGGGAAGGCATCCAAGAAAACAACAACAAGGTGGTGAGCGATCCCTAGGAAGGGCTGAGATCCAAGCAAACCCCGACAAATGATGACATATGTAGAACAGTATCAAAGGACTGTACAAGGGTCATTTTTTATCAAATTTATATTTTAAATGTTGTGTCACATGCATTGAATAGATGATAATTCTGTACGTGATCCATGCAGGTTAGGTGTCAAGGTCCTAGCCTATCAGAGTCAAAATCGATGGCTGCCAAGAACGATGTACGAGGTAGAACTCCAAGAATGCCTTTCAAGCTAGTCAGGAGAATAACTTCCTTTGATGACAATGCGATGGAATAAGGTGATTACGAGATGGGTGACCGGATACGAGACCCGGCCCCGACAAGATGATCGACCGGATACGAGACCCGGCGATTGCGAGATGGGTGACCGGATACGAGACCCGACCCCGACAAGACAATCATCCGGATACGAGACCCGGTGATTACGAGATGGGTGACCGGATACGAGACCCGGCCCCGATAAGACGATCGACCGGATACGAGACCCGGCGATTACGAGATGGGTGACCGGATACGAAACCCGGCCCCGACAAGATAATCAACCGGATACGAGACCCGGTGATTACGAGATGGGTGACCGGATACGAGACCCGGCCCCGACGAGACGATCGACCGGATACGAGACCCGGCGATTACAAGATGGGTGACCGGATACGAGACCCGGCCCCGACGAGACGATCGACCGGATACGAGACCCGGCGATTACAAGATGGGTGACCGGATACGAGACCCGGCCCCGACGAGACAATCATCCGGATACGAGACCCGGTGATTACGAGATGGGTGACCGGAAACGAGACCCGGCCCCGACGAGACGATCGACCGGATATGAGACCCGGCGATTACGAGATGGGTGACCGGATAAGAGACCCGGCCCCGACGAGACAATCATCCGGATACGAGATCCGGTGATTACGAGATGGGTGACCGGATACGAGACCCGGCCCCGACGAGACGATCGACCGAATACGAGACCCGGCGATTACGAGATGAATGACCGGATACGAGACCCGGCCCCGACAAGACGATCGACCGGATACGAGACCCGGCGATTACGAGATGGGTGACCGGATACGAGACCCGACCCCGACAAGACGATCATCCGGATACGAGACCCGATGATCACGAGATGGGTGACCGGATACGAGACCCGGCCCCGACAAGATGATCGACCGGATACGAGACCCGGCGATTACGCGATAGGTGACCGGATACGAGACCCGACCCCGATGAGACGATCAACTGGATACGAGACCCGGTGATCATGAGACGAGCGACCGGATACGAGACCCGGCGCCGACAGGACAATCGACCGGAGACGAGACCCGGCGATTACGAGACGAGCGACCGGATACGAGACCCGGCACTCACAGGACAATCGACCGGAGACTAGACCCGGCGATTACGAGACGAGCGACCGGATACGAGACCCGACACTCACAGGACAATCGACCGGAGATGAGACCCGGCGATTACGAGACGAGCGACCGGATACGAGACCCGGCACTCACAGGACAATCGACCGGAGACGAGACCCGGGGATTACGAGACGAGCGACCAGATACGAGACCCGGCACTCACAGGACAATCGACCGGAGATGAGACCCGGCGATTACGAGACGAGCGACCGGATACGAGACCCGGCACTCACAGGACAATCGACCGGATACGAGACCCGGCGGTTATGAGACGAGCGACCGGATACGAGACCCGGCACTCGCAGGACAATCGACCGGATACGAGACCCGGCGGTTACGAGACGAGCGACCGGATACGAGACCCGACACTCACAGGACAATCGACCGGAGACGAGACCCGGCGATTGCGAGACGAGCGACCGGATACGAGACCCGGCACTCACAAGACGATCGACCGGAGACGAGACCCGGCGATTACGAGACGAGCGACCGGATACGAGACCCGGCACTCACAAGACGATCAACCGGATACGAGACCCGGTGATCACGAGACGAGCGACCGGATACGAGACCCGGCGCCGACAGGACAATCGACCGGAGACGAGACCCGGCGATTACAAGACGAGCGACTGGATACGAGACCCGGCACTCACAGGACAATCGACCGGAGACGAGACCTGGTGATTACGAGACGAGCGACCAGATACGAGACCCGGCACTCACAGGACAATCGACCGGATACGAGACCAAGTGATCACGAGATGGGTGACCGGATACGAGACCCGGCCCCGACAAGACGATCGACCGGATACGAGACTTGGCGATTACGCGATAGGTGATCGGATACGAGACCCGGCCCCGATGAGACGATCAACCGGATACGAGACCCGGTGATCACGAGACGAGCGACCGGATACGAGACCCTGCGCCGACAGGACAATCGACCGGAGACGAGACCCGGCGATTACGAGACGAGCGACCGGATACGAGACCCGGCACTCACAGGACAATCGACCAGAGACGAGACCCGGGGATTACGAGACGAGCAACCAGATACGAGACCCGGCACTCACAGGACAATCGACCGGAGACGAGACCCGGCGATTACGAGACGAGCGACCGGATACGCGACCCGGCACTCACAGGACAATCGACCGGATACGAGACCTGGCGGTTACGAGACGAGCGATCGGATACGAGACCCGGCACTCATAGGACAATCGACCGGAGACGAGACCCGGCGATTGCGAGACGAGCGACCGGATACGAGACCCGGCACTCAGAAGACGATCGACCGGAGATGAGACCCGGCGATTACGAGACGAGCGACCGGATACGAGACCCGGCACTCACAAGACGATCGACTGGATACGAGACCCGACGATTACGAGACGAGCGACCGGATACGAGACCCAGCACTCACAAGACGATCAACCGGATACGAGACCCGGTGATCACGAGACGAGCGACCGGATACGAGGCCCGGCGCAAACGAGACGATCGATTGGAAGACGAAACTCGACGACTAGCAATGCGGTCAGGGATTGATGCATTAACACCTTTACGAATGTTTTGCATGCCTTACATCTTGCGTTGCATCATAAGTTGCATGTGTTGCATCATGTATGTATTGTCATTCTTGTGCACTGTCATTCATGCATCGGGTGTCTATTTCTTTATCCTGTTCATTTTATTTAACATTTCATAAACATGATAAAGAGGGGCAGCTGTAGACACCCAAATTTTGCACTTCGTATACTAACCCTGACAGGAGGGCAAATTCGTCTATTGAGCCGGCCTACGAGAGCGAAGGAGACCCGGTGCAAACGAGACGATCGATTGGAAGACGAAACTCGACGACTAGCAATGCGGTCAGGGATTGATGCATTAACACCTTTACGAATGTTTTGCATACCTTACATCTTGCGTTGCATCATAAGTTGCATGTGTTGCATCATGTATGTATTGTCATTCTTGTGCACTGTCATTCATGCATCAGGTGTCTATTTCTTTATCCTGTTCATTTTATTTAACATTTCATAAACATGATAAAGAGGGGCAGCTGTAGACACCCAAATTTTGCACTTCGTATACTAACCCTGACAGGAGGGCAAATTCGTCTATTGAGCCGGCCTACGAGAGCGAAGGATGGGCACAAGTACGAACACTCGACGCCACCGCGACGATTTGCAAATCAAAACCGACATTACAATAAGGCCGTCCGAAATGAGTATCCCCGAAAGATGTGGCACGTCTCCCAGTAATTTCCGGACTGCAAAATACAAGCCTGTCGGCGAAAACCGACGTCACGACATGAGAATCGAGGCATGGCACGAAAATCGAGAAAGTCAAACCCGCCAGCCGCGGATTGATCTGCGGCAAATAAGTGCGCCTTTTGAAAACACGGAACTCGAAACACGAAAACCGAAAACCAGCTGAGTGGATGGGGGGCGGCCAGCCAGCCGCAGATCCATCTGCGGCTGCCCTTGGCAGCCCCATATCAGTGCAGTTCTTCATTTGTTCCAGCAGAAGGGAGAGACCAGGGGGCAGCTCGGGGAAAGGAGGAAAAAAACAGCAGAAAACTGCAGCAAATTAGGAGAGAAAAGAGAGAAAAAGTGAGGAATTGTGTCTCTTTTGTGAGATTATATCCAAAATAATTTCTACTCTATTCATATACTCAAGTTTACACACATTTTGGTGATATTTGCAAGGTGAAAAGACCATTTCTATAGCAATTTTTGTGTATCATTTTGTTAATTGTTAATTGGGTTATGTGAAATGTAGTTTTTCTTGTATATTGTTGTGGATACATGGATTAGGGACCATTAGTGAGGGTTCCCATGGAACGAAATACTTCCTAATGACCCGAGGATATCCATTTAGTGAACTATTTTAGCTTGTTATGATGATTTATTGTGCCTAGCTTGTCTAGATTGTCATTTTAGGATATTGTGGTTGTTTACCAATTTTGGATGTGAGCCTAGGAACGCGACCCCGTGGTCCAAATTCGATGATGGACATCTTTTGATGTAAGTAGTAGGTGCGATGTAGTCTTCATTGTAAGTATGTAATCGTCGGGCCTTAAGACGACGCCAAGACGAGAATCGTGTTTAAGGCCCCGTCATAGTGAAAAATATGTGATTGTGGGCGTTCGGGGTTATTTTGATGGCTTACATGCCCATGAATAATCCCCTACGCATTATAATGTTTGATTTAAATTGCAACACCAAAAAGGATTTCAAAGCTAAACGATGAAGATTTTCATAAAATCAATCAAACTAGGTTACTAGCATCACAAGGATAAGAAATTGGAGGTGCTAAGGAAATGTCGATTTCTATCTTAACGAGAAGGCAAAAGAAGAATCGTTTTCAAACATCACAAAAAATGATTTTATAAAAATAAATGACGTTTTTGTTAAACCAATGTGTATAGGGTTAAAGAGATCCTAGAAATTGCCCGTCATTCTATGAAAGCAACGTATAGGTCTCGATTCCTATTTTGACGAAGGTTTAAAAACTCTTGTTTTGCCAAAACGACACCTAATGAAAACCTTACAGTTTTGACAATCAAAATCAAACCTTTCTAATAAAGAATAAAGCTTTCTCGTATAAACCGAAGGACATTCTAAAGCATTCTCAGATTAAAGCACGACTGTTTCATGAAGGACCAACTGGGTTTCTCACACAAAATCACCACAACATTCACATAGGCACACACGCTTGCACACACACATTTTAAGAATTAAAAGGAGAGGAAAAGCATCAAGATTGCGGTAACCGTGTTTCACGGATGTCGGGGGGTGCCTAACACCTTCCCCTCGCTTAAGCAAGCCCCCGAACTCTATGAATCTCGGTTCGCAGACCAATTAATTCGGAGTCATATATGAGCCAGTAATTTACGAAAAAAGCGAAACTCGGATGAGTTGGTACATCCATTTCAAATATACCAACTGGCGACTCTGATCAATTGGCTCATCATAAAGAACGATCTTTCAAAACCCAGTCGACATTAATGACGACCTTTTCCAAAAAATCATCTAATAAAAGGCTAAAATTGGAAAGGGTAACAATCACCAAAGGAGCGACATTCCCGGCATCGACAGTCAGAACACAACTTTCCACAACATTTGACGATACTCGCCTTTAAACTCTATATTTTCCTTTGAAAATCATACTAAGACAACTCATGCCACGTAGCTCATGCAAGACAACTTGGAAATCATAACTCACATGCATTTGAACACATATTTAAGCTATATACACATACTCAAATGGTCAGATTAAAAAGAGACGCCCATTTGACAATTTCATTTCGAAATTCTTAAGTTTTACTTTTTGAAATTATATACATAGAGTAACATATGCAACTCATGGTATTTACAGGGATTCTAGATACATAATAACCTATTTTTATGCATGAAGGAACTAAGCTCAAAACATCAGGACACCTAAGCCATTTTTGGCAGCCAGCGCGGCCGCGCAGGTTTTGGCCTTGGGAGTGGCGCGACCGCGCCACTCCTGCACTGCTTCAAGTTGGGCTCTACTTCTGCAGAACTCGAAAATTAATATGGCCTAACCTTTCTAAATGTAATTCAGTGCAACCACATTGGTTCCAAACATGAATATAGACCCATGTAACATCATTACACTAATTAACAACCTAATTAGCAAGAATCATGGATTTCATAAAATTTAACAATCTAAGAAATTGACAATACAGTGACGAGTTCTTACCTCCAATGAGCTAAATTGATACTCCTAGATTGCTTAATAATAGATTACTAGCACTTCTCAACAATGCTCACTCTCTATACTAACCTATCTGAAATTTATCAACTGAAATCATGAAGAATTGGTTCCAATTTATAGAAAATTTATTACCCAGGCAATGCTCTTAACCAAAATGAAGAACCAACGAGAAGAAGAAGAAGCTGATGGGTATTGAAAGTTTGGTAAATCATCCACACCCTCCTTCATCATTCTCATCATCTGATACAAGCAAGCTTAGGCCTCATGCCTATACATGGCTGAAGATGTGACTCCCACTGTGCATTTACTATTTGATTTCCCTCCTTTGTTGTAGACCACGGCTTAAAACTAAATGGGTTATGTCCCATAACTCTTGTCCCAAACTATTGTTATTTAGTTAAATGAATCATACCATTAAAACCCAATTGATCTAGTATACATTTAATACCAAATTTGTAATTAGATAAAAGATGGAATTAATAACTTAATCTAGTCCACTTAGTATTAAATTACTAAATAGACTATTACATAATAATATTAATATTGCACACATTAATTAATAATTATATTAATTAATTAAGGCAATTTAAATTCCTCCACTATATTCAAATAAATTGAATATTTAATTAATAACAACTTTATCAATTCTTCTGATATTAAACCTTAGGACTAGTCTACTAATTTAATTAAACCATTAGCGACTCCCTTTAATAAATCTAGGCGATTACGCGCAGTTACCACATAATCACATAATCAATTTATCTCCCAAGATTTAAATAAGCATACAAAGCTAACTCATTAAAAATTAAAATTTATATTTAATTAATAATGGAGTTTAAAATTCACGGTCATTACATCCTCCCCCCTTATAAAAATTCCGTCCTTAGAATTGTAAAATAAGGTTACTCAAATAATTGCGGATAATTCGCTCTCATCTTCTCCTCGAGTTCCCATGTAGCTTCCTCAACTGCGTGATTTCTCCAGAGAACTTTAACGGAATGAATGATCTTATTCCTTAGCTTTTGTTCCTTCCTATCAAGTATTTGGACAGGAATCTCCTCATATGATAAGTCCTTCTCGACTTGAATTGGTTCGTAGGATATAACGTGCTTGTAGTCTGGTTTGTATGGCCGCAACACTGACACATGAAACACATTGTGAATGTGCTCAAGTTCAGGAGGTAACGCTACCTCGTACGCCACTTCACCGACTCGCCTCAAAATCTCGAACGGTCCTATGAACCTCGGGCTTAACTTGCCCTTCTTTCCAAAACGAATCTTCCCTTCCCAGGGAGATACCTTCAGGAACACAAAACTGCCCACGTCGAAGTCCCGCTTTTGACGATGCAAATCAGCGTACTTCTTCTGACGGTCTTGAGCTGCTATTAGGCGGTTTCTGATCAGTTTCACCGTATCTGCGGTCTGCTGCACCATTTCAGGTCCAAGGAGTTTTCGTTCTCCAACCTCATCCCAACACAACGGTGTTTGACACCTTCTCCCATATAGTGCTTCGTACGGTGGCATACCGATACTAGCGTGATAACTATTGTTGTAAGCGAACTCCACCAATGGCAAATGATCATCCCAGCTGCCCTTTAAGTCCATCACGACAGCTCGGAGCATATCTTCCAAAGTCTGAATCGTTCGCTCGCTCTGGCCATAAGTTTGAGGATGGTATGCCGTACTCAACCTCAACTGTGTTCCCAATCTTTCTTGTAGACTCCTCTAGAAGTTTGACGTGAAGCGCAGATCTTTGTCCGATACAATTGATATTGGCACTCTATGTCGCGACACTATCTCTTTTACATAGAGTTTAGCCAATTGCTCCAGAATGTACCGTATTCTAATGGTAAAAAATGAGCAGACTTGGTCAGACGGTCCACACGATCACCCAGATGGCGTCTAAACCCTTTTGTGTTTGTGGCAAGCCCACCACAAAGTCCGTGGTGATGTGCTCTCACTTCCACTCCGAAATCTCTAATGGTTAAAGCAGTCCGCTCGGTCGCTAGTATTCTGCTTTAACTAATTGGCATGTCAGACATCTGCTGATACACTCTTCTACTTCCCTCTTCATATTCGACCACCAAAAGTATGGCCGCAAATTTTGATACATCTTTGTGCTACCGGGATGTACTAAGTACCTCATACTGTGAGCTTCCAGGAGAATCTCTTCTCTTAACTCCGGATTAACGGCACCTAGATCCTCCCTTCAAACCTTAGCAGCCCTGTGCTATCAATCTTATACTTGAGCTCTTCCCCTTCGGAAATACGCTTCTTGATACTACCACAATCTTCATCTTTTTCCTGAGCCTCCTTGATTTTATCTAACAGGGTCGGGCTCGCTGACACTGATGAGTGTGTTTTATACACACAATTTGAGTACTTTTGGCCTTGATAATTTGCAAGTCTTTAGGTATTTTATATGGTTTTTATGTATTTTTATCGTATTTCTACATAAATTAGTTTTTAGTTATTTTTACATGTTTTATGTTGCTTTGATGCATTTTTATTATGTTTGTAGGAATCGAAATAAAGACCGCTCGGATCGTTGTTTGGATTGACTCATCGTCCGTGTCTGGACGGTTGTGCCCGAATGGTAGTATGATGGAAATTTGTGCTTGGCGACGCTCGGTGCTTAATTTGACAACATTTGGTAGTTGGGCGTGCACGACGTCGGAAGGTGTGCACGGCGTGCAGCGTTGGCCAAGCCATGTGGGCAAGCCCGTGCTTTGATATCCGTGCCCAAATGATAACAAGGTGAAAATTTATGTTTGGCAATGCTCGGGGCTTAATTTGATGACATGTGGAGGTTGAGCGTGCAAGGCATCGAACTGCGTGCACGGCGTCGGGCGCGCGCTGACACTCGGCGGCATGGGCGGGCGAACTCAGCAGCCAACAGGCGCGGGCGTGCGGGCGCACGCCTGGCCGTGCGGGCGCGCGCGCATGGGGGGCAGGACTCGGCAGCTACGCGTGCGGGCGGGCGGGCTCGGCAGCCTCGGCAGCGCATGGCTCGACAGGCAGGCGCACGGCGCGACACTCGGCAGCCAGCTCGGCAGCCGGGGGGGCACGCAGGCGCATGGGCGCGGGCGCACGCCTGGGGCGTGCGGGCGCGCGCGCGGTTGCTACAGCCACTCGGCAGCCAGCGTGCGGCAGGCAAGGCCCTGGGCGCGCGCGCACCAGGCGCCGTGCGGGCGGACAACGTCGTGCTGAGTGCGATCTGACACACCTTCAGTGCGATCTGAGCTGCATTTTGTCCGATTTTGGCTAGGGTTTCTTGATGAAGACTATATATAATCTCTTCTAAGCCTCATATATAATATCTAGAGAGAGGGAGGCTACAAAATACATCAACCAACAGTGCTCAAGGCTGCAAATCAAGTTGAATCAAGCCAAAACCCAAGGGACTCAGTCAAGAAGAATTGCAAGGCCGAGGAGGAGAGCTAGAAACCAATAGCAACCAAAGGAACACCAGCTGAATAGCTTCAAAAGTGGTTTCATTTCTAGATTTCCATCTCCTTTGTAATTCGAATTTGACAATGTATCAATTGAAAATGATGTTTATTGTAGCTATCATGAACTAACCTTCTATTCTAAGATTGCAATGGAACCCAACACTTAATGTGAATTGAATTTTCTCTCTATTGATTTTAGTTATGCATTTGTGAATTGATTGTCATAACCTTTGCTTCTAGATTAATTGCTTGGCCCGTAATTACCTTGGGAACCTATATGAACTTGACGAACGGATTATAGGTTAAGACCTAGTTATGATAACATGCGAGAGTATAGATTGTTGTGGGTTATTAATTGGATTAAGTGACGTGTGTCTTATTAATTATCTACAATAATAGGTATCTTGATAGTAGTTGGGATAGATATATACCTAATTACCGCATGCAACCTATTGAGAATCTAGTCTTAATGACTTCCGATGTGAAAGTTGGTAATTGAAGGGAGGATTAATTAGATTTGGTGACACGTGTCTATTAATCATTCCTGAAATTAGTCTCTTGATAGTGTATAAGATAGACATATACCTATGCACCGCTTAGGAAGATTCGTGATTGACCATCGACAGAGGCTCTTATGTAGTTTTTATTTCTCGGTTGTCAATTCGTATGCTATAACTGATTGAAAAGAGAGAGTTAGGAGATTCAAATGACGTGTTGGGGGAAATTGTAATCTTAGACCTTTCTATCTTGATATTTTACCGCGTTTTATTCATTACTCGACTTGTGAACTCAACAATCAACAAACAATCAAACCTTCATCGTTTAAATTAGATCAAATTGATATACAATTGATACTTGGGTATTATTTGTCACAATTCCCTGTGGGTTCGACTCATATCTTATCATATATTACTTGTGGACCGTGTATACTTGCACGTGTGTGTTTATCGATAGCTAAATCGACCAACAAGTTTTTGGCGCCGTTACCGGGGAATTGTTTTCTATTAATTATACCAATATCAATTCCAATCGACTTGGTCTCTTTTTAGACTTGTATATAATTTTCATTTTGTTTTGTAGGTATTCTTGATTTGTATGCCACACTCACGTGGTCTTGAGTTAATTCCTTACGATCCCGAGATCGAGAGAAATATTCGACGACTACGTAGAGAACGAGTTCAGGGTATACCCAATCAAAATACCATGGCTGAGAAGGAGCCTAAATCCTTGAGGGAGTACGCCATGCCTCTTGTCACAGATTTGCATTCAAGCATTTCCAGGCCAGCTATTGAGGCCACTCACTTCGAAATTAAGCCTGGAACCATCCAAATGGTCCAAAACTGTTTGCAGTTTGGTGGGTTGCCCAATGACGACCCAAATGCTCATTTGGTGAGTTTTTTGGAGATTTGTGACACATTCAAGTACACTCAAGTTACTGATGATGCAATTAGACTCCGACTATTTCCTTTCACGCTCCGTGACAAGGCAAAGAGTTGGTTGCATTCACTACCCTCGGGCTCAATTACCAAATGGGATGACTTAGCCCAGAAATTTTTGGCAAAGTTCTTCCCACCCGCGAAAACTGCAAGATTGAGGAATGACATCACTTCGTTTGTTCAATATGATTCCGAGTCCTTGTATGAAGCTTGGGAAAGGTTCAAAGATCTAATTAGGAGATGTCCACACCATGGTTTGCCTCAATGGTTGCAAGTTGAGATTTTTTATAACGGGTTGACCAATGCCACTCGATCAAGTGTCGACGCAGCTGCAGGTGGTAGTTTAATGGGAAAGAATTTTGCGGAAGCCTACAAACTATTGGAAACCATGGCTGCTAATATTTATCAATGGCCTTCGGAGAGGAAAATGCCACAAAAGGCAGCAAGAAAATTTGAGGTGGATCCTCTCACTTCAATAACCGCACAGCTAGCCGCGCTCACAAAGGAAGTGAAAAATTTAGGAACTCAATCTGTGCAAAGCATTTCTGAGACCTATGAGTTGTGTGTTGGAAATCATCCTACCGAGCAATGTGCCATCAATTCAGAATCCGTACAGTTCGTTGGTAATTACAATAGACAACAAAACAACCCTCACTCAAATCACTACAATCCTGGATGGAAAAATCACCCAAATTTCTCATGGAGCAACAACAACAATACCCAAAACCAATATTCAACTCCTAGGCATCAATATCCCCCAGGATTTCAAAATCAAACTCAGCCACATCATCAACCCCAATCACACCAACAAGCCTCAAACCCACCCTTGCCACAACAGGAGAAAAAGCCTAGTGGGGATGATTTATTGGTTCAATTGGTTGCACAACATAGCGCTTCAATACGGAATATAGAGCTTCAGCTTGGGCAGATAGCTAGTGCCATGAATATCCGTCCTCCTGGTGCCTTACCTAGTGACACTGAAGTTAACCCGAAGAGAGATGGTAAGGAGCATTGTAAGGCTGTGATTTTGAGAAGTGGGAAGGAACTACCGGAAGTTATGAATGAGGTTCCAGCTGAAGCAGTGATTGAGGAGGAGAAGGAGGAAAAAAAGAGAAAAGAAGTAGAAAAGAAGTAGAAAAGAAGGAAAAGGAGCCAGTGCCAAAACCAGAGGGGAGCAAGTAAGGCCCTGTATATCCACCATGCCCGTTTCCACAACGTCAGCAGAAGATAAAGTTGGATAAGCAATTCTCTAAGTTCTTGGAGGTTTTCAAGAAATTGCACATAAATATACCATTCGCTGAGGCATTGGAACAAATGCCTAGTTATGTGAAGTTCATGAAAGAAATCTTGTCAAGAAAGAGAAGGCTTGAGGAGTTTGAGACGGTGGCACTAACCGAAGAATGTAGTGCTGTGTTACAAAGAAAGTTACCGCCAAAGTTGAAAGACCCGGGGAGTTTCATAATTCCTTGTACAATTGGTAACCAATTCTTTGGCAAGGCCCTATGTGATTTGGGGGCAAGCATCAATCTAATGCCACTCTCAATTTATCAACAGTTGGGATTAAGTGAGGCAAAACCTACAAATGTTACATTGCAACTTGCGGATAGGTCTCTCACATACCGAAGAGGCATAGTAGAAGACGTGCTTGTCAAGGTGGACAAGTTTATTTTTCCAGCAGATTTCATTGCCCTTGATTTTGAAGAAGACAGGGAGATACCTATCATCCTTGGGTGACCATTCTTAGCCACAGGAAGAACCTTGATTGATATGCAAAAAGGAGAGCTAACCATGCGTGTCCAAGATCAAGAGGTAACTTTTAATGTTTTTAAAGCAATAAAGTTTCCTAATGTGCAGGATGAATGCTTCAGGTTAGACTTGATTGACGAGGCGATGGATAAGGTTTTCACAGCAAACTATGAAGTTGACCCTTTTGAAGAAATGCTGGGAGAATCACTTGAGAGTGAACCTCTTTTTCCTAATGAGATGGTAAATGTGTTGAATGTTCCCCCACGTTTTATCAAGTTTAAGCAACAATTTGAACCGTTAGATAGACCAAGCAGTTCTAGTACCATTGCAAAATCCTCATGGGAGGAGCCACCTACTTTGGAGCTCAAACCATTGCCAATCCACTTGAGGTATGCTTATTTGGGTAATGCTAGTACTTTGCCTGTTATTGTGTCAGCTTCACTTGATGATGGGCAGGAAAACAAATTGCTAAGAGTGCTACGGGAGTACAAAACAGCCCTAGGTTGGTCCATTGCCGACATCAAAGGAATTAACCCTGCTTTTTGTATGCACAAGATCATATTGGAAGATGAGGCCAAACCTGTGGTTGAGCATCAGCGTAGATTGAACCCTGTCATGAAGGAGGTGGTTAAGAAGGAAATTATCAAATTGCTCGATGCCGGCATCATCTATCCCATTTCAGACAGTCCATGGGTCAGTCCAGTGCAATGTGTTCCAAAGAAGGGAGGCATGACAGTGGTGTCTAATGAAAACAACAAGTTGATCCCAACTAGAACTGTCACCGGATGGAGAGTTTGCATAGACTACAGAAGGTTGAACAAGACTACGTGCAAGGATCATTTCCCGCTTCCATTCATTGATCAAATGCTAGACAGGTTGGCGGGACATGAATTCTATTGTCTCTTGGATGGATATTCGGGCTACAACCAAATTTCCATTGCCCCCGAGGATCAAGAGAAAACGACATTCACTTGCCCATATGGGACATTTGCCTTAGAAGAATGTCGTTTGGGCTATGCAACGCACCCACTACCTTCCAAAGATGTATGATTGTTATATTCTCTGATATGGTTGAGCAAGGATTGGAAGTTTTCATGGATGATTTTTCGGTTTTTGGAGATTCATTCGACTTATGCCTTGAAAACCTTGTGAAAGTGCTGAAACGATGTGTTGAAACAAATTTGGTGCTAAATTGGGAGAAATGCCACTTCATGGTGCAAGAAGGCATTATTTTGGGACATAGAGTATCTTCAAAGGGGCTGGAGGTTGATAAGGCCAAGATTGAGACCATTGAGAAACTTCCTCCACCAACCAGCGTCAAGGGCATTCGTAGCTTCCTTGGTCATGCTGGATTTTATAGGCGATTTATCAAGGATTTCTCAAAAATTACAAAACTGTTGTGTAGTCTCCTTGAGAAAGACACTCCATTTGTCTTCGATCATGCATGTTTAGAGGCTTTCGAGTTACTAAGGAAGAAGCTTGTAAGTGCTCCTATTATTAGGCCCCGGATTGGAATCTTCCGTTTGAATTGATGTGCGACGCTAGCGACTTTGCAATTGGTGCCGTCTTGGGCCATCGCAAGGACAAGGTTTTTCATGTGATTTATTATGCTAGCAAGACACTAACTGGAGCACAACTTAATTATACAACAACGGAGAAGGAATTGCTTGTTATCGTGTATGCCTTTGACAAATTTCGTGCCTATCTCATTGGCACCAAGGTCATTGTGTACACGGACCATTCTGCCATAAAGTACTTAATAGCAAAGAAGGACGCAAAGCCACGCTTGATTGGATGGGTTTTATTGCTTCAAGAGTTCGATCTTGAGATTAAAGATAAGAAGGGAACCGAGAATCAAGTGGCGGATCACTTGTCAAGGCTAGAAAATGCAGACCGTGAGGTGGGAGAGGATGTCATGATTAATGAATCTTTTCCTGATGAGCAACTTTTCGCCATCACACATGAAGTGCCATGGTATGCTGACTATGTTAATTATGTGGTGAGCCATGTCCTACCGCCCGAGCTGAGCTATCAACAAAAAAGGAAGTTCCTGCACGATGTGAAGCACTATTTTTGGGACGAACCTTTTCTGTTTAAGCAATGTGCTGACCAACTGATCCGAAAGTGCGTACCTCAATCTGAGATGGAAAGTATTTTGCAACAATGTCATGCCTCAGCTTTTGGAGGACACTATGGCGGAGAGAGAACAGCAGCGAAGGTGCTTCAGTCGGGTTTTTATTGGCCAACGCTATTCAAGGACGCCCATGTGTTTGTGCTGAAATGCGATCGATGTCAAAGAGTAGGGAACATTTCCAGGCGTCATGAGATGCCACTAACCACAATCCTGGAGGTTGAGATATTTGACGTTTGGGGTATTGACTTTATGGGTCCGTTTCCGTCTTCGTTCAACAATTTGTATATCCTTGTGGCTGTAGATTACGTGTCAAAATGGGTTGAAGCAGCCGCGACACCCACCAATGATGCCAAGGTTGTGCTGAAGTTCCTTCAAAAAAATGTTTTCACAAGATTCGGAACTCCGCGTGCAATAATTAGCGATGAAGGGTCGCACTTTTGTAACAAGAACTTTAATGCCCTTCTTGCTAAATATGGGGTAACCCATAAAATTGCCACGGCCTATCATCCTCAAACAAGTGGTCAGGTGGAGGTATCCAATAGAGAGGTGAAAAGGATTTTAGAGAAGGTGGTGAACCCGAATATAATGACTGGTCATTGAAGCTTGATGACGCCTTATGGGCGTATAGGACGGCATACTAAACTCCTATCGGGATGTCACCATATCAGCTTGTGTATGGGAAAGCATGTCACTTACCGGTGGAACTTGAACATAGCGCTTATTGGGCCATCCGGAGGCTAAACTTTGATTTGAATGTTGCGGGAGAGAAACGCCTCTTGCAACTCAGAAGATTCTAGCATCTCAACAAAACTTGGTTTGTGCACCATGATAGTCATGCAACTCAAATCCTGTAGTGACCGATAAAGTGTGTGTGTGTAGTATTCATCAAACTTATAGCAACCCAAATGATTCTCATAATATGTTTCTTAGGGAGAAATTTGTATACTCACACTTGCAACACACCAAATGGGGTAGATATAGTTAAGACAACGCTATGTCTAGATTGAGGACCGACTTAGAGGTTATTCGGACTATGATACTTGGTTGTGCAATGCCTAGTTCCCTTAGGCTTTTCAATGATACCCATGTAGCGAGCTTTCGACCAACGACTCCCAAACCAATTGGTCTTAGGGCGCTAGGTGTAGAGACATCCCCTAGGGCGTACTTACTCGAATATCAGATGTAATGTCCAGAAATTCTAAACCTTGTACCAATTTATTTTGATATATGAAATTCATTTTTATTTAATTTTACGGACTTAATTGGATCCATGTAGGTATTATTATTTAATTATATAATTATATGGTCCAATAATCTTCTTTGCATTAAAAGGGCTCACTGATAGTTCGAATAAATTAGTGAGTTAACCCTAAGAATTGGTTGACAAGAAAATTGGAAAAAAAAATTAAATAAATAATTTTATCATTATCGGATCTAATAATTCGAATGAGGGTTTATTGTTAAAATAAATATTTTAAACTATTAATTAATTGAGTTGGTTATTTAATACTAGGAGTATAATTACTAATGTATTGTCCCATTCCCTTCTTGAGTTGACTGACCCAACACCAATTAGGCTGGACCCATTCCCCTTTCACTTCCGATCGGATCTTTGCAAACGGGTTGGGGCGGTCCATACCAGTAAATCATTTGGGGCTAATCAGAACTTCAGTATCAAATCAAGAAGGGGTTGGGAGAGAAGTAGGGGTTAACCAACTGGTGTCGAGTAGGGGTCGCTAGGGCTGCAATCGGATGGAACGGGGGAGCGCGACAGGTGTGGGCCAGCGTGAGGCGACCGGCGGCATAGGCGGGGAACGGAGCAGTGACCGGTGGCTATCCAAGAATCGAGGCGGGCGAAACCAGCGAGGGCATGGGCGACCGAGCGGCTATCGATCGGACCAAGGGTTTTAAGCGCGGCGAATGACTAATGGGAACGCGCGGCTCGAGGGTTGCCGACCGAGCTTAGCTGGGCTCGGATGAGACTCCACGCGAACAACCGAAACCCCCCACTCCCTCCTACCGTTGGTTACTGGGTTGTCAATAGGGGTATTACCCAACGTATTGGACAAACCTACCTCTATAAATTAGAACCCACAAACCCTAGCAAGCTGCTGAAATTGTGAGTCCAAATTAGAGAGAGAAAAATTACAGAAAGAAGAGAGAACAAGGGAAAATCAGCCGCGGGTTAGCTGGGAGGCGAATGTCCGATCTCGTCAATTATTTTGGGAGAAGAAGGAGGATAGCAAACCGTACTCCTTTTCGACTCAATAGGACCTTAAGGTATAACAATGGTTCGATGTTATACCAAGTTACTGTGATAATTTTCGTTGGTTTGTTTTTACTTTCCTTTTCTTTCCTTTGTGCTGGATTGTGTTGGGTTGTATTTGGGGAAGTCTGTGTATGAGAGCCATGAAAGGCCAGGAGGAACAAGGATGGATTTTGGTTGGGGAAATATCGTGTAATCACTGTTGTTTTTTTTTGAACATTACTATGCACACAAACTGTTTGTTGAAATGTCTATAAGAACCAGCTTGTTAGTTTTGCCCATTTTGTTGATTCAGTGACCTGCTAGGCTCATGTTAAGCAATTTGTTAGGCGTATAAATTCTAGTGTTTTGGCTGTGTGTGGCTGATTTGTGACTGTTTGCGGCTGGGACTGAGCGGTGGGTTAGCGCTTAAGCTCATGAGCGTCGTGCCTGTGTGCTGCGCGAGCGGCAGAAGCGCCCTAGGGCACCTCGGTGCTGATGGGCTAGGCAAACAGCCAGTCGGCACCCCCCCCATATTGACTAATGTTATTATAATGCAAACACTAACACTGTTAATTTTGTAATACTACTAGAGGGCTGAATCCTTAGATGATAATGATGTTTAAGGAAAATGTGATTATTATCCTCAATAATATTACATGATAATCTGAAAGTTATTAATAAGAGAATTTAATTATTTTTTTCAAGTTGGTTGACTCATTAGTTATTCAACAAAGATACTAACAAATGAACTCCGTTTGGTAAATTGTTTACTTTTATTTGATCAAGCAATAAACTAGGGCAATGATTATTTAACTCAGTAATAAGATGTAATACCATGGAACTAATTATTAGTTATAATAATACACTAATAAAATAATTATTACTTAATTATTAATTTAATGAATATTAAATAATAATTAAGTAAAGTTAATAAATTAATTATTTATTATTTGATAATAAATAAAGAAGTTAATGAAATAATTATTTATTATTTATCAATAAATAATAAATAAAAATAATAAATATTTAATTCTTATTCCATTAATAAAGATAATAAATGTTTAATTATTATTTAATATTAATTAAATAATAATTAAGTATGAATAAAGTTAGTAATTAATTATTTATTATTTATCAATAAATAATAAATAAAGATAATAAATATTTAATTATTATTGAATTAATACTAAATAATAATTAAGTATGAATAAAGTTAGTAATTAATTATTTATTATTTATCAATAAATAATAATTAAAGATAATAAATATTTAATTATTATTGAATTAATACTAAATAATAATTAAGTATGAATAAAGTTAGTAAATAATTATTTATTATTTATCAATAAATAATAAATAAAGATAATAAATATTTAATTATTATTTAATTAATATTAAATAATAATTAAGTATGAGCAAAGTTAATAAAATTATTATTAATAAAGATAATGGTTACTTAATTATTATTAAATAATAATTAAGTATGAGTAGAGTTAATACAATAATTATTTAATTAATGGCTAAGGGGTCATAATTACTTAATTACCCTTAAGGGTGAATAGTATTAAGCGCAAATAAAACTAAATAAGTGATCAAGTATTATTTAGTTGCTATTAAACCATAATAAATTATTATTTTATAAATAATAAATGAGGATTATTAACCTATACTTAGAGACAAATAATGGTAATAATTTGAGTTTTCAAATGATAAGTAACCATGATTAACTATTATTTATTTTAAATAATAGCTAGAGGTCGTTAATTAATTTCTGTTTAGCTGATGTTAAATAGTAACTAAATATTGATAGAATTAATAAGGTAATGTAAACGAATTAAACAGTTATAAGTGATTGTCAGAGAGTGTTATCACTTCAGAGAAATATTGTTAGTGAATAATTTCTCAGTCTACAGATCAATTAAGTATCTTATGGGATTGAGACTGATCTATTGACTTATATGCTATATGAATTGTTTATCTGCTAAATAAATAGCATAAGTAAGTGCATCGATATACTGCTATATAATGCTAATGGATAAATCGACTTTATCAAATGATAGGTCATCCAAGTCAATTAGTTAAAGCTAAAATTTATTGTAGCTGAGCAAACATGCAAGTTCCCTGATTTCGTTCTTTCTGTATACTTAATGCAAGTTTCCCTTAACCCTACTCATTTTATATTCGAGCAGGCTACTATTGTATTGTAGCATAAAATTCTATTTCCAGAAATGCTTAAGTGGTTTAATCAATTTACAATTAATCCACATCGATGTTATTGGCATTCGCACTTGGTGCATTTAAATTCGTATAGTCTTGTATTCGTACATTTATTAAAGCTCGATAATTCACGAACTATTTAAGAATGAGTCTGTACCCTTGTTCGGTCAGGCAAATATGTGAGAAATTATAAAAGCTATCTGAACCAATCAATGGTAAGAATTCTTAGACTGAATGAACACCCCTTTTATTTTAGGGGAGTACCCCAGGTACCGTATATAAGGTACAAACAGCAGAGTTAAATGTTATGCATACACATAGCGTACGCGAGACTGATCCTCTCAAGTACTTATTCTGTAGCCAATAACCAGAGGGTCAACTAGCTATTGACTCCTTTGGAAGTTATTGTTCAGAGTCTACTTGACTATCAATTGTTCTAAAAGCAACAATTGTTCTTGCTTCTGATAATTATATTGTTGAATTCTCTTTCTATATTACATTCATCATGATATATCCTTTATTGTCATATTTTAAACTTGTTGAGCAAACTCGTTGCTCATCCTTGCTATATCATGACTTTCATTGCAGCTAAACCCGAGACATCAGGAAATGGCAAGGATAAAGAAAAGATGAAGTGATAGGCTTCACGTAGCTGGCTTTAGTTTATGTTTAGCGTAATTGCTATTAATGTAATTTAAATCCTGATTATTATTTAGGGTATGTTTTGTGTTATGTATTAAGGTTATTGTATCTTGGGACTAGTAACACCTTTCTAATGAACAACATATGTTTGTTATATTCCGCATTTTAGTCAATGTATGTTGTTGGAGGTGAATGTTGTATTGGATCGTGATGACCGAATCCGGGTAGTTGGAGTCCCGAATTTGGGGGCGTCACGGGTTGGTATCAGAGCCAGGTTATAAACTTTAGGATCGTGAAACCTAGGTTATGACCTTAGATTTAAACTTGTATTGAGTACGCTAGGATATGAATCAAGGAGATTCAGATAATGGCCTTGTCTGGGGTGGATTATGGAAATCTGCCAAGCCGAGATGTACATGATAAAATATCCTTTCATTTTATCGATGAATATATTTTATTGTGATACTGACATTGTTGTCTCTATCTGTGTTTGTAGGATGACTGACATAGGAGGGACCAGTGGAGTCCAGGAGGAGGTATTCACCGATATACCTGTTGTTACCGAGTAGTTAGTGGGCTATGCACCTGTTGCCCCAGGAGTACCACTGAATGGGCCTGATCCAGGAGAGGACTATCTGGAGGATCTAGTAGAGCCTGTTATAGGTAGGGTAATGAGGACCGGCAGTCAGGATCCGAATAATGATGAGGAGGACCCAGAGACTGAGGGTGATGAGCCACCTGCATATGTTGATAGCATGGGCTCTACTGCAGATGATATCATTGAGGGATTGTCGAGTAGGAACGAGGAGCTCGAGAATAGGGTAGCTCATCTGGAGGAACAGAACCAGACCTATCAGTCAATGGAGGATCAGTATAGGGAGCTAGCATATCAGTTGGAGCATGAGCTGGGAGTGTTGAAGGTACAACTGCAGGGTTATGAGACCTCAGCGCAGCAGATTGGACCACTGCTACATCAGATGGTGGCCAGGAATGCTGAACTGAGAGAGAAGCTGGAACGGAAGGATATGGAGATCGCCCATCTGAATGCCAAGCAGGAGGCTATGAGGTTCGAGTTCGGGTTTGAGGTTGCTGAGAGGATTCGGGTTAGAGATGCTTGGGCTAGAGAAGCAAGGAGAGTTGATCAGTTTGAGAATAGGTTAGAGGCAGGAGCTGTGAGGATAGAGACCTTGGGATTGGCTTTGGATGCAGCCTACAGGAGGCCTCGGACTGAGATGGGAGAGTCTAGTCACTCGGTTCGTCGCCGAGTCATGGGTGGAGCATTTTCTTCAGGTCAGCAGGCACGAATTCGTCACGACATGTAGTGACGTGTTAGGATGGATGTCTTGTCTTGTCTTGTCATGTTTATAGGTACAGTTAGTCCCACCTTTTGTTATAGTAGGGACATATGTGTGTTGTAAACCCCGTATTTGTAGCATGCTTGGGGTAGCAGTTAAACCCCAACTTTTGTTTGATAGAGGGGTAGAAGGTTATCATTTCCCCACTTTTTGTCTTAGGGGATGTTTAATGTTTAATAGGACATGCCAGGGCGTATTTATAGAAATATGCCACAGGTTGAGTTCAGTTGTACTTAAACAGTGGTATATAATATAAATGCGGATGTTTTATTTAAATCAAGTGTGTTTGATAAATGTTTCTACTCTTGATTACTGATTTCAATACCCTATTGTGTAAAACGTAAAACTATAGGTAAAAGTCGGCAGTTTTCCTTTATCAGATCATGCCGCCGAGAAGACGACCGTGTAACCAGCAGGTCGAAGAGTCAGAAAGCGAGGTGGGGGATGAAAGTAGTATGCACACAAGCCAATCATATTTGATATGATGTAACATATACTTTGTAATCTTATTCGTCTATTAAAGGCATTTTACTTTATCTACATGGTGCTGTTATATGAAATGTGATAAACCCATAGTTTTGAGCAATGCTTTTAGAATCATGATGGTGATCATGCTAATGAGATCTAAATTCAAGATAGCTCACAAACTAAAATCGTTCCTAATCGATGGATTACTAAAAAGGGGATTAGTGAATCCGGATAGATTAGTACATACGTTGCTTGCTCTTATGAAGAGGATGATTGATCTCATAATCATTTGTGTGGAGACACTAAAGCAAGTGTGTATGTGCTTATTAGAGAATAAGTTCACTGAACGTGGCTCGCTAAGGAATACCTAATGGAGTTTTACTCGCCTGTCAATAGGAATTCCTCTAGTGATAGTAGTACAAGTGATCTTTGGACTTGAGATCATCATAGTATCTTGTGTATGATGAGTTATACTTTGACATGTTCCTTAAGACCCTTAGGGTATATCAAAGGGTATGATTGGGTATAATAAGTTATACATGGAGATAGGTGAATGATCAACAAAGAATCTACCACTTCTAGTAAAAGGAGTGAATGTCCTATGTGATTCGATAAATGACGACTCAGAAGTCTTTGGCCAAAGCAGAATGAAATTAGAAAGGAGTTTCTAATTTGCATTAATCAGAGTTGTGCATTTGAGAATCGAAATACATATAATTAAATAAAATAAGACTTGACAGTAATTCCATGTCTTATATTTAATTGGAACATTGTATGGTAGAAGGATTGAATTGTACGGTAACTATTCACTGAAAGGTTCTTTTGTGATTAATGTTGAAATCTATATTATCTGGAAAGTCGTTGATCGCTAAGGGGGCTTACCCTTATTGTAGAATAAATATTATTTATTTAAATGAATTAAATAGTTTAATTTATTTATTTAAATAAGATTAGAATTGTTCTAATTGATTTATTCACAACCGGTTTAATATGGAGAACCTAAAGGGTCACACCGCAAAAAGGAAAATATTTATTTAAGAAGTAAATGGCATAATCGTAATAATAAGTTAAGTGTATTTAATTTAATCTATAGAGATAGAATAAATTAAATAGCTTAATATTTATTATTTAATATTTTGGAAATATTAAATATAAATTAATAAGAGGAGTCTTATTATTATTATTACTATTACTATTATTTAATTCCTAATAGAGATTGAGAATTAATTAATAGAAGTACTCTCTCATGAATTCCTAATTGGATTAGGAGTTCAATTAATTAAAGGAGTTTAATTAAAATAAAAAAAACCCTAATCCTAAATAGTTTAGGAGGGTTCCCTATATCTATAAATAAGAGGAGTCTTATAATGATTAGGGGTTAGACAGTTACACACTCTTCCATGAGAATTGGAGAGAGAGAGTACTTGCAATTTCTATAGAGATAGAAACTAGGGTTTTGCCAACACCCATCTTCTTGAATAACTATTATTCCTTGGTGGATCACCTCTAGAGGCCAAACACTTGGGTGGCTAACGTTGATCAAAGGAAGAAATTTAATCGGTGAAATTCAAGGACAACGCGAAGGAATTGGAGGTGAACTTGTACCCGAGGAAGCACGGTTCTATGAGGGTATAATTTCTTAATCTCTATCTCTTTCGTTTAATTGATAATTGAGCACATGGATGATCATGGTGATGGTTTGTATGAAAATTTTAAAATCCGTTTTATCGCGCTTCCGCACTATTTATGTAATTGGATTACATGTTCGCGCTATGTACAAACCTAACAGGGGACCACCCCAATCAATTGAGGGTGTTCGCAGAAATGCTGGCGGAAGCCATGCAATCAAGACCGCCACATGTAGGGACCCAAGCAGCACCCGGGCCAGCGCATCATTTGGCAAATTTTAAGGATTTCAAATTGGTTAGACCACCCTAGTTCAAGGGAACTCTGAACCCAATCGAAGCACAGATCTGGATCGAAGAGATAGAGAAGGTCTTCGAGGTCGCACGGGTGGCCGAGGAACAGAAAACAGGATTTGCCACTTTCATGCTGAAGGGCGAGGCTAACTATTGGTGGAAGGCCAATAAGGGACGAGCAGGTGAGGGAGTCATTTCCTAGAAAATATTTAAAGAGTTGTTCTTCGAAAATTACTTTCCGGAGAATACACAGCAGGACATGGAAGTTAAGTTCCTAGAACTGAAATAAGGGAATATGACTGTCGCAGAGTACGCGGCAAAATTTAACGAGTTGGCTCGATTTGCCCCACACCAGGTGGACACCGAGGCCAGGAAGGCAAGAAGGTTTGAGTTGGGACTGAAACCATGGGTTCAGAAGTCAGTCGCAATATTAAAAATTAAGAACTTCTCGGAACTGCTGGAGAGAGCTATCATTGCGGAAGGGGGCAATGAAGCGGTGGCACGGTTCAACCAAGATAGAAAGAAGAGTCAGGAAGTAGCCAAGGCGGGGAGCAGCGGAGGCAACAACCCCAATAAGCGCAAATGGAATGAAAGCCAATCATCCGGGAGCAATAAATCCGGAGGAGAGGCTAAGAAGGGTGGAAGGTCCAGCAACTGCGGAAAGAATCACTCGGGGGAGTGTATGAAGGGGAAGAGCGTTTGTTACCGTTGTGGACAACTGGGGCACATGGCTCCTCAGTGCCCTAACAAACAGAAAGGAGGATGTTTCTCTTGCGGATCACCCGACCACCAGATTAAAGATTGCCCGAAGAGAAAGGGTGACGTCAGGAGTGGCAACAGGAGCAACAACAACAGCGAAAACAACAACCGACTGAGCTACGGGGCACCAGCCAGTCAAGCCAACAGACCCACAGCACGCACATTCAACATGACCGTTCAGGATGCAATAGAATCCAGGGACGTAGTGTCAGGCATCATCCCAATCAATGATATAAATGCATATGTGTTATTTGATGCGGGTGCTACCTGTTCTTTTGTGTCCGAAGAATTTACTAATCAGTTAAATTTACCTCGTGAAAAGTTAGAACACCCTATGAACGTAGAAGTAGCAAACAAGGAAATTATCCCCGTAGAATACATTCATAGGAACTGTTGTGCTGAATTACGAAGAGTTAAACTCAATGTGGATCTGATACCAATTCGGCTGGGAGAGTTTGTTGTAATCCTGGGAATGGATTGGCTATCAATTCACGGAGCAGTTATTGACTGTAAGAAGAAATGTGTACACCTGAAGACTCCTAACAAGTCGAAGGTGGTATTCTATGGTAATAAATCACCAAGACAATCTTGTTGTCATACTATGATGCAAACCAAGAAATTGCTTAAGAAAGGTTGCATATGTTATTTGGCCCATGTGGTTGATACTCGTCAGGTCGGGGATGAGATGAGTCAAATACCAATCGTGAGGGATTTCACCGATGTCTTCCCAGATGAGCTTCCGGGACTACCGCCGGACAGGGAAATCGAGTTCGTTATCGATTTGGTACCGGGAACCGCACCAATATCGAAGCCGCCGTATCGAATGGCACCTGTAGAAATGAAAGAGTTGATGGTTCAACTGCAGGAACTGTTAGACAAGGGTTATATCTGTAGGGTTTTCGACACATAAACACAACGGAATTTAAAATTTTAAAACAATTTTCCGAAACCCTAAAACAGGATCCATGCGAAAAGAACAAATTAATTCAGAGGTTTAGATTTGTTTTACCGATTATCTGAGCTTGAATGGAACGATGAAATTCTGAACGGCTTCGAATCTCCAACGCAATCCAACGGAACTGCGTCTCTACGGTATCCACACGAACGTCCCACAAATCGTCACACGATCTGCAGCAAAGAGAACTCCGGTACTAGCCGCCAAGATCTGGATTTTCTCAAGTGTTGCTCTCAACTCTCTTTTATAAAACGGCTAGGGTTTTTCTATTTAGTTTCACGTAAACAAGACTGCTGATATATCTGATATATATAGAGTCCAAAAGGTTAAGCAAAACCCTAATCCTATTAGAAAAGTAAAATCTGAATTTATATATATATTATATTTTAATTAAGTCTTACTTAATTAATATACATATATATACAAATTATCTTGTTAATTTAAATACTATCAATCATATTGATATATTTAAATCCTTACAATTTAAATTAATTCTCTTTTAATTACGTTCTAAGTGTGTGACCCTATAGGTTATTATTATATTGGCAATAATTTTAAAATCATATTATAAAATTATAAACAGTGAGTGGCATCTAGTAATGCATCACTGCTACCCAAATAATAATAAGATCGGTGACTCGATGCAACCTTTTCGTGACCAATGTTTCAATGTAATTTAATCCTTTTAACCTTGACATCCTAGATTAAACTCGAGCCATGGAATGTGTCATACTCTTCATAATTTAATCTGAGTTTTCTTGATCAATGAGTAGATTATATGAAACAAATCACTATTTGAGCATGGTCATGCATTTCGTAGTCCTACTCAATCAAGAGGCCTATGGATAGCACCCCTAATATATAGGAGGGTTAAATTCCATATAGATCACTCATATTCCTCACACGATTCATGATGTACCCAATAATCACCTTTATTGTCCACCTTATTAAAGGTGACATTTGATGATATCAAAATACATAAATTTCCGTGTAGTAATATATTGATTTCAGGTCAGAGGACCATTACATCGTTGTCACTATGAGAATTGCTTATGACACTTTGCATAATGCTCCACATAGAATTCTCATGATGGGTCTGTCCAGTACATTGTTCTCTAACATGTACCTATGCATTGACTTAATATCTCATATATTAATGACCAATGAGATTTGGCCATCAATCAATCCACATATTAGTCTCAATGTATCATTGTTGTCCCATTTTCAATGATACTCGACTAGGGACATTTAAGAGTAATGATACTTATTGTAATTATATAATCTCATGTTCAAGTCACATACTTGAAGCTATATAATTTGTATCATTATTCTAAGGACTTTTATTATGTTAACATTTATATAACACAGTAAATGAAACCATAATAAAATAATTCATTTATTCAATCAAATATCAAGAGAAATGTTAAGCAATTACACTAAATAATTGGCCTCTAGGGCATAAACTCTAACAATCTCCCACTTGCACTAGAGCCAATCACTCATGTATCTAATACCCATGGAACTAGTGTGACCTTCATGCTTCTGCTGTGACAAAGCCTTAGTCAGTGGATCTGCAATATTATCATCTGTTGGCACTCTGCATATGTGTACATCTCCTCTACCAATTATTTCACGGATGAGATGGTACCGCCTAAGTATATGCTTGGATCGTTGGTGAGATCTAGGTTCCTTAGCCTGTGCAATGGCTCCATCATTATCACAGTATAGCTCAACTGGATCAACAATGGATGGAACAACACCAAGTTCAGTGACGAACTTTTTAATCTATACAGCCTCCTTGGCCGCACTAGAAGCAGCAATATACTCAGCCTCTGTTGTAGAATCGGCTACTGTCTCTTGCTTCGAACTTTTCAGCTAACAGCACCACCGTTAAGATAAAACACAAAACCTGATTGAGACTTATAGTCATCCATATCAGTCTGGAAACTAGCATCTGTGTAACCTTTTACTGCCAGTTCGTCTTCACCTCCATATACCAAGAATGAATCCTTAGTCCTTTTCAGGTACTTGAGGATATCCTTGACTGTTGTCCAGTGACCTTCACCTGGATTCGACTGGTATTTGCTCGTCATGCTCAAAGCATACGAGACATCCGGACGAGTAAATATCATTGCATACATGATAGATCCAATTGCTGAAGCATAAAGGATCTTTCTCATACGCTCCTCATCATCTTGTGATTTAGGACATTGGGCCTTAGAGATCTTTACACCATGAGACATGGGTAAGTATCCTCTTTTTGCCTCTTGCATGCTGAACCGTTTCAACACTTTATCAATATATGTACTTTGACTTAGGCCGAGCATTTTTCTCGATCTATCACGATAGATCTTGATACCTAAAATGTAGGTTGCATCGCCCAAATCTTTCATCGAGAAACATTTTCCTAGCCATGTTTTTACAGCCTGTAAGGAAGGAATGTCATTCCCAATAATTAATATGTCGTCAACATATAATACCAGGAATACAATGTGACTCCCACTAACCTTCTTATATACACAATGTCGACGCCGGGAGGACTCGCTTACGTGGCGATGTTTGTCCTTTCCAATTTTTAGCCTTTTATTAGATGATTTTTGGAAAAGGTTGGCATTGATGTCGACGGGGTTTTGAAAGATCGTTTTTTATGATGAGCCAATTAACCAGAGTCGCCAGTTGGTATATTTTGAAATGGATGTACCAACTCATCCGAGTTTTCATTTTCGTAAATCGCTGGCTCATGTGTGACTCCGAATTAATTGGTCTGCGAACCGAGATTCATAGAGTTCGGGGGCTTGCTTAAGCGAGGGGAATGTGTTAGGCACCCCCCGACTTCCGTGAAACATGGTTACCGCAATCTTGATGCTTTCCTATCCTTTAATTCATGAAATGTGTATGTGTGCGTGTGTGTGTATGCCTATGTGAATGTTGTGGTGAGTTTGCATGAAGAAATCATTTGGGGTTTTTTATGGAAAGTCGTGCTTTTGAGAATGCTTTAGAATGTCCTTCGATTTATACGAGAAAGCTTTATTCTTTACGAAAAAGGTTTGATCTTAATTGTCAAAAGCTATGAGATTTCCATTAGGTGTCGTTTTGGCAAAACAAGAGTTTTTTAAACCTTCGTCGAAATAGGAATCGAGATCTATACGTTGCTTTCGTAACTCAAATGATGGGCAACTTCTAGAGTCCCTATGCACAACGGTTTAATAAAACAACCATTTATTTTTTTCATCAAACCATTTCTTGTGACGTTTGAAAACGATCCTTCTTTTGCCTTCTCGTTAAATAGAAATCGACATTCATTAGCACTCCCAATTTCTTATCCTCGTGATGCTAATAACCTATTTTGATTGATTTTATGAAAATCTTTATCGTTTAACTTTGAAATCCATTTTGGTGTCACAAATCAAATCAAGCATTAAAATACGTGGGGGCTATTCATGGGCATGTAAGCCATCCAGATAACCCCAACGCCCACAATCACATGTTTCACTATTACGGGGCCTTAAACACGATTCTCGCCTTGGCGTCGTTTTAAGGCCCGACGATTACATACTTATAATAAGGGATAATCGATCCTATTACATACACCAAAATTGTCCATCATCAGATTTGGACCACGGGGACGCGTTCCTAGGCTCACATCCACAATTTCTACACACGCACAAAATGGATATTACAAGAATTAAACAAGCTAAAAATCACCAAATGGATATCATCGGGCCATTAGGAAGAATTTTGTTCCATTGGAACCCTCACTAATAATCCCTAATCCATGTATTCTCAATAATATACAAGAAAAAAAACTACATTTAATGTAACCCAAATGACCAAAAGCTTGACAAAATGAATACCAAAAATGCTATAAAAGAGGGCTTTTCACCTTGCAAACGACACCACGATGCGTATAAAATTCGTATATTGAATAGTGTAGGAGTTGTATGCTATACAATCTAATCAAAAGAGTTTAATTCCTCTCTTTTTTCTCTCTTTTCTCTCCTTTCCCGAGCTATTTTTGCTGCTGTTTTTCCCTTCTTTTCCTTGCTGCTCCGCTGCCTCCCCCTGGATGAAATGAAGAAACTGAGCTGAAATAGGCTGGTCTAGGGCAGCCGCAGATTGATCTGCGGCTGGCCGCAGATTGATCTCTTGCTGGCCTTGGTTTCCCCGCGCCCGCCGCGCACTTCAGCCGCCCGCCGCGCAGTTCAATTATTTTAATCATTGGTCGCAGATCAATCCGCGGTTGGGTGGGCTGATTTTCTCGATTTTCGAGCCGCACCTTGATTCTCGTGTCGTATCGCTGATTTTCGCTGAAAGGCCTGTATTTTGCAGTCCGGGAATTACTGGGAGACATGCCACATCATTCGGGAATGCTCATTTCGGACGGCCTTATTGTCATGTTGGTTTTGATTTGCAAATCGTCGCGGTGGCGTCGAGTGTTCGTACTTGCGCCCATCCTTCGCTCTCGTAGGCGGCTCAATGGACGAATTTGCCCTCCTGTAAGGGTTGGTATACGAAGTGCAAAATTTGGGTGTCTACACACAAGGTTCTGTTAGGTTTGTATATGGCGCGAACATGCAATCAAATTACATAAATAGTGCGGAAGCGCGATAAAACGGATTTTAAAATTTTTCATACAAACCATCACCATGATCATCCTTGTGATTAATTATCAATTAAACGAAAGAAATAGAGATATAGAATTATACCCTTGTAGAACCATGCTTCCACAGGTACGAGTTCACCTCCAAATCCTTCGCGTTCTCCTTGAATTTCACCAATGAGATTCCTTCCTTTGATCAATGTTAGCCACCCAAGTGTTTGGCCTCTAGAGGTGATCCACCAAGGAATAATAGTTATTCAAGAAGATGGGTGTTGGCAAAACCCAAGTTTCTATCTCTATAGAAATTGCAAGTACTCTCTCTTTCTCCAATTCATATGGAAGAGTGTGTAACTGTCTAACAGTCTGACTGTCTAACCCTAAATCATGATAAGACTCCTCTTATTTATAGATATAGGGAACCCTCCTAAACTATTTAGGATTAGGGTTTTTATTTTAATTAAACTCCTTTAATTAATTAAACTCCTAATCCAATTAGGAATTTATGAGAGAGTACTTCTATTAATTAATTCCCAATCCCTATTAGGAATTAAATAATAGTAATAGTAATAATAATAATAAGACTCCTCTTATTAATTTATATTTAATATTTCTAAAATATTAAATAATAAATATTAAGCTATTTAATTTATTCTATCTCCATAGATTAAATTAAATACACTTAACTTATTATTACAATTATGTCATTTACTTCTTAAATAAATATTTTCCTTTTGCGGTGTGACTCTTTAGGTTCTCCATATTAAACCGATTGTGAATAAATCAATTAGAACAATTCTAATCTTATTTAAATAAATAAATTAAACTATTTAATTCATTTAAATAAATAATATTTATTCTACAATAAGGGTAAGCCCCTTTAGCGATCAACGACTTTCCAGATAATATAGATTTCAACAATATTAATCACAAAAGAACCTTTCAGTGAATAGTTACCGTACAATTCAATCCTTCTACCATACAATGTCCCAATTAAATATAAGACATGGAATTACTGTCAAGTCTTATTTTATTTAATTATATGTATTTCGATTCTGAAATGCACAACTCTGATTAATGCAAATTAGAAACTCCTTTCTAATTTCATTCTGCTTTGGCCAAAGACTTCTGTCGACGCCGGGTTTTTTCTTCGTGTCTTCTTTTTAGTCTTTTCCAATTTTAGCCTCTTGATTAAATGATTTTTTGGAAAAGGTCGGCATTCATGTCGACGGGGTTTTGAAAGATTGCTTTTTTTATGATGAGCCAATCAACCAGAGTCGCCAGTTGGTATATTTGAAATGGATGTACCAACTCATCCGAGTTTTCGTTTTTTATAAATCGCTGGCTCATATGTGACTCCGAATTAATTGGTCTGCGAATCGAGATTCATAGAGTTCGGGGGCTTGCTTAAGTGAGGGGAAGGTGTTAGGCACCCCTCGACTTCCGTGAAACACGGTTACCGCAATCTTGATACTTTCCTATCCTTTGATTCATGAAATGTGTATACGTACGGGTGTGTGTGTGTGTGTGTGTGAGTGTGTGCCTATGTGAATATTGTGGTGAGGTGAAACATTTGGCTTTTATGAAAAATCATGTTTTATTTCGGGAATGTTTAGAACGTCGTTTCCATTAATACGAGAAAGCTCCTTTGTTCATGCGAAAGGTTGGATTTTATTTGTCAAAAGCTATGAGATTTTATTAGGCGTTTGTTTTGGCAAAACAAGAAATCTTTTAAACCTTTGTCAAAATAGGAATCGAAATCTATACATTGCTTTCATAACATGATGGGCAATTTCTAGGATATCTTTAACCCTATGCACAAAAGTCTAATGAAACATTTCGTTCATTCATAAAAGCCATTTTTAGTGATGGTTGAAAATGATTTCCTTCGGCCTTCTCGTTTAGTAGGAGTCGACATTTATTAACACTTCCGATTTTTAACCTAGTGATTCTAATAACCTAGCTTGTTTGATTTTAATAAAACAAACCTTCATCGTTTAATCCTTGAAATCATTTTTTTTGTGTCGCAAAATTTAATCAAGCATAAACACGCGTCGGGGCTATTCATGGGCATGTAAGCCATCAAAACATCCCCGAACGCCAACAATCACATGTTCCACTACTACGGGGCCTTAAACCCGATTCTCGCCTTAACGTCGTTTTAAGGCCCGATGATTACATGTTACAAAAAAACGAGCACCTTGAATCTATTACACGCATCAAAAAGTCCATCATCGGATTTGGACCACGGGGTCGCGTCCTAGGCTCACACGAGATTATGACATGCCCACAAAAAGAATACTACACAATTAACTAACCCGGATTTATCTAATACACCATGATATCCAAAAATGACAATCTAAATAAATTACATCCAATAACCCACCATGAACAAGCTAGAATTTTCATCAATTGGATATCCTTGGGTTATTAGGAAGAATTTTGTTCCGATGGAACCCTCACTAATAATCCCTAATCCATGATTGTTCAACAAAATACATGAAAATTACATCTAATTTACCCAATCAATATGATATGAATTGCTAGAACAAATAGAAATTTTCACCTTGCAATTGATCTCAAGTGGATATGAACTTTTGTATTTGAATAGGATAAGGAGTGTATTTGATACAATCAAAATCAAAAGAATAAAATTTCTCTCTTTTTCCTATCTTTTCTTCCTATTTGAATGCAAAATTTCTCTCTTTTCCTCTCAATTCTCGTGCTCCCTTTGCTGCTGAATTCTCCTTCTTCTCTTCAATTTTCTGAACTCTCCCCCTCCTGTATGCTGCACGAAACTGGGCTGAAATAGGCTGGCCAGAGCCAGCCGCAGATTGATCTGCGGCTGGCTAGCGGCCTGCCCTCCACTCACCCCGATTTCGAGTTCCGTGTTTCGAGTTCCGTGTTTTCAAAATGCGCACTATTTGGCCGCAGATCAATCCGCGGCTGGACGGTTTGACTTTCTCGATTTTCGTGCCATGCCTCGATTTTCGTGCCGTGACATCGGTTTTCGCTGTCAGGCTCGGAATCTGCAGTCCGGGAATTTCCGAAAGATGTGCCACCTCATTCGGGGATGCCCGTTTCGGATGGCCTTGTTGTCACGTCGGCCTTGGTCGCCAATCATTGCGGTGGTGTTGGGCGTTCGCCCTTGTGCTCATTCCTTCGCTCCCGCAAGCCAGTTCAATTGACGATTTTGCCCTCCTGTCATGGTTAGTACAGGGAGCGCAAAATTTGGGTGTCTACAACTTCTGAGTCGTCATTTATCGAATCACATAGGACATTCTCTCCTTTTACTAGAAGTGGTAGATTCTTTGTTGATCATTCACCTATCTCCATGTACAACTTATTATACCCAATCATACCCTTTGATATACCCTCAGGGTCTTAAGGGACATGTCAAAGTATAACTCATCATACACAAGATACTATGATGATCTCAAGTCCAAGGATCACTTGTACTACTATCACTAGAGGAATTCCTATTGACAGGCGAGTAAAACTCCATTAGGTATTCCTTAGCGAGTCACGTTCAGTGAACTTATTCTCTAATAAGCACCTATATACTTGCTTTAGTGTCTCCACACAAATGATTATGAGATCAATCATCCTCTTCATAAGAGCAAGCAACGTATGTACTAATCTATCTGGATTCACTAATCCCCTTTTTAGTAATCCAACGATTAGGAACGATTTTAGTTTGTGAGCTATCTAGAATTTAGATCTCATTAGCATGATCACCATTATGATTCTAAAAGCATTGCTCAAAACTATGGGTTTATCACATTTAATATAACAGCACCATGTTGATAAAGTAAAATGCCTTTAACAAACGAATAAGATTACAAAGTATATGCTACATCATATCAAATATGATTGGCTTGTGTGCATACTACATTCAATCTCCCACTTGCACTAAAGCCAATCGTCATGGTATCTAATACCCTTCTTCTCTAAGTGACGATCATCCTGCTGTTTGGATAAAGCTTTAGTAAATGGATATGCAATGTTGTTCTTGAGAGTCCACTATCTCTATAGTGACTTCTTCTTTTTCAATGATTCCACTAATCAAATGAAAGTGCCGCAACACATGTTTGAATCCAAGATAAGACTTAGGAACTATTCCTAGTTCTGTGATGAAATTTTCATCCAAACAATCAACTTGCAGCTTCATTTACAGCTATATACTTTGTCTTTGTCACTAAACCAACAACACTTTGTTGTTTGGAACCTTTCCAATTCACTGCACCACCTTTCAAGGTAACGTTTTACCCTAAAGTGGATTTGTTATCGTCTTGGTCAGTCTGAAAAACTTGAGTCTGTTTAGCCCTCTAGTTTTAATTCAGACCTACCATGAATCATAATCACATCTTCAGTACCAGTTAAGTACCTAAAGATGTTTATCACTGTCTTACAGTAATCTTCTCCAGAATATGACTGATCAACATCAAGCCTAGTATATTCATTGCATACATGATAGTAACTCATGTGATCTCTCTTTTAATTGGGGACAATTTTAGAGAGATTCTCTCCATGGCTTATCATCATGAGACCTCTCTTCGAGTTTGCCATGCTAAACGCCTTTAGCATCAAATGAATATACGTTCCTTGGGTTAAGCCGAACATCCTTTTTAAATCTATCTATATAGATTTATATCCCCAATTTATAGGATGCTCCTCCCAAGTCATTCATGGAGGAATGTTTAGACAATGTTATCTTTACTGATTGTAGCATTGGTGTGTTATTCCTTGTCAGTAGTATATCAACATATAATACCAAGAATGTCACAGCGCTCCCACTGACCTTTTTGTACACACAAGGTTCATTCTCATTTTTGATAAAATCAAACTCTTTTGATTGTCTCATCAAAATGAATGTTCCATCTTTGAGAAGCTTGCTTTAATCCATAAATGGATCATTGCAGCTTATATACACGATTTGCTTCAACCTTTGAAACAAATTCCTCTGGTTGTATCATACATACATTCTCCTCAAGTTTTCATTGAGAAAGGACGTCTCCACATCCATTTTGCCAGATTTCGTAATAAGCTGTAATTACAAGCAAAATCCAAATGGACTTGAGCATTATCGGTAATAAGGTTTTATTACAGTCAACTCCTTGACTTGAAAAACCTTTTAAACAGGTCTGGTCTTATAGGTCTCCACCTTGCCATTTGCCTCAGTCTTTCTCTTAAAGACCCATATACACCCTTTTAGGCACTATGCCTTTCGGTGGAGAAACCAGAGTCTATACTTGGTTCTCATACATGGAGTCCATTTCAGATTTCATGGCCATCTGTCATTTCTCTGAGTGTCTACTACTCATAGCCTCATCGTATATAACTGGATCATCATCATCTATGATGCGTACCTCATCATCATCCTCTATGATGAATCCATACCTCCCAGGTATCTTCGGTACTCTTCCAGATTTACGATTCGGTTGTGGTACAATAGGTCTATCTACAGGTTCCTCGGTTCGACTTAAAGTGCTTTGTGGTTCTTGAACTCCTTCAAGATCTATTACCCTCCCACTAGCTCCTTCAATGATAAACACCTTTATCTAAGAAGGCAGCGTGTAGGATTATAGTAATAATACCCTAAACTTTCTTTAGGATATCCCACAAATCTGCACTTGTCAGATTTTGTCCCAAACTTATCTTTGAAACCTTTTCACGTAAGTTGGACAACCCCTTATCTTAACATACTTAAGACTAGGAATCCTACCTATCCATAACCTTTATGGAGTCTTGGGCTCGGATTTTTGAGGTTACCTTATTTTTGTAGATATGCAGCCGTTTCTAGGGCATAACCCCAGATGGATACTAGAATGTCGGTAAAAATCATCATGGACTGCACCATGTCCAACAAGGTACATTTTCTCCTTTTAGATACACCAATCAATTATTGCGTATCAGAAGGTTTCCATTATGAGAAAATACCATTTTGAGATGATCTAGAAACTCATTGCACAAGTATTCTTTCTTCGATCTGATCAAAGAATCTTAATACTTTGTCAATTTGTTTCATTTCTGAATTCTTTGAACATTTCAAATGATTCAGACTTGTATTTCATCAAATACACACATTCAACTCTTTGAATGACCATCTCCTTTTTCTTTTACTAGTTTGTTCAATTTACAAAATTATTTTTCATGTAAGTCAAGTATACAAAGTCTATCAAGTAATCTTCCAATTTCAAACAAAACAGTATCATTATAAATAGAACAACAATTGTTCTTAAATATAATACCAGAACCTTCCTTGTCCAACAACGGAAAGAAATAATGTTTCTAATGAGAACAGGAACATAATAACAACTTATTAACATAATAGACTTGCCCGTAGGCAATGCTAAACTATAAGTTCCTATGGTTCATGCAACAACCTTTGCTCCATTCCCACACATAAGATTACTTACTCTTAGTTTATCTTTCTACTTCTGCTTAGTCTCTGCATTGGATTGCATACGTGAGAACTACAGCTGGTATCCAATACCCAAGTAGAACCTTGACTTATAGAAAAATTTATTTCAATCATGAACAAACCTATATCTGTAACCGAAGCTTCACTAAGCTTTTTCTGGTTAGCCTTTGTAAGATTCTCCTTACAGTTTCCTTTCCAGTATCCAGGCTTATTGCAGTGAAAACAAACTCCTTTGCTATCTACATCAGTCTTGTTCTTATTGTCCTTTGTTTTTGCCTTTCCATTTACCTTCTTTAAATTGTTCTTCTTTTAAGAAGATCCTTTGGCCCTCTTCCGCTTCCTAGAAGAATCATCTACCAGTAAGACTTGGTCTTTCTTGGTTGGAAAGTGACTCTTTACTGTTTTCAACATGTTTAAGCAACTCAGGCAGGCTGACATATAGCTTGTTCATGTGAAATTCACAACAATTTGTGAGAAAGAGTCCGGAAGTGATTGCAAGATCAAATCTTGGATCAACTCTGCATCCATTAAAACCCAGTTGTCCCAATTGTTCAATCATATTGATCATTTTAGGACATTTGTCTATACTGTAGTGCAATCGGTCATTCTAGATCGGAAGAGCTCCTTAGATATTTGATATCTAACAGTCCTACTTTCCTCACCCTTCAACTCCTTGAAGGTGCAGGAGTATAGTAGGAGCATCCACAGTTTCATGCTGACGCTGAAGATCGTTACTCATGGATGCGAGCATGATGCATTTGAGCCAACTGTGCATCATCTTACGACTTTCTAAAAGTAGCAATCTCTTCCTCAGAGGCATTGTCTGCAACCATTGCAGGGATAAGCGTATTAAGGACATAAGATAGCTTTTCAGCCTTGAGAACTATTCTCAAATTCATTAACTAGTCCTTTTAGTTTGGTCCGATTAATTAGCATCTAATATGCTATGCAGTAATAGTGAATTAGACATCGTAAAATTTTATAAATGAATTTGTAATTTAACAACATTTTAGCATACATTCATTTAATTAATTACCAAAATAAATTAGGTCTTTATTTTAAATTGGTATCTCTCACTTTTTCATCAAACTATATTACCCTCAATATATATAGTTCGGCAATTCTAATTAAAGATTTGCTAGTGAGAATAAGGATCCCATTTCAAATGTATATAGTCTTGTGTGTGCACAACAAACTATATATAAATAAATAGGTAGACAACTATTGTCAATTACATCACTATGTAACTCCTTGTATTTTGCCTCTTAGATTATAATGGTCAAGTGTGTGCACATCCGAACTAAAATAATCTAAGTTAAGTCCAACCTAGCACTTCCATATATTCGAAAGAAAAACACTGTCCTTGTGTGTGCACAACAAAACAGCATCGTTTAGTCTATGTATAAGCATCAAATGTGATAAAACAACAACTTAAATATTTAATACTCGCCTTATGTGTGCACAACAAACTCATATTAAATATTTAATACTCTATTGTTTTACCATGGTAGAAGGCGACGTTCGATATTCCGAATATCTTTGAACGCTTAGTGTTTGTCGATTTAGCAATCAATAAATACGTGCAAGTGTACACGATCAACAAGTAATAAAGTGATAAGAGAGTGTCGAACCCACAGAGAATTATTTAATAATAATTACCAAATACTAACTCATAATCAAATTAATTTTATTTAAACAATTCGATAAAAGATTTTGAATTTTAAAAATAAAGTACTAAACTAACTAATTACTAACTATCAAGAATTGAATTCAGATAAAAAGGCTTAAGATTACAATTTCTCTTAATGTTTCACTTTAATTAATACACTTCCTGTTAAGTTATATTAATTATTCCGGATTGTTAATCAAGAACTCATTAATATTTATAACCATATCTCGATGTATCATAAACGAATCAACTTAAATCCACAAAAGATAGAATTAAGATGAACACCCTAGTTAATTAATTCACTATATCTCTATGTTAATAACAATTAAAAACGATTTAAAGCACAGGTTCTCTTTCAGATTAACTGCGGCGTAGAGGTATATCTCTATCGTAGACACAAATTATGAATTCCATCGACAGCAGAATACACAATCACATGCTATTATGATTAGGTCTAAATCTATAATCCATCTCTCGAGTTCATATAGATTACCACGGTAATTGATGATCAGACAATTAAGCAATTAATCACAAATCATAATAGACAACCCGATAATAATCAACAATAATTAATAAGGAAGCATATCAATAAAAGTTACGCAATAAGTTCCGTTGTAATCTTAAAAAGAAATTAGTTCATAATTGAATTAAAATCCATAATCCACAAGTAAACCATCATCCAAGAATTACAAAATAAAAAGATAAAAGAAGGAAGGAAAAACTCTTTTGAAGAAATCCTTGATATCCTCTTTAGCCTCCTATCTTGATCTTCCTTTGTGATACTCTCTTGTTTCAAGCCTTCAATCCTTCTTTAAATCTAGGGTTAGCAAAAAGTAGCAAGATCTCTTCTATTCTATGCCTCACATCATGTATTTATAGGTTCTAGTTAAAGTCCTAAACTAATTAGAAGTTACAATCCTTGTTCCATTCAATACGGGTCAAAAATAAGCTTGTTAAAAACCCGACCCAGCGCGGCCGCGCCCATATTGGCCTAGGAAGCAGCGCGCCCGCGCCCAAATGCCAGAAACTAAGTTTTTCACTCTGCAGACCAGCGCGGCCGCGCCCAAAATACATTAGGAACCGGCGCGCCCGCGCCAGACAAAATTCTGCTGCAGCATCTGTTGGTAAAATAGTCACAACTTTTGATACGGGAGGAGTTAAGGGGCCTGCCACCTATCAAATCGAAGCTCTCGACGAGATCTACAACTTTCCTTCTTTGAGCATTGAGAGATTCAGATTTGATCAAAGTCGAAATTGGGCTTGAAGTGAGTGCAATGCAAATGACAACTCCAAACTTTGAGGTTCAACGTCCGTTGGTAAAACGATCATTACTTTCTCATCCGAACTCCGATTGGGACGATTCAAGATGTTCCGGAAAGCTAAGGAGTAGCTCTACAATACAATCCAAGTTCCAAACTAAGAACATGTATCCAACTTAGTGTTAAAAGCCCTGCAATCTTCCCTTTTTGCGTTTGCTTGCATATTGTACTCCAAAAGATGTTCGGATTGCGTTTCCTTGCTCATTCCTACAAAATAACATAAAAACACTATAAATACCTAATACTAACTTAAAATACTTAAGAACGCATAAATTATCAAGCCAAACGTACTCAATTCGTAGATGTAAAACCCACTCATCAAATACCCCCAAACTTAAATCTTTGCTTGTCCTCAAGCAAACTATAAGAACAACAACTATAACAACTAATTCTAAATAACAACTCACACGACTCGAGCAATGAATCAATACAAATTTGCATAATAGCCTCAAAGATTTCTTCTAATGTTAACTCAAGGATAATTTTTTGAAAATATGCAAAGCCTAAAAAATTTTCAACCTAATCATTAGTTCCACAACTACTCATGATTCTTTAAGTGCGTGTGTGTGCATCCAAATGTTCAACTAGCCATAACTCACACTAGATCATATAATCAAATACTCATAAAAGATTTTCAAATCAACTCTAAAAACCTACTTTCATATCAATCTCCGCTAATAAAGGCAAAACATAAAATTTAGATGATCAAAAGGATATTTCATACATTTAAGCACACTTGAACCCTTCCCAAGTGATTCAAAACACAATTTTTCTTTCCTTTTTTTTAGTGAGTGCGTTTTACGCTCCATCTCACTTCCCATTGAACGAGTGCGTTTTACGCTCCATCCCATTTTCTCTCGTACGAGTGCGTTTTACGCTCCTTCTCGTGCATGTGTTTATGGGTGAGTGCGTTTTACGCTCCATCTCAACCCACCACATGATTCATCATTCTAACTTAGGAAGGTTTCACAATTTTCAAAATTTTTAATAACCCAAGATTTCCCCCAAACTTATGTTAATGCCTAAATTTTGCTTTGAATGAAACTCAAATAAGATTTTAAAGTTTCAATGATATCTTTCACAAGTATTTAACCAAATTTTTTTTCCTTAAGACACAACTAGCTAAACAGATGGATATGTGCTTTGAAGTTCAAAAAGATCAAAAAATAGTGTAAACCCAACTCATAAGTCAAAATATAAACTAAGCATGCTTCTCAACTTCACAAGAGTTAAAAAAATTAATCCATTTTTTTCTTATCATTGGCCATAATCAAATTCAAATTAAATCATTGCTCACCTATCCTAAAAACATACTAACTAACATGCAACCTTAATAAACTAAAATAAATAAAACAAAATAAGACCACCCCCAAACTTAAACCAGACATTGTCCTCAATGGCTAAAATAGGAAAAAGTAAAGCAAAGGACTTCTCTGAAAATATAGCAATCTTCCTTCTTGTCTGTTAAGTCTGAAGAATAGGCTAGGCACGTTGGAATGAACAAGGCATTGCACTTTAATTGGACTCGAATAACCTGTAAACACATTAGAAATAAATTTATTAACTACTATGAAACCTAATAAAATAAAAAAAAAATAAAAAAAAAAATTAAACTTGGGTTGCCTCCCAAGAAGCGCTTGTTTTAAAGTCGTCAGCCCGACTTCACCATTTACTATCCAATTCCCCTTCGAAAATTGAGGAACCCTCCATCCATTAGTAGCAATGTAACTTTTGAAGGATTTACTGCAGTAGGGGCCATTGTTTCAGAGTCACCTAGTTTGCTTTTTGTAGATAGGTTCTTAATTACGAATGTCAAATAGCTAGGTGCTTCCTCCGTTGTGTTCGTGATTAGATTGGGACATTGAATCTTGTCAAACACCACGGGCTCTTCTTCTATATTCTCTTTCTCATCCCACCATGGTTCCAGATTCATGCTAACTCTGATGTCAAATAGAGCTTTGTCAATGACATGACTACCAATTGGGCAGGGGATTGCAAAACTACCCGGATCTTTGAGCTTTGGTGGAAAAGGTACATGGGGCACTAACAAAATCGGTACATCAGCGTCGAAACTCACGGCTTCGGCTGTATTTTCTTGATCCCCACTATTCTCCTCCATATCAGAATTATCATCAATTAGCACGTCCGGTTGCATCTTTGACGCGGGCAATCCATCAGTCTCGAGAGCCACGTCACTGGGCCATGCACAATGATAACTATTCTTAACGGCGTTGATAAGTTTTCCCATCTGGTTCTCAAGATTTCGAATCGACACTGCTTGGCTTTTTGTATTTAAATCCACTAAGTTCAACAGCTGATCTTGATCACTCATTCTTTTATCCGTAGCTGTAATAAACTTCGCCAAGGCCTCCTCCAAAACTTAGTTTCCTTTCTTCTTCATGTAGATAGGCTAAATCCTGAAATTCTGGAGTGTATGATTGGCTTGGAAGCAAAGATTTGGACCTTGATTATTATGGCTCCATGAAAAATCCGGATGATACCCCCAATCTTGATGATAGTTGTTGGGATAGGCATAACTGTTGGGGTAATCGCCGAAATTGCCACCATACTGCATTGATTTAAAATTGATGGCACATTGATGACTCGGATGATTTCCAGCACAATAATCACAAATTATCGCCACACTTTGAATACGTTGTACTGCAAAAGCGTCAATCATCCTCGAAAGTGTCTCAATCTGTGCTGAAAATTCATCGAATTCATAAATCCCTGACGCTCTTGGCTGAATCATTCTCGTATAAGGCCATTGATAGTTGTAGTCAGCCATGGTATACCTAAAAAGAGAGAAATATAGGAAGAGAATTAAAATAAAAACAAAATGATTAAATTAAAACTAATTTGATTAAAGCTAATGATGGCAAAAATTATTAAACTAATTCCCCAACAACGGCGCCAAAAACTTGTTTGTCGATTTAGCAATCAATAAATACGTGCAAGTGTACACGATCAACAAGTAATAAGGTGATAAGAGAGTGTCGAACCCACAGAGAAATATTTAATAATAATTACCAAATACTAACTCATAATCAAATTAATTTTATTTAAACAATTCGATAAAAGATTTTGAATTTTAAAAATAATGTACTAAACTAACTAATTACTAACTATCAAGAATTGAATTCAGATAAAAAGGCTTAAGATTACAATTTCCCTTAATGTTTCACTTGAATTAATACACTTCCTGTTAAGTTATATTAATTATTTCGGATTGTTAATCAAGAACTCATTAATATTTATAACCATATCTCGATGTATCATAAACGAATCAACTTAAATCCACAAAAGATAGAATTAAGATGAACACCCTAGTTAATTAATTCACTATATCTCTATGTGAATTACAATTAAAAAGGATTTAAAGCACAGGTTCTCTTTCAGATTACATGCGGCGTATAGGTATATCTCTATCCTAAACACAAATTATGAATTCTATCGACAGCAGAATACACAATCACATGCTATTATGATTATGTCTAAATCTATAATTCATCTCTCGAGTTCATATAGATTACCACGGTAATTGATGATCAGACAATTAAGCAATTAATCACAAATCATAATAGACAACCCGATAATAATCAACAATAATTAATAAGGAAGCATATCAATAAAAGTTACGCAATAAGTTCCGTTGTAATCTTAAAAAGAAATTAGTTCATAATTGAATTAAAATCCATAATCCACAAGTAAACCATCATCCAAGAATTACAAAATAAAAAGATAAAAGAAAGAAGGAAAAACTCTTTTGAAGAAATCCTTGATATTCTCTTTAGCCTCCTATCTTGATCTTCCTTTCTGATACTCTCTTGTTTCAAGCCTCCAATCCTTCTTTAAATCTAGGGTTAGCAAAAAGTAGCAAGATCTCTTCTATTCTATGCCTCACATCATGTATTTATAGGTTCTAGTTAAAGTCATAAACTAATTAGAAGTTACAATCCTTGTTCCATTCAATACGGGTCAAAAATAAGCTTGTTAAAAACCCGACCCAGCGCGGCCGCGCCCATATTGGCCTAGGAAGCAGCGCGCCCGCGCCCAAATGCCAGAAACTAAGTTTTTCACTCTGCAGACCAGCGCGGCCGCGCCCAAAATACATTAGGAACCGGCGCGCCCGCGCCAGACAAAATTCTGCTGCAGCATCTGTTGGTAAAATAGTCACAACCTTTGATCCGGGAGGAGTTACGGGGCCTGCCACCTATCAAATCGAAGCTCTCGACGAGATCTACAACTTTCCTTCTTTGAGCATTGAGAGATTCAGATTGGATCAAAGTCGAAATTGGGCTTGAAGTGAGTGCAATGCAAATGACAACTCCAAACTTTGAGGTTCAACGTCCGTTGGTAAAACGATCATTACTTTCTCATCCGAACTCCGATTGGGATGATTCAAGATGTTCCGGAAAGCTAAGGAGTAGCTCTACAATACAATCCAAGTTCCAAACTAAGAACATGTATCCAACTTAGTGTTAAAAGCCCTGCAATCTTCCCTTTTTGCGTTTGCTTGCATATTGTACTCCAAAAGATGTTCGGATTGCGTTTCCTTGCTCATTCCTACAAAATAACATAAAAACACTATAAATACCTAATACTAACTTAAAATACTTAAGAACGCATAAATTATCAAGCCAAACGTACTCAATTCGTAGATGTAAAACCCACTCATCAAATACCCCCAAACTTAAATCTTTGCTTGTCCTCAAGCAAACTATAAGAACAACAACTATAACAACTAATTCTAAATAACAACTCACACGACTCGAGCAATGAATCAATACAAATTTGCATAATAGCCTCAAAGATTTCTTCTAATGTTAACTCAAGGATAATTTTTGAAAATATGCAAAGCCTAAAATTTCAACCTAATCATTAGTTCCACAACTACTCATGATTCTTTAAGTGCGTGTGTGTGCATCCAAATGTTCAACTAGCCATAACTCACACTAGATCATATAATCAAATACTCATAAAAGATTTTCAAATCAACTCTAAAAACCTGCTTTCATATCAATCTCCGCTAATAAAGGCAAAACATAACATTTAGATAATCAAAAGGATATTTCATACATTTAAGCACACTTGAACCCTTCCCAAGTAATTCAAAACACAATTTTTCTTTCCTTTTTTTTAGTGAGTGCGTTTTACGCTCCATCTCACTTCCCATTGAACGAGTGCGTTTTACGCTCCATCCCATTTTCTCTCGTACGAGTGCGTTTTACGCTCCTTCTCGTGCATGTGTTTATGGGTGAGTGCGTTTTACGCTCCATCTCAACCCACCACATGATTCATCATTCTAACTTAGGAAGGTTTCACAATTTTCAAAATTTTTAATAACCCAAGATTTCCCCCAAACTTATGTTAATGCCTAAATTTTGCTTTGAATGAAACTCAAATAAGATTTTAAAGTTTCAATGATATCTTTCACAAGTATTTAACCAAATTTTTTTTCCTTAAGACACAACTAGCTAAACAGATGGATATGTGCTTTGAAGTTCAAAAAGATCAAAAATAGTGTAAACCCAACTCATAAGTCAAAATATAAACTAAGCATGCTTCTCAACTTCACAAGAGTTAAAAAAATTAATCCATTTTTTTCTTATCATTGGCCATAATCAAATTCAAATTAAATCATTGCTCACCTATCCTAAAAACATACTAACTAACATGCAACCTTAATAAACTAAAATAAATAAAACAAAATAAGACCACCCCCAAACTTAAACCAGACATTGTCCTCAATGGCTAAAATAGGAAAAAGTAAAGCAAAGGACTTCTCTGAAAATATAGCAATCTTCCTCCTTGTCTGTTAAGTCTGAAGAATAGGCTAGGCACATTGGAATGAACAAGGCATTGCACTTTAATTGGACTCGAATAACCTGTAAACACATTAGAAGTAAATTTATTAACTACTATGAAACCTAATAAAATAAAATAAAAATAAAAATAAATTAAACTTGGGTTGCCTCCCAAGAAGCGCTTGTTTTAAAGTCGTCAGCCCGACTTCACCATTTACTATCCAATTCCCCTTCGAAAATTGAGGAACCCTCCATCCATTAGTAGCAATGTAACTTTTGAAGGTTTTACTGCAGTAGGGGCCATTGTTTCAGAGTCACCTAGTTTGCTTTTTGTAGATAGGTTCCTAATTACGAATGTCAAATAGCTAGGTGCTTCCTCCGTTGTGTTCGTGATTAGATTGGGACATTGAATCTTGTCAAACACCACGGGCTCTTCTTCTATATTCTCTTTCTCATCCCACCATGGTTCCAGATTCATGCTAACTCTGATGTCAAATAGAGCTTTGCCAATGACATGACTACCAATTGGGCAGGGGATTGCAAAACTACCCGGATCTTTGAGCTTTGGTGGAAAAGGTACATGGGGCACTAACAAAATCGGTACATCAGCGTCGAAACTCACGGCTTCGGCTGTATTTTCTTGATCCACACTATTCTCCTCCATATCAGAATTATCATCAATTAGCACGTCCGGTTGCATCTTTGACGCGGGCAATCCATCAGTCTCGAGAGCCACGTCACTGGGCCATGCACAATGATAACTATTCTTAACGGCGTTGATAAGTTGTCCCATCTGGTTCTCAAGATTTCGAATCGACACTGCTTGGCTTTTTGTATTTAAATCCACTAAGTTCAACAGCTGATCTTGATCACTCATTCTTTTATCCGTAGCTGTAATAAACTTCGCCAAGGCCTCCTCCAAACTTAGTTTCCTTTCTTCTTCATGTAGATAGGCTAAATCCTGAAATTCTGGAGTGTATGATTGGCTTGGAGCAAAGATTTGGACTTGATTATTATGGCTCCATGAAAAATCCGGATGATACCCCCAATCTTGATGATAGTTGTTGGGATAGGCATAACTGTTGGGGTAATCGCCGAAATTGCCACCATACTGCATTGACTTAAAATTGATGGCACATTGATGACTCGGATGATTTCCAGCACAATAATCACAAATTATCGCCACACTTTGAATACGTTGTACTGCAAAAGCGTCAATCATCCTCGAAAGTGTCTCAATCTGTGCTGAAAATTCATCGAATTCATAAATCCCTGCCGCTCTTGGCTGAATCATTCTCGTATAAGGCCATTGATAGTTGTAGTCAGCCATGGTATACCTAAAAAGAGAGAAATATAGGAAGAGAATTAAAATAAAAACAAAATGATTAAATTAAAACTAATTTGATTAAAGCTAATGATGGCAAAAATTATTAAACTAATTCCCCGGCAACGGCGCCAAAAACTTGTTTGTCGATTTAGCAATCAATAAATACGTGCAAGTGTACACGATCAACAAGTAATAAAGTGATAAGAGAGTGTCGAACCCACAGAGAATTATTTAATAATAATTACCAAATACTAACTCATAATCAAATTAATTTTATTTAAACAATTCGATAAAAGATTTTGAATTTTAAAAATAAAGTACTAAACTAACTAATTACTAACTATCAAGAATTGAATTCAGATAAAAAGGCTTAAGATTACAATTTCCCTTAATGTTTCACTTGAATTAATACACTTCCTGTTAAGTTATATTAATTATTCCGGATTGTTAATCAAGAACTCATTAATATTTATAACCATATCTCGATGTATCATAAACGAATCAACTTAAATCCACAAAAGATAGAATTAAGATGAACACCCTAGTTAATTAATTCACTATATCTCTATGTGAATTACAATTAAAAAGGATTTAAAGCACAGGTTCTCTTTCAGATTACATGCGGCGTATAGGTATATCTCTATCGTAGACACAAATTATGAATTCCATCGACAGCAGAATACACAATCACATGCTATTATGATTAGGTCTAAATCTATAATCCATCTCTCGAGTTCATATAGATTACCACAGTAATTGATGATCAGACAATTAAGCAATTAATCACAAATCATAATAGACAACCCGATAATAATCAACAATAATTAATAAGGAAGCATATCAATAAAAGTTACGCAATAAGTTCCGTTGTAATCTTAAAAAGAAATTAGTTCATAATTGAATTAAAATCCATAATCCACAAGTAAACCATCATCCAAGAATTAGAAAATAAAAAGATAAAAGAAAGAAGGAAAAACTCTTTTGAAGAAATCCTTGATATCCTCTTTAGCCTCCTATCTTGATCTTCCTTTGTGATACTCTCTTGTTTCAAGCCTCCAATCCTTCTTTAAATCTAGGGTTAGCAAAAAGTAGCAAGATCTCTTCTATTCTATGCCTCACATCATGTATTTATAGGTTCTAGTTAAAGTCCTAAACTAATTAGAAGTTACAATCCTTTGTTCCATTCAATACGGGTCAAAAATAAGCTTGTTAAAAACCCGACCCAGCGCGGCCGCGCCCATATTGGCCTAGGAAGCAGCGCACCCGCGCCCAAATGCCAGAAACTAAGTTTTTCACTCTGCAGACCAGCGCGGCCGCGCCCAAAATACATTAGGAACCGGCGCTCCCGCGCCAGACAAAATTCTGTTGCAGCATCTGTTGGTAAACTAGTCACAACTTTTGATCCGGGAGGAGTTACGGGGCCTGCCACCTATCAAATCGAAGCTCTCGACGAGATCTACAACTTTCCTTCTTTGAGCATTGAGAGATTCAGATTTGATCAAAGTCGAAATTGGGCTTGAAGTGAGTGCAATGCAAATGACAACTCCAAACTTTGAGGTTCAACGTCCGTTGGTAAAACGATCATTACTTTCTCATCCGAACTCCGATTGGGACGATTCAAGATGTTCCGGAAAGCTAAGGAGTAGCTCTACAATACAATCCAAGTTCCAAACTAAGAACATGCATCCAACTTAGTGTTAAAAGCCCTACAATCTTCCCTTTTTGCGTTTGCTTGCATATTGTACTCCAAAAGATGTTCGGATTGCGTTTCCTTGCTCATTCCTACAAAATAACATAAAAACACTATAAATACCTAATACTAACTTAAAATACTTTAGAACGCATAAATTATCAAGCCAAACGTACTCAATTCGTAGATGTAAAACCCACTCATCACTTAGGACTTAATATAATATCTTTGAGGGGTTTGTTATTATTTGTCTCATCTTGTTTAGCGCGCATGCACATATATATATAAAATACGCGTCATATTATTTAACATGCGAAGCATGTTGTATAATATATAATATATACATAGTAAGCATGCATATATAGAATATTATATTCTACCTGGATTGATTATGGACTTTTATTCTAGTTTGGTTCACTAGAGCCACCAAGTGAACCAAAAGGTCAAACCTAGGGTGCAAGAACAAAATTTAAATATAACTATTACATTTAAACCCGGGCTCCATTACAAACGGGTCTTCAAGCGCTCCTTGCTCCTTTGTCTCCAATTCTTCAAGTAATTCTAACTAGTCCTATTACAAAAACTATTAACAATAAATAGAAACCTTGATCAGCAGTCAAGGGGAAGTACATAGGAGGGAGATAGAATTTACATTAAGAAAAATTAGAGAAGACGAGGTACGCAGACCCCATTTATAAAAACCCATTCATTCAATCATCCACTAAAATAAATCCAATCACACATTGGTCAGTAGTCCATAATCAATCCCTATTTATTATCATACATATCTCTATATGTATCAATAAATAATATTCATCTCATGAATAATAAAACCATTCCATATATGCATTGATATCAATTAATGGGCAATTAAAAGTTGTAATGCCTAGGAATTTTTAAAATCCTGTACAATTTATTTTAACGTATGAAATTCGTTTTATTTAATTTAACGAATTTAATTGGATCCATGTGGGTATTATTATTTAATTATATAAATACGTGGTCCAATAATTTTTTGTGCATTAAAGGGATTCACTGATAGTTAAATAATTAGTGAGTTAACCCTAAGAATTTAATTGCAAGAAAATTAGGAAGAAAATTAATAAATAATTTTATTTTATCATTATCGAATTAAATAATTCGAATAACGAATTACGGTTAAAATAAATATTTTAATTAATGAAATTAGTTATCTAAATTGAATACTAGAAATATAATGTTGTTAATTTAATTGGGCCACCTTTCTCTCATAAGGGATTAGCCATTTCCTTCTATTTATTTTTGGATTGGACTCAAATCCTAAATGAGCTGAGCCTAATTCCCACTTATTTTCCGTTGGGCCGGACCAAATGGGCTGGGTAAGTCTTATGAATTAAATCAATGGGATGAGCCCATTTTGTTTCTTTTGTGTTTCAGTCGGGTGGACTCAAATAAACAGGTTGAGTTCATTTCTTTCAATTTGGGGAAACTGGTAAGCAAAGTGGGGAGACCGGTTATAGGGTTCAACCGAGCAATCGATTTGGGAAATCAGTCAAGAAGAGGGGAAATCGACAGCAGAGCAAGAGAAGGGGTTTTAAGCCCTAGCCTCTCGACCCAGACCTAGCCTCAGTCGAACGGAGAGAAGTGAAGGGGGAAAGTGGGCGACAGGTCGGCGTGATGGGGCTGGTGTGACAGCGTGATGGTTCGAAGGGATCGGCGACAAGACTGAGAACGACTAGCGACCGAGCAACCAACGGACGGACCAAAGGATTGTTAAGCACGGCGATTTGACCAGTGAGCGCACACGGCTCAACGAGCTGCCGGCAGTTCAGTGGTTGAGTTGACAACGGGTCGACAGCTTCTCTCTCCCTACCGTCGGTTAATAACTTGGCCAGGTAGGGTATTGCCCAATGTTTGGGTAAAATTTCGTCTATAAATTGAACCCTAAACCATAAGCCAAAGCTGCCGATTTTCCTACGAGGTGAATCTCAAATTTAGGGAAAGTTAAGATTTCAAATTAGGGCAAGAAAGCGGTCACTAAGAGAAGAGAGAACAAGGAGATTGATTTCGAATGCCCGCTGGATTCGTCGATTATTTTGGAAGGAAAAGGCGGACTGCAATTCGATCGAGTCCAAGGTAGCGATCTTAGGCTTAATTTGTTCTTCCTTCTCTGATTGTTAGTGTAATCATTAAATTATGTTGCTTTTGTTGGATCTACAAGGCTGGTATTGTGTTGTATGGGTTTGTTTTGATTAAGAAGTCTGATATTGAATTACGTTTGGTTGATTTCCGAATTCTGTTGCTAATTGGATTGGGATACCATGTAATCCCTGTTTTATTTTGGAACATTAATATGTACACATACTGCTTGTTGTAATGTCTATAAGGGCCAATTCTGTATCTCCAATCTTATCTTGAATGACTTGTTAGGCGTATATAAATTATAGCATGTTGTTTTACTGTGTGTGCCTTGCTTGCAATGTTGTCTGGAATCGGGCGGGTGTTTAGCGCCTTGGCTCGTGGGCGTTGTGGTTGTGTGCAGCGCGAGCGGCAGTCGCGCCCTATGGCGCCTTGGTGCTGATGGGTTGAGCACACGGCCAGACGGTACGGTGGGGGGCTGGATGGGGGTCAGCTGTTGGATGAAGGCCACATGACCCTTCCCAAAATGATTAACACCGTTTCAAACACTAACACTGTTAAGTTGGTAATACTATTAGCTTAATTATTGGGAATTATTTGAATGAGTAAAAATTAATAAATAATTATTTATTATTAGATAATAAATAAAGATACTAAATATTTAATTATGGTTTAATTAATATTAAATAATAATTAAGTATGAAGATAATTGATAAGATAATTATTTATTATTTAGCAATAAATAATAAATAAAGAGACTAAATAATGAGTCACTATTTAGTTAATATTAAATAATAATATAGTTAATAAATAATTGTTTATTATTTTCCCAATAGGTAATGAATAAAGATGATAAAGATTTAATTATTATTTAATTCATATTAAATAATAAGATAAATTTTGTTACTTAAATAAATAATCGATTATTGTTCAACCATCATTAATTAAGTATGAACAAAGTTAATAAAATAATTATGTATAATTATCAATGATTAATGAATAAGGTAATAAATATTTAAATTATATTAAATAATATGGTTAGTAAATAATTATTTATTATTCTTCAATAAATAATAAATAAAGATAGTTAGTTATTACTTGATAATAAATGAAGCTAATGATCATGTATTAAAGAATAAAGATAATAAAAATTTAAATTATTATTTGATCGATATTGAATAATAATTAAATATGAATGAATGAGTAAATTAATTATTATTTATCAATAAATAATAAATAAGGATAATAAATATTCAGGAATAATAGTAATAAAATAATTATTTGTTAATAATAAATAAAGATAATAAATATCTAATTATTATAATTAAGTATGAATAAGCTAATAAGGATAACAATTACTTAATCATTAATGAAATAATGATTAAGTATGAGGAAGATTAATGAGTTAATTATTTGGCCTTAATAAATAAAGATAACAAGCACTCAATAATTATTCAATAAATATTTAATAATAATTAAGTGTGTAGAATTTATACATTGAATATTTAATTATTGTTGAATAAGGGACCAAGTGTAATAATTACTCAATTACCCTTACGGTGAATAGTAATTAAGTAAATAAAAGATTAAGTAAGAAATCAACTACTATTTAGTTGTTATCAAATCATGTTAAATTTATTAATTATTTTGTAACTAATAAATAAGAAATTTTAACCCACATTTAGAAGGGTACTCAAACGATAGGCAACCATGATTAACTATTGTTTATTTTAAATAATAGCTAGAGGCCATTAAATTAAATTTTGTTTAGCTGATGGCTATGTAGTAATTAAATGTATTCGGTGAATTGTTTATCTGCTAAATAAATAACATAAGTGGGTACAATTACGCAATGCTAATGGATAAACAAACTCTACAAACTGATAGGTTATCCAAGGTCAAGTAATTAAAGCTAAGATTTAATTGTAGCTGAGCAAACAGGCAAGTTCCTAACCCTAAACTTCTTACATTATTGCAAGTTCTTCTTTACTCAACTTTTACATTGAGCAAATTTCTAAGCCTTATGCACCATTTCTAATTCGTGCAAAAAGGTATATATGTACTGTTGCAAGTTATTCTTTAAGCTTGAGTTTTTATCTCCAAGTATGCCTTAAGTGGTCTAATTACTTTCAAAATTATTCCACATCTGCATATTTATTGACATACGCACTCGTGCATTTGAAATTCGTATATTTAAATTCAGGAATTTATAAACCATTCATGGTTAAGTCTGAACCCTTGTTCGGTCAGACAAATATGTGAGAATTTATAAAAGCTATCTGAACCAATCAATGGTAAGGATTCTTAGACTGTATGAACACCCCTTTATTTATAGGGGAGTACCCCACGTACCGTATATAAGGTACAAATAGCAGAATTAAATGTTATGCATATACATAGGGTACGCGAGGCTGATCCCCTCAAATACGTTATTCTGTAGCCAGTAACCAGAGGGTCAACCAGCTATTGACTCCTTTGGAAGTTACCGTTCAAAGTCTATTTGACTATCAATTGTTCTAAAAGCAATTATTGTTCTTGCTTCTGATTTTTCTAATGTTGAAATTCCTTAATATCCCTTCATCATGATATATCCTTATTGTCATACTTTAAACTTGCTGGGCAAACTCGTTGCTCATTCTTGCTATATCATGATCTCATTGCAGCTAAACCCGAGACGTCAGGAAAGAACAAAGGGAAGGAAAAGATGAAGTGATAGACTTAATGTAGCAGGAAATAAAATTTTGTGTAGTTAATTACTGTAATGTAATTTAATCCCTGATAGTTATTAGGGTACGGGTTGTGTATGTGTTTAAGGTTATTTGTATTCTGGGACTAGTAACACCTTGTAATGAACAACGTATGTTTATTTTATTCCGCATTTTAGTTACCATATGTTGTTAGAGGTGAATGTTTGTATTGGATCGTGATGACCGGATCCGGGTATTTGGAGACCCGAATTTGGGGGCGTCACAGGTTGGTATCAAAGCTATAGGTTATAACCCTTAGGAGAAAGAGTCCTTAGGCTATAACCTGAGAGAATATAGAGGAATAGAAGAGGATAGAACTCATATAGAGTTATTTTTGGGTAGAAATTTATTATGATCTTAAAATTGGGGATTTGGATCATACGTTGGTGTTATTAAGCTTGTGGATAATTTGAGGAATGTGTATTAATGAGATAATATGGTAAAGTGAAGACCATTAAGTATGGACGATCCATTGTAAGCTGGAGTAATAGATATTCGAGGTAATTAGATTAATCATTTGATGTTATTGATCAATTCTGTGGCTATTGATCAATTTTTGTGGCTATTCATTAGATAAGATATTGGAGTGATGTGGTATAGAGTTTCTTTGTGAAGAAGAGAGGGTACCTTAGAATCTGTTGGGTTAAGGTTTGCAAGAAGGAAATGATTAATTCGATAAATAATGAATATATCGATATTTTGAAGTGTTAGTTAAGTTATTAAGCTTTATGGTGGAATGCCAGGTGAGATAAAGGTAATTAACTCATATAGAGTTGTTAAGCAAAATTTGAGAGTACTAAGATGAATGATTTTATATGCAAAAAAAATAAAATTTAAGAGATGACTGATGGCAATTTAGATTGTTTTGATGATTAGAAAGGAGAGACAACGGAGAGATTATAAGAAATGAACCGAGGGTAGATTTAGTGTCTGATCTGGAAAAAGTATCTAGAGATGGAACTGAATGATGAGATAATAGAAATCCCTAAGGAGGATCAATTGGAGCCAATATAAGGAATAAGTGGAGGAAATGAAAGAAAGAAAGATTAAGTCTGAGAGTTATAAGACCTTTGTCAGTCGTAATGAATAAAGAATAGTAGTCAATGTATATGTACTAGTATACCTATGCATGTAAGAAATGTGAATCTCAGTTTTTGTACAACTAGCAGTATATCTGTTGTAAGTCCCAATTTTGTGTAAGTTGTGGAGTAGTTATGTGAATCCCATCTTGTTGTTAGTAACAGAGGGATAAGTGGATATCAGGAATGCTATATGATGTAAGTAGTACGAGGTACTAAGATGAGCTTATTAGTATTTACTAAAGGTGCCTTGAGTTGATATGATGATGATACATCCCCACTTTTCAGATCTAGGGGAATGGAGTTCTTATTAATCCCATCTTTTGTGTCTTAATGGGATAGTTAACATTTATAGGAATATGCCGGAATTATAAGTGTTTGACACACTAAGGGGTGTATGGATATAAATATGGTATTATTATTACATGATTGATTGTGATCGATTTGTGCCTTGACTCTTAAATGATAACATCAGTAGAATTTTGCACGATGTGTAAAACAAGAAGGATTTATGTAAGGTTTTGTTTAGAACAAACAATGCCGTCAAGGAGACAACCCCGATACACGAGGGTGGAAGAGTCAGTGAATAACGAGGAGGGTCAGACTGACCCCAAGAGGACCTTTGCGAACTTGTTAGAGGAAACGATGCAAGGCAGACCAGCCATTGCGGTTGTTTGGCCATGAAATCACATGGCGAACTTTACGGGTTTCAAATTACTAGGACCACCGGAGTTTCATGGGAATATGGATTCGAGTGAAGCCCAGACATGGGTAGAAGAAATGGAGAAAGTTTTCAAGGTCGCAAGAGTGACCGAGGAATAGAAGACTTCGTTTGCCACTTTCATGAGGAAGGGTGAGTCAAATTACTGGTGGAAGGCGAATAGAAGCCGAGCTGGGGAAGGTGCGACTGCGTGGACTCATTTTAAGGAGCTATTTTTCAAAAAAAAAATTACTTTCTAGAAAGCACACAGGCAAGTATGGAGATAAAGTTCTTGGATCTGGAGCAAGATGATATGTCGGTAGCAAAGTACGCAACGAAGTTTAACAAACTAGCTAGGTTTGATCCACACCAAATGGACACCGGAGCTAGGCGAGCGAAGAGATTTGATCAAGGGTTGAAGCCCTGGGCGTATAGTAAGGTTGTGGTTTTGCAGATCAACACATTTTCTACGTTACTTAAGGAAGCAATCGTTGCCGAGGAGGAAATGAAGCGTTGACAAAGTACAACCAAGATCAGAAAAGCCATGATGGTCACAAGGAAGGATGTCGTGGGGTCCAAGGACGTGGTGTCAGGTATCATCCCAATCAATGATATAAATGCATATGTGTTATTTGATTCGGGTGCTACTTGCTCTTTTGTTTCCGAAGAATTTGCTAGTCAGTTGAATTTACCTCGTGAAAAGTTAGAACACCCTATGAACGTAGAAGTAGCAAACAAGGAAATTATCCCCGTAGAATGCATTCATAGGAATTGTAGTGCTGAACTGCGAGGATTTAAGCTCAATGTGGATTTGATACCAATTCGGCTGGGAGAGTTTGATGTAATCCTGGGAATGGATTGGCTATCAACCCACAGAGCAGTTATTGATTGTAAGGAAAAGTGTGTACACCTGAAGACTCCTTATAAGTCGAAGGTAGTATTTTACGGCAGTAAGTCACCAAGACAATCTTGTTGTCTTACTATGATGCAGACGAGAAGATTACTTAAGAAAGGTTGCGTGTGTTATTTGGCCTATGTGGTCGATACTCGTCAGGTCGGGGATGAGATGAGTCAAATACCAGTCGTGAGAGATTTCACCGATGTCTTTCCCGATGAACTTCCGGGACTGCCGCCGGATAGGGAAACCGAGTTCGTGATCGATTTGGCACCGGGAACCGCACCAATATCTAAGCCGCCGTATCGAATGGCACCTGTAGAAATGAAAGAGTTGATGGTGCAACTGCAGGAATTGTTAGATAAAGGATATATCAGACCGAGTGTGTCCCCATGGGGAGCGCCAGTTCTGTTTGTAAAGAAGAAAGATGGTTCTATGCGACTTTGTATCGACTACCGAGAGTTGAACAAAGTTACGATTAAGAATAGGTATCCGCTTCCTAGGATTGACGATCTATTTGATCAACTTAAGGGAGCGAAATACTTTTCAAAAATCGACTTGAGAACAGGCTATCATCAGCTGAAGGTGAGGCAAGAAGATATCCCGAAGACTGCATTCAGAACTCGTTACGGGCACTTCGAGTTCCTGGTAATGTCATTTGGATTGACGAATGCACCAGCAGCATTTATGGATATGATGAACAGAGTGTTCAAGCAGTACTTGGATAAATTCGTAGTCGTATTCATCGATGACATCTTGGTGTATTCAGAAACAGAGGAGGAGCATGCTGAACATTTAAAGATTGTATTAGAAGCTCTCAGGAGGGAGAAATTGTATGCAAAGTTTTCTAAGTGTGAGTTTTGGTTGCAGAGAGTGCAGTTTCTGGGTCATGTCATAGACAAGAATGGTGTTTCGGTGGACCCAGCAAAAGTAGAAGCAGTTATCAACTGGGAACAGCCGAAAACGCCGACGGAGATCCGGAGTTTCTTGGGATTAGCGGGATACTATCGGAGATTCATCCAGGATTTTTCAAAGATAGCATCGCCGTTGACCAATCTCACCAGGAAAACAGTCAAGTTTGTTTGGTCGGAGAAGTGTGAGGAGAGTTTCATGGAGTTGAAGAAGAGACACAGCCAAGCACCAGTGTTGACCTTACCAGACAACACGGGGGGTTTCGTAGTGTATAGCGACGCGTCACACAAGGGTCTTGGCTGTGTGTTGATGCAACACGGCGAGGTAGTGGCGTACGCATCACGTCAGCTGAAGGATTATGAGAAGGGTTACCCGACTCACGACCTGGAGTTAGCCGCGGTGGTGTTCGCCTTGAAGATTTGGAGGCACTACCTATACGGGGAGAAGTGCGAGATATATACAGATCACAAAAGTCTGAAATATATCTTCACTTAAAAGGAGCTGAACATGAGGCAGCGCCGATGGTTAGAATTGATCAAGGACTATGACTGTGAAATTCTGTACCATCCAGGCAAAGCGAATGTAGTGGCTGATGCCTTGAGTAGAAAGGGCAAGGTGAAGTTGATGCAGCTGACGGTTCAAGAGGAATTGGTAAAGGACTTTGAACGTCTGGAACTGGAGGTTAGGTATCCAATGGAGGCGGACGAAAAATTGTTTACTGTAACGGCAGGTCCGACTCTACTGGATAAGATACAGGAGGCTCAAGAATTTGATGAAGAATGCATTGACATTAAGAAACAATTATCGGAGGGAAAAGCATCGAAGTACAAGGTTGACAGCGCATGATTGCTGAGATTCGAGGGAAGGATCTGGATACCCTACGTACCAGACTTAAGGGAAGAAATTTTGCAAGAGGCTCATAATACGAGATTTTCGGTACATCCGGGTAGCACCATGATGTATCAAGATCTTCGTCAACATTATTGGTGGCCGCACTTGAAAGGGGAAGTCGCAGAATTCGTCAGCCGGTGTTTAACTTGTCAGAGAATCAAGGCAAAGCACCAGCGGCCGAGCGGATTATTGCAACCCTTGGAGATTCCAGAATGGAAGTGGGAGCACATTACTATGGATTTTGTGGTAGGACTCCCGACAACCCAAAAAGGTTTAGACGCCATCTGGGTGATCGTAGATCGTTTGACTAAGTCTGCCCATTTTCTACCAATCAAGATAAGGTACAAATTGGAACAGCTGGCGAAACTTTACGTGAAGGAAATAGTGTCACGACATGGAGTGCCGGTATCTATTGTGTCTGACAGGGATCTGCGCTTCACGTCAAATTTTTGGAGAAGTCTGCAGGAAAGAATGGGAACACAGTTGAGGATGAGTACGGCGTATCATCCTCAGACGGATGGTCAGAGTGAACGAACAATTCAGACCCTAGAGGATATGCTCCGGGCAGTTGTGATGGATTTAAGTGGCAGCTGGGACGATCATTTGCCACTGGTAGAGTTCGCTTATAACAATAGCTATCACGCTAGCATCGGTATGCCACCATATGAAGCGTTATACGGGAGGAAGTGTCGAACGCCGTTGTGTTGGGATGAAGTTGGTGAACGGAGGTTGTTGGGACCAGAATTGGTACAACAAACCGTGGAAATCATTAAAGTAATAAGGCAACGGTTAGTAGCAGCCCAGGATCGTCAAAAGAAGTATGCCAACTTACATCGTCAGAAACGAGACTTTGAAGTTGGTAGCTTTGTGTTTCTGAAGGTATCACCCTGGGAAGGAAAAATCCGTTTTGGTAAGAAGGGCAAATTGCGCCCTAGGTTCATAGGACTGTTCGAGATTTTGAGGCGAATCGGCGAAGTGGCGTACGAGGTAGCATTACCTCCTGAACTTGAGCACATCCACAACGTGTTCCACGTATCAGTGTTGCGTCCGTATAAGCCAGATTACAAACATGTTATTTCCTATGAACCAATTCAAGTCGAAAGAGATTTATCGTACGAGGAGATTCCTGTTCAAATAATGGATAGAAAAGAACAAAAGCTGAGGAATAAAATCATTCACTCGGTGAAAGTCCTCTGGAGAAACCACGCGGTAGAAGAGGCTACGTGGGAACTTGAAGAGAAGATGAGAGCAAACTATCCGCGATTATTTGAGTAACCTTAGATTGAAATTCCGAGGACGGAATTTTTATAAGGGGGAGAGGATGTAATGCCCAGGAATTTTTAAAATCCTGTACAATTTATTTTAACGTATGAAATTCGTTTTATTTAATTTAACGAATTTAATTGGATCCATGTGGGTATTATTATTTAATTATATAAATACGTGGTCCAATAATTTTCTGTGCATTAAAGGGATTCACTGATAGTTAAATAATTAGTGAGTTAACCCTAAGAATTTAATTGCAAGAAAATTAGGAAGAAAATTAATAAATAATTTTATTTTATCATTATCGAATTAAATAATTCGAATAACGAATTATGGTTAAAATAAATATTTTAATTAATGAAATTAGTTATCTAAATTGAATACTAGAAATATAATGTTGTTAATTTAATTGGGCCACCTTTCTCTCATAAGGGATTAGCCATTTCCTTCTATTTATTTTTGGATTGGACCCAAATCCTAAATGAGCTGAGCCTAATTCCCACTTATTTTCCGTTGGGCCGGACCAAATGGGCTGGGTAAGTCTTATGAATTAAATCAATGGGCTGAGCCCATTTTGTTTCTTTTGTGTTTCAGTCGGGTGGACTCAAATAAACAGGTTGAGTTCATTTCTTTCAATTTGGGGAAACTGGTAAGCAAAGTGGGGAGACCGGTTATAGGGTTCAACCGAGCAATCGATTTGGGAAATCAGTCAAGAAGAGGGCAAATCGACAGCAGAGCAAGAGAAGGGGTTTTAAGCCCTAGCCTCTCGACCCAGACCTAGCCTCAGTCGAACGGAGAGAAGTGAAGGGGGAAAGTGGGCGACAGGTCGGCGTGATGGGGCTGGTGTGACAGCGTGATGGTTCGAAGGGACCGGCGACGCGATTGAGAACGACCAGCGACCGAGCAACCAACGGACGGACCAAAGGATTGTTAAGCGCGGCGATTTGACCAGTGAGCGCACACGGCTCAACGAGCTGCCGGCAGTTCAGTGGTTGAGTTGACAACGGGTCGACAGCTTCTCTCTCCCTACCGTCGGTTAATAACTTGGCCAGGTAGGGTATTGTCCAATGTTTGGGTAAAATTTCGTCTATAAATTGAACCCTAAACCATAAACCAAAGTTGCCGATTTTCCTACGAGGTGAATCTCAAATTTAGGGAAAGTTAAGATTTCAAATTAGGGCAAGAAAGCGGTCACTGAGAGAAGAGAGAACAAGGAGATTGATTTCGAATGCCCGCTGGATTCGTCGATTATTTTGGAAGGAAAAGGCGGACTGCAATTCGATCGAGTCCAAGGTAGCGATCTTAGGCTTAATTTGTTCTTCCTTCTCTGATTGTTAGTGTAATCATTAAATTATGTTGCTTTTGTTGGATCTACAAGGCTGGTATTGTGTTGTATGGGTTTGTTTTGATTAAGAAGTCTGATATTGAATTACGTTTGGTTGATTTCCGAATTCTGTTGCTAATTGGATTGGGATACCATGTAATCCCTGTTTTATTTTGGAACATTAATAAGTACACATACTGCTTGTTGTAATGTCTATAAGGGCCAATTCTGTATCTCCAATCTTATCTTGAATGACTTGCTAGGCGTATATAAATTATAGCATGTTGTTTTACTGTGTGTGCCTTGCTTGCAATGTTGTCTGGAATCGGGCGGGTGTTTAGCGCCTTGGCTCGTGGGCGTTGTGGTTGTGTGCAGCGCGAGCGGCAGTCGCGCCCTATGGCGCCTTGGTGCTGATGGGTTGAGCACACGGCCAGACGGTACGGTGGGGGGCTGGATGGGGGTCAGCTGTTGGATGAAGGCCACATGACCCTTCCTAAAATGATTAACACCGTTTCAAACACTAACACTGTTAAGTTGGTAATACTATTAGCTTAATTATTGGGAATTATTTGAATGAGTAAAAATTAATAAATAATTATTTATTATTAGATAATAAATAAAGATACTAAATATTTAATTATGGTTTAATTAATATTAAATAATAATTAAGTATGAAGATAATTGATAAGATAATTATTTATTATTTAGCAATAAATAATAAATAAAGAGACTAAATAATGAGTCACTATTTAGTTAATATTAAATAATAATATAGTTAATAAATAATTGTTTATTATTTTCCCAATAGGTAATGAATAAAGATGATAAAGATTTAATTATTATTTAATTCATATTAAATAATAAGATAAATTTTGTTACTTAAATAAATAATCGATTATTGTTCAACCATCATTAATTAAGTATGAACAAAGTTAATAAAATAATTATGTATAATTATCAATGAATAATGAATAAGGTAATAAATATTTAAATTATATTAAATAATATGGTTAGTAAATAATTATTTATTATTCTTCAATAAATAATAAATAAAGATAGTTAGTTATTACTTGATAATAAATGAAGCTAATGATCATGTATTAAAGAATAAAGATAATAAAAATTTAAATTATTATTTGATCGATATTGAATAATAATCAAATATGAATGAATGAGTAAATTAATTATTATTTATCAATAAATAATAAATAAGGATAATAAATATTCAGGAATAATAGTAATAAAATAATTATTTGTTAATAATAAATAAAGATAATAAATATCTAATTATTATAATTAAGTATGAATAAGCTAATAAGGATAACAATTACTTAATCATTAATGAAATAATGATTAAGTATGAGGAAGATTAATGAGTTAATTATTTGGCCTTAATAAATAAAGATAACAAGCACTCAATAATTATTCAATAAATATTTAATAATAATTAAGTGTGTAGAATTTATACATTGAATATTTAATTATTGTTGAATAAGGGACCAAGTGTAATAATTACTCAATTACCCTTACGGTGAATAGTAATTAAGTAAATAAAAGATTAAGTAAGAAATCAACTACTATTTAGTTGTTATCAAATCATGTTAAATTTATTAATTATTTTGTAACTAATAAATAAGAAATTTTAACCCACATTTAGAAGGGTACTCAAACGATAGGCAACCATGATTAACTATTGTTTATTTTAAATAATAGCTAGAGGCCATTAAATTAAATTTTGTTTAGCTGATGGCTATGTAGTAATTAAATGTATTCGGTGAATTGTTTATCTGCTAAATAAATAACATAAGTGGGTACAATTACGCAATGCTAATGGATAAACCAACTCTACAAACTGATAGGTTATCCAAGGTCAAGTAATTAAAGCTAAGACTTAATTGTAGCTGAGAAAACAGGCAAGTTCCTAACCCTAAACTTCTTACATTATTGCAAGTTCTTCTTTACTCAACTTTTACATTGAGCAAATTTCTAAGCCTTATGCACCATTTCTAATTCGTGCAAAAAGGTATATATGTACTGTTGCAAGTTATTCTTTAAGCTTGAGTTTTTATCTCCAAGCATGCCTTAAGTGGTCTAATTACTTTCAAAATTATTCCACATCTGCATATTTATTGACATACGCACTCGTGCATTTGAAATTCGTATATTTAAATTCAGGAATTTATAAACCATTCATGGTTAAGTCTGAACCCTTGTCCGGTCAGACAAATATGTGAGAATTTATAAAAGCTATCTGAACCAATCAATGGTAAGGATTCTTAGACTGTATGAACACCCCTTTATTTATAGGGGAGTACCCCACGTACCGTATATAAGGTACAAATAGCAGAATTAAATGTTATGCATATACATAAGGTACGCGAGGCTGATCCCCTCAAATACGTTATTCTGTAGCCAGTAACCAGAGGGTCAACCAGCTATTGACTCCTTTAGAAGTTACCGTTCAAAGTCTATTTGACTATCAATTGTTCTAAAAGCAATTATTGTTCTTGCTTCTGATTTTTCTAATGTTGAAATTCCTTAATATCCCTTCATCATGATATATCCTTATTGTCATACTTTAAACTTGCTGGGCAAACTCGTTGCTCATTCTTGCTATATCATGATCTCATTGCAGCTAAACCCGAGACGTCAGGAAAGAACAAAGGGAAGGAAAAGATGAAGTGATAGACTTAATGTAGCAGGAAATAAAATTTTGTGTAGTTAATTATTGTAATGTAATTTAATCCCTGATAGTTATTAGGGTACGGGTTGTGTATGTGTTTAAGGTTATTTGTATTTTGGGACTAGTAACACCTTGTAATGAACAACGTATGTTTATTTTATTCCGCATTTTAGTTACCATATGTTGTTAGAGGTGAATGTTTGTATTGGATCGTGATGACCGGATCCGGGTATTTGGAGACCCGAATTTGGGGGCGTCACAAAAGTTCACTAGAAATCCAATTTTGAAACAAAAATAAACTCCTTTATTCTAATCAAAATTTAAATCATAATAAACTTATTTATTTTATTTTATCCAATTTTGAATAAAAATAAACTCCTTTATTTTTTTAATCAAATTCCAAATCAAAATAAACTCTTTTATTTCAATTAACATGGAATTCAATTTCAAGTTCAAAACAAACTCTTTTATTTTAACTTAAAATTGTTGGAAAATAAAATATGTTGAATCCTATTCCTTATCAAAATAAACATCTTTATTTTTAAGGAAACATGGAATCGTATTCCATATGTGAATAAACTCCTTTATTCTAGGAAACATGGAATCCTATTCCATATGTGAATAAACTCTTTTATTCTTAATTTATATCAATTAAATAAACCATTTATTTTAATTGAAGAATAAATTATTATTTTCGGATTCTGCCGTCCGGCGCAGCTGCGCCCAGAATGAACTGGGACACGGCGCAGCTGCGCTGAACCCCAGAAAAAACTGATTCTGGGTTTGGGCGCAACTGCGCTCCAGAATGAACTGGAGCCGGCGCAGCTGCGCCGCAACGCTGATTCAGAAAAAATTTATTCTGCCCAAAAATTTCGATCCAATCGCATATCAAACATACATGGAATCATCATAATCGATAATTAGCACAAGGTTAGGCTCTGATACCACTGTTAGGTTTGTATATGGCGCGAATATGCAATCAAATTACATAAATTGTGCGGAAGCGCGATAAAACGGATTTTAAAATTTTTCATACAAACCATCACCATGATCATCCTTGTGATTAATTATCAATTAAACGAAATATATAGAGATATAGAATTATACCCTTGTAGAACCATGCTTCCACATGTACGAGTTCACCTCCAAATCCTTCGCGTTCTCCTTGAATTTCACCAATGAGATTCCTTCCTTTGATCAACGTTAGCCACCCAAGTGTTTGGCCTCTAGAGGTGATCCACCATGGAATAATAGTTATTCAAGAAGATGGGTGTTGGCAAAACCCAAGTTTCTATCTCTATAGAAATTGCAAGTACTCTCTCTTTCTCCAATTCATATGGAAGAGTGTGTAACTGTCTAACAGTCTGACTGTCTAACCCTAAATCATGATAAGACTCCTCTTATTTATAGATATAGGGAACCCTCCTAAACTATTTAGGATTAGGGTTTTTATTTTAATTAAACTCCTTTAATTAATTAAACTCCTAATCCAATTAGGAATTTATGAGAGAGTACTTCTATTAATTAATTCTCAATCCCTATTAGGAATTAAATAATAGTAATAGTAATAATAATAATAAGACTCCTCTTATTAATTTATATTTAATATTTCCAAAATATTAAATAATAAATATTAAGCTATTTAATTTATTCTATCTCCATAGATTAAATTAAATACACTTAACTTATTATTACAATTATGTCATTTACTTCTTAAATAAATATTTTCCTTTTGCGGTGTGACCCTTTAGGTTCTCCATATTAAACCGGTTGTGAATAAATCAATTAGAACAATTCTAATCTTATTTAAATAAATAAATTAAACTATTTAATTCATTTAAATAAATAATATTTATTCTACAATAAGGGTAAGCCCCCTTAGCGATCAACGACTTTCCAGATAATATAGATTTCAACATTAATCACAAAAGAACCTTTCAGTGAATAGTTACCGTACAATTCAATCCTTCTACCATACAATGTCCCAATTAAATATAAGACATGGAATTACTGTCAAGTCTTATTTTATTTAATTATATGTATTTCGATTCTGAAATGCACAACTCTGATTAATGCAAATTAGAAACTCCTTTCTAATTTCATTCTGCTTTGGCCAAAGACTTCTGAGTCGTCATTTATCGAATCACATAGGACATTCTCTGCTTTTACTAGAAGTGGTAGATTCTTTGTTGATCATTCACCTATCTCCATGTACAACTTATTATACCCAATCATACCCTTTGATATACCCTCAGGGTCTTAAGGGACATGTCAAAGTATAACTCATCATACACAAGATACTATGATGATCTCAAGTCCAAGGATCACTTGTACTACTATCACTAGAGGAATTCCTATTGACAGGCGAGTAAAACTCCATTAGGTATTCCTTAGCGAGTCACGTTCAGTGAACTTATTCTCTAATAAGCACCTATATACTTGCTTTAGTGTCTCCACACAAATGATTATGAGATCAATCATCCTCTTCATAAGAGCAAGCAACGTATGTACTAATCTATCCGGATTCACTAATCCCCTTTTTAGTAATCCAACGATTAGGAACGATTTTAGTTTGTGAGCTATCTAGAATTTAGATCTCATTAGCATGATCACCATTATGATTCTAAAAGCATTGCTCAAAACTATGGGTTTATCACATTTAATATAACAGCACCATGTTGATAAAGTAAAATGCCTTTAACAAACGAATAAGATTACAAAGTATATGCTACATCATATCAAATATGATTGGCTTGTGTGCATACTACTTTCAGGTTCATCTTCATTTTTTATAAAGCCAAACTTTTTGACTGCTTCATCAAAACGAAGATTCCAACTCTGAGAGGCTTGCTTCAATCCATAAATGGATCGCTGCAGCTTACATACCTTTCCAGCATCCTTTGGAGTGACAAAACCCTCAGGTTGTGTCATATACACATCCTCAAGGAGATTTCCGTTAAGGAAAGCAGTTTTGACATCCATCTGCAGATTTCGTAATCATAAAAGGCTGCAATAGCAAGTAAGATCCTGATGGATTTAACCATTGCCACTGGAGAGAAGGTTTCATCATAGTCAACACCTTGAACTTGTTTGAAACCTTTTGCTATCAGTCGGCCTTTATAGGTTTGTACATTACCATCCATGTCGATTTTCTTCTTGAAAACCCATTTGCACCCGATTGGTTTTACCCCTTCGGGTGGATCAACCAAAGTCCATACTTGGTTAGTATACATGGAGTCCATCTCAGATTTCATGGCTTCAAGCCATCTCTCAGAATCTGGTCCATTCATAGCTTCTTGGTAGGAAGCAGGTTCATCCTGATCTATGAGCATCACATCGCCGTTTTGAGTCACAAGAAATCCATAATATCTCTCGGGCTCTTGGCGTGTCCTATCAGATCTACGAATGCCTTGTGTAATTTGAGCAGATTCACTTTCCACAACATCTTGTTGTTTCTGCTCATGTTCCAACTCAGGTTCAATGATATTTTATGGTTCTCGAATTTCTTCGAGTTCTACTTTCCTCCCACTGTTTCCTTTAGAGACAAATTCTCTTTCTAGAAAAATACCAGTTCGAGCAACAACCATTTTGTTCTCAGAAGGTTTGTAGAAATAATACCCTTTTGTTTCCTTAGGGTATCCCACAAAATTACATTTCTCAGATTTAGGTCTGAGCTTGTCAGAAGCCAGACGTTTCACAAACGCCTCGCAACCCCAAATCTTCATGAAAGACAAACTAGGACGTTTTCCAGTCCACATCTCATATGGTGTCTTTTGAACCGTCTTTGTAGGAACACGGTTAAGTGTGAATGCAGCTGTCTCTAGGGCATGACCCCAAAAGCTTATTGGAAGATCTGCATGACTCATCATTGATCGTACCATGTCCAATAAGGTGCGATTTCTCCTCTCAGACACACCATTCCATTGTGGTGTTCCAGGTGGAGTGAGCTGTGATATAATACCACACTCCTTTAGAAGGTCATCAAAGTCTTGGTTTAAGTATTCACCTCCTCGATCGGATCGAAGGGCTTTTATGCTTTTGCCAAATTGGTTTTGAACTTCATTCTTGAATTCCTTGAACTTTTCAAAGGATTCGAATTTGTGTCTCATAAGATACACATATCCATATCTACTGAAGTGGTCAGTAAATGTAATGAAGTAATAGAACCTACCTCTTGCTAACGAACTCATGGGTCCACATACATCACTATGTATAAGTCCCAATACATCGCTAGCCCGTTCACTATGACCAGTGAAAGGAGCTTTAGTCATCTTGCCTAATAAACAAGACTCGCATTTCTCATATGATTCAAAATCAAATGAATCCAAAAACCCATCTTTATGGAGTTTGGATATGCGTTTCTCATTTATATGGCCTAAACGACAGTGCCAGAGATATGTCGGATTTGAATAATTTGATTTAAATCGTTTTGTATTTATGTTATAGATAGGCATTTTAAAATCAAGAATATAAAGACCATTAAACAATTGTGCAACACCATAACATATTTCATTTAAGTAAAACGAACAACTGTTGTTCTTTATTAAAAATGAAAAACCTTTCTTGTCCAAACAAGAAACAGAAATAATGTTTTTGCTCATAGCAGGCACATAATAACAATCCTCTAATTCTAATACTAGCCCAGTGGGCATTGATAAATGATAAGTCCCTACGGCTAGTGCAGTAACTTTTGCTCTATTCCCAACTCGTAGGTCAACTTCTCCTTTCGCCAAAGTCCTACTCCTTCGGAGTTCCTGCACATTAACATAAATGTGAGAACCACATCCAGTATCCAATACCCATGATGTAGAAGTAGACAAATTGACTTCTATAATATATATATACCTGAATCAGAAGTCACATTTCCTTTCTTTTTCTTCAGCTCTTCCAAATAAGCATAACAATTCCTCTTCCAGTGTCCAAGTTTTCCACAGAAGTGACAATCACCTTCTTTAGCCACCCCACTTGTAGGCTTTAAAGCCCGTTTGTTTTTGAAATTGGGTTTGGCACCAGATTTAGATCTTATATTTTTCTTGCCTTTCCTTTTTCCCTTAGCATTCCCCTTTGTTGGTCGATTTAGCTATCGATAAACACACACGTGCAAGTATACACGGTCAACAAGTAATATATGATAAGATATGAGTCGAACCCACAGGGAATTGTGACAAATAATAACCAAGTGCCAATCGTCTATCAAATTGATCTAATTTAAACAATGAAGATTTGATAATTTGTTGATTGGTTGAGTTCACAAGTCAAATAATGAGTAAAGTGCGGTAAAATATCAAGATAAAAGGGTCTAAGATTACAATTTCCCCCAACACGTCATTTGAATCTCCTAACTCTCTCTTTTCATTTAGTTATAGCATACGAATTGACAACCGAAAAGTCAAAACTACATAAGAGCCTCTGTCGATGGTCAATCACGAATCTTCCTAAGCGGTGTATAGGTATATGTCTATCCTATACACTATCAAGAGACTAATTTCAGGAATGATTACTAGACACGTGTCACCAAATCTAAGTAATCCTCCCTTCAATTACCAACTTTCACGTCGGAAGTCATTAAGACTAGATTCTCAATAGGTTGCATGCGGTAATTAGGTATATATCTATCCCAACTACTATCAAGATACCTATTATTGCAGATAATTAATAAGACACACGTCACTTAATCCAATTAATGACCCACAACAATCTATACTTTCACATGTTATCATAACTAGGTCTTAACCTATAATCCGTTCGTCAAGTTCATATAGGTTCCCACGGTAATTACGGGCCAAGCAATTAATCTAGAAGCAAAGGTTATGACAATCAATTCACACATGCATAACTAAAATCAATAGAGAGAGAATTCAATTCAAATTAAGTGTTGGGTTCCATTGCAATCTTAGAATAGAAGGTTAGTTCATGTTAGCTACAATAAACATCATTTTCAATTGATACATTGTCAAATTCGAATTACAAAGAAGATAGAAATCTAGAAATGAAACCACTTTTGGAGCTATTGAGTTGGTGTTCCTTTGGTTGCTGATGGTTTCCAACTCTCCACCTTGGCCTTGCAATTCTTCTTGACTGAGTTCCTTGGCTTTTGGCTTGATTTAGCTTGATTTGCAGCCTTGAGCTCTGTTGGTTGATGTATATTGTAGCCTCCCTCTTTCTAGCTCTCTTTGACAAGGCTTTCCTTCTTAGTTCTTTGGCTTTGGCTGAGTTTTCCTTGTATTGCAGCACATTTGCTCTCTATTTTGATGTTTCAGTCTAGCCTCCCTATCCCTTGATATCTGATATGAAGCTTAGAAGAGATTATATATAGCCTCCATCAAGAAACCCTAGCAAAAATCGGACAAAATGGAGCTCAGATCGCACTAAAACTGTGTCAGATCGCACTCAGCACGGCGTTGGCGCGCCCGCACGCCAGCGCGCGCGCCCGCGCCCAGCGCCTGGGCCGCACGCTGGCCGCACGCCCAACGCCGCACGCCCACGCCGCGCGCCCGCACGCCAGCGCGCGCGCCCGCGCCCAGCGCCTGGGCCGCACGCTGGCCGCACGCCCAACGCCGCACGCCCACGTCGCACGCCCATGCCGCGCGCCCGCACGCCAGCGCGCGCGCCCGCGCCCAGCGCCTGGGCCGCACGCTGGCCGCACGCCCACGCCCGCTGCCGAGGCCCCGCGCGCGCCCAACGCCGCACGCCCACGCCGCGCGCCCGCACGCCGCGCCCATGCGCCCGCGCCCAGCGCCTGGCGCCCAGCGCCCGCCGCACACGCCCGCACATGCCCGCACGCCCAGCGCGCCAACACGCCCGCACGCCCAGCGCGCGCCCGCACGCCGCGCCCATGCGCCCGCGCCCAGCGCCTGGGCCACACGCTGGCGCCCCGTCTGCCGCACGCCGTGCCCGCGGCTTGGTCGACGCCGCACGCCGTGCACGCTTTCCAACGCCGTGCACGCCCAACTTCCAAATGTCATCAAATTAAGCCCCGAGCATCGCCAAACATAAATTTTCACCGTGTTATCATTCGGGCACAGATATCTAAGCACGGGCTTGCCCTCGTGGCTTGGCCGACGCCGCATGCCGTGCACGCGTCCCGACGCCGTGCACGCCCAACTACCAAATGTTATCAAATTAAGCACCGAGCGTCGCCAAGCACAAATTTCCATCATACTACCATTCGGGCACATGCGTCCAAGCACGGACATTGAGTGAATATAAACAACGATCCGAGCGGTCTTTATCTCAATTCCTACAAACATAATAAAAATGCATCAAAGCAACATAAAACATGTAAAAATAACTAAAAACTAATTTATGTTGAAATAAGATAAAAATACATAAAAACCATATAAAATGCCTAAAGACTTGCAAATTATCAAGGCCAAAAGTACCCAAATTGTGTGTACAAAACACACTCATCACCCTTTTGCACCATCATTATGGGATCGGGTCCTGCCTTGTTCATGTTGTTCTCGGCAGTTCTTAACATGCTCAACAACTCAGTAAGTGGTTTCTCAATTTCATTCATGAGATAATTCATAACAAATTGAGAGTAGCTGTTGTTCAAAGATTGCAAAACAAGATCAGTTTGGGCTTCCTGAGTAATTGGAAAACCCAACCTATCAAGGTACTCAATATACCCAATCATTTTCAGAACATGTGGACCAACTGGATCACGATCACCCATCTTGCAGTGATACAACGCTTTGCTTGTATCATACCTCTCCTGTCGAGCAGGTCCTTCGAATAATTTCTTGAGATGCTCGATCATCTCATAAACATCCATTAACTCATGTTCCTTCTGAAGCTCAGAGTTCATAGTTGCTAGCATGAGACAACTCACGTCCAGAGCATCATATTGAAAATTAAGAACTTCTCGGAACTGCTGCAGAGAGCTATCATTGCGGAAGGGGGCAATGAAGCGGTGGCACGGTTCAACCAAGATAGAAAGAAGAGTCAGGAAGTAGCCAAGGCGGGGAGCAGCAGAGGCAGCAACCCCAATAAGCGTAAATGGAATGAAAGCCAATCGTCCGGGAGCAATAAATTCGGAGGAGAGGCTAAGAAGGGTGGAAGGTCCAGCAACTGCGAAAAGAATCACTCGGGGGAGTGTATGAAGGGGAAGAGCGTTTGTTACCGTTGTGGACAACCGGGGCACATGACTCCTCAGTGCCCTAACAAACAGAAAGGAGGATGTTTCTCTTGCGGATCACCCGACCACCAGATTAAAGATTGCCCAAAGAGAAAGGGTGACGTCGGGAGTGGCAACAGGAGCAACAACAACAGCAGAAACAACAACCGGCTGAGCTACGGGGCACCAGCCAGTCAAGCCAACAGACCCACAGCACGCACATTCAACATGACCGTTCAGGATGCAATAGAATCTAGGGACGTAGTGTCAGGTATCATCCCAATCAATGATATAAATGCATATGTGTTATTTGATTCGGGTGCTACCTGTTCTTTTGTGTCCGAAGAATTTGCTAATCAGTTAAATTTACCTCGTGAAAAGTTAGAACACCCTATGAACGTAGAAGTAGCAAACAAGGAAATTATCCCCGTAGAATGCATTCATAGGAATTGTTGTGCTGAATTACGAGGAGTTAAGCTCAATGTGGATCTGATACCAATTCGGCTGGAAAAGTTTGATGTAATCCTGGGAATGGATTGGCTATCAATTCACAGAGCAGTTATTGACTGTAAGAAAAAATGTGTATACCTGAAGACTCCTAACAAGTCGAAGGTGGTATTCTATGGTAATAAATCACCAAGACAATCTTGTTGTCGTACTATGATGCAAACCAAGAAATTTCTTAAGAAAGGTTGCATATGTTATTTGGCCCATGTGGTTGATACTCGTCAGGTCGGGGATGAGATGAGTCAAATACCAATCGTGAGGGATTTTGCCGATGTCTTCCCAGATAAGCTTCTGGGACTACCGCCGGACAGGGAAATCGAGTTCGTTATCGATTTGGTACCGGGAACTGCACCAATATCGAAGTCGCCGTATCGAATGGTACCTGTAGAAATAAAAGAGTTGATGGTTCAACTGCAGGAACTGTTAGAGAAGGGTTATATCTGTAGGGTTTTGGACACATAAACGCAGCGGAATTTAAAATTTTAAAACAATTTTCCGAAACCCTAAAACAGGATCCATGCGAAAAGAACAAATTAATTCAGAGGTTTAGATTTGTTTTACCGATTATCCGAGCTTGAATGGAATGATGAAATTCTGAACGGCTTCGAATCTCCAACGCAATCCAACAGAACTGCGTCTCTACGGTATCCACACGAACGTCCCACAAATCGTCACACGATCTGCAGCAAAGAGAACTTCGGTACTAGCCGCCAAGATCTGGATTTTCTCAAGTGTTGCTCTCAACTCTCTTTTCTAAAACGGCTAGGGTTTTTCTATTTAGTTTCACGTAAACAAGACTGCTGATATATCTGATATATATAGAGTCCAAAAGGTTAGGCAAAACCCTAATCCTATTAGAAAAGTAAAATCCGAATTTATATATATATATATTATATTTTAATTAAGTCTTACTTAATTAATATACATATATATACAAATTATCTTGTTAATTTAAATTCGTAATTTAAATACTATCAATCATATTGATATATTTAAATCCTTACAATTTAAATTAATTCTCTTTTAATTACGTTCTAAGTGTGTGACCCTATAGGTTATTATTATATTGGCAATAATTTTAAAACCATATTATAAAATTATAAACAGTGAGTGGCATCTAGTAATGCATCACTGCTACCCAAATAATAATAAGATCGGTGACTCGATGCAACCTTTTCGTGACCAATGTTTCAATGTAATTTAATCCTTTTAACCTTGACATCCTAGATTAAACTCGAGCCATAGAATGTGTCATACTCTTCATAATTTAATCTGAGTTTTCTTGATCAATGAGTAGACTATATGAAACAAATCACTATTTGAGCATGGTCATGCATTTCATAGTCCTACTCAATCAAGAGGCCTATGGATATCACCCCTAATATATAGGAGGGTTAAATTCCATCTAGATCACTCATATTCCTCACACGATTCATGACGTACCCAATAATCACCTTTATTGTCCACCCTATTAAAGGTGACCTTTGATGATATCAAAGTACATAAATTCTCGTATAGTAATATAGTGATTTCAGGTCAGAGGACCATTACATCATTGTCACTATGAGAATTGCTTATGACACTTTGCATAATGCTCCACATAGAATTCTCATGATGGGTCTGTCCAGTACATTGTTCTCTAACATGTACCTATGCATTGACTTAATATCTCATATATTAATGACCAATGAGATTTGGCCATCAGTCAATCCACATATTAGTCTCAATGTATCATTGTTGTCCCATTCTCAATGATACTCGACTAGGGACATTTAAGAGTAATGATACTTATTGTAATTATATAATCTCATATTCAAGTCACATACTTGAAGCTATATAATTTGTATCATTATGCTAAGGACTTTTATTATGTTAACATTTATATAACACAGTAAATGAAATCATAATAAAATAATTCATTTATTCAATCAAATATCAAGAGAAATGTTAAGCAATTACATTAAATAATTGGCCTTTAGGGCATAAACTCTAACAATATCAGACCGAGCGTGTCCCCGTGGGGAGCGCCAGTTCTGTTTGTAAAGAAGAAGGATGGTTCTATGAGGCTTTGTATCGACTATCGGGAGTTGAACAAAGTTACGATTAAGAATAGGTATCCGCTTCCTAGGATTGACGATCTGTTTGATCAACTTAAGGGAGCGAAGTACTTTTCAAAAATCGACCTAAGAACAGGCTATCATCAGCTGAAGGTGAGGCAGGAAGATATCCCGAAGACTGCATTCAGAACTCGTTACGGGCACTTCGAGTTTCTGGTAATGTCATTTGGACTAACAAATGCGCCAGCGACATTTATCGATATGATGAACAGAATGTTCAAGCAGTACTTGGACAAGTTCGTAGTCGTATTCATCGATGACATCTTGGTGTATTCAGAGTCAGAAGAGGAGCATACTGAACATTTAAAGATTGTATTGGAAGCTCTCAGAAAGGAGAAGTTGTATGCAAAGTTTTCTAAGTGTGAGTTTTGGTTACAAAGGGTGCAATTTCTGGGTCACGTCATCGATAAAAATGGTGTTTCAGTGGACCCAGCAAAGATAGAAGCAGTTATCAATTGAGAGCAGCCGAAGACGCCAACAGAGATCCGGAGTTTCTTGGGATTAGCAGGATACTATCGGAGATTCATACAGGACTTTTCAAAGATAGCATCGTCGTTGACCAATCTCACCAGAAAAACTGTTAAGTTTGTTTGGTTGGAGAAATGCGAGAAGAGTTTTATGGAGCTGAAGAAGAGGCTTAGCCAAGCACCGGTGTTGACCTTACCCGACAACACTAGGGGTTTCGTAGTGTATAACGATGCGTCACACAAAGGTCTTGGCTGTGTGCTGATGCAGCACGGCAAGGTTGTTGCGTACGCATCACGTCAGCTGAAGGATTATGAGAAGGGTTACCCGACTCATGACCTGGAGTTAGCCGCGGTAGTTTTTGCCTTGAAGATTTGGAGGCACTACCTGTACGGGGAGAAGTGCGAGATATATACAGATCACAAAAGTCTAAAATATATCTTCACTCAGAAGGAGCTAAACATGAGGCAGCGCCGGTGGATAGAATTAATCAAGGATTACGACTGTGAGATTATGTACCATCCGGGCAAAGCAAATGTAGTGGCTGATGCTTTAAGAAGGAAGGGAAAGGCGAAATTGATGCAACTGACAATTCAAGAGGAGTAGATAAAGGACTTGGAACGTCTGGAATTGGAGGTTAAGTATCCGATGGAGACATAAGAAAAATTATTTACCATGACGGCAGGTCCGACTCTACTGGATAAGATAAAGGAGGCTCAAGAATTTGACGAGGAGTGCATTGACATTAAGAAACAACTATCGGAGGGAAAAACGTTGAAGTACAAGATTGACAGCACAGGATTACTGAGGTTCGAGGGAAGGATCTGGATACCATACGTACCAGACTTAAGAGAAGAAATATTGTAGGAGGCCCATAATACAAGATTTTCGGTACATCCGGGTAGCACCAAGATGTATCAAGATATTCGTCAGCATTATTGGTGGCCGCATTTGAAAGGAGAAGTTGCAGAATACGCCAACCGGTGTTTAACTTGTCAGAGGGTCAAGGCAGAGCACCAGCGGCCGAGCGAATTGTTGTAACCTTTGGAAATTCCAGAGTGGAAGTGGGAGCACATCACAATGGATTTTGTGGTAGGACTCCCGACAACACAGAAGGGTCTAGACTCCATCTGGGTGATCGTAGATCGTTTGACCAAGTCTGCCCATTTTCTACCGATCAAGATCAGGTACAAATTGGAGCAGTTAGCGAAACTTTACGTAAAGGAGATAGTGTCGCGACATGGAGTGCTGGTATCTATTGTATCTGACAGAGATCCGCGCTTCACGTCAAATTTTTGGAGAAGCCTACAGGAAAGAATGGGTACACAGTTGAGAATGAGTACGGCGTATCATCCTCAGACTAATGGTCATAGCGAGCGAACGATTCAGACCCTGGAAGATATGCTCCGAGCAGTCGTGATGGACTTAGGGGGCAGCTGGGACGATCACTTGCCACTGGTAGAGTTCGCTTACAACAACAGTTATCATGCTAGCATTGGCATGCCACCGTACAAAGCGTTGTATGGAAGGAAGTGTTGAATGCCGTTATGTTGGGATGAGGTCGGTGAGCGGAGGTTGTTGGGACCAGAGTTGGTACAGCAAACCGTGGAAATCATTAAGGTGATAAGACAACGTTTAGTAGCAGCTCAGGATCGTCAGAAGAAGTATGCCGACTTACGTCGTCAGAAACGCGACTTTGAAGTTGGTAGCTTTGTGTTTTTGAAGGTATCTACCTGGAAAGGGAAGATCCATTTTGGAAAGAAGGGCAAATTAAGCCCTAGGTTCATAGGACCTTTTGAAATATTAAGAAAAATAGGCGAAGTGGCGTACGAGGTAGCATTACCTCCGGAACTTGAGCACATCCACAACGTGTTCCATGTATCAGTGTTACGTCCATATAAGCCAAACTACAAGCATGTTATTTCCTACGAGCCAATTCAAGTCGAAAAGGACTTATCGTACGAGGAGATTCCTGTCCAAATACTTGATAGGAAGGAGCAGAAGCTGAGGAATAAAATCATTCATTCTGTTAAAGTACTCTGGAGGAACCACGCGGTGGAAAAAGCCACGTGAGAACTCGAAGAGAAGATGAGAGCAAATTACCCGCAGTTATTTGAGTAACCTTAGATTGAAATTCCGAGGATAGAATTTTTGTAAGGGGGAGAGGATGTAATGTCCAGAAATTCTAAACCTTGTACCAATTTATTTTGATATATGAAATTCATTTTTATTTAATTTTACGGACTTAATTGGATCCATGTAGGTATTATTATTTAATTATATAATTATATGGTCCAATAATCTTCTTTGCATTAAAGGGGCTCACTAATAGTTCGAATAAATTAGTGAGTTAACCCTAAGAATTGGTTTACAAGAAAATTGGAGAAAAAACAAATTAAATAAATAATTTTATCATTATCGGATCTAATAATTCGAATGAGGGTTTATTGTCAAAATAAATATTTTAAACTATTAATTAATTGAGTTGGTTATTTAATACTAGGAGTATAATTACTAATGTATTGTCCCATTCCCTTCTTGAGTCGACTGACCCAACACCAATTGGGCTGGACCCATTCCTCTTTCACTTCCGGTCGGATCTTTGCAAACGGGTTGGGGCGGTCCATACCAGTAAATCATTTGGGGCTAATCAGAACTTCAGTATCAAATCAAGAAGGGGTTAGAAGAGAAGTAGGGGTTAACCAGCTGGTGTCGAGTAGGGGTCGCTAGGGCTGCAATCGGATGGAACGGGGGAGCGCGACCGGCGGCATAGGCGGGGAACGGAGCAGTGACCGGTGGCTATCCAAGAATCGAGGCGGGCGAAACCAGCGAGGGCATGGGCGACCGAGCGGCTATCGATCGGACCAAGGGTTTTAAGCACGGCGAATGACTCATGGGAACGCGCGGCTCGAGGGTTGCCGACCGAGCTTAGCTGGGCTTGGATGAGACTCTACGCGAACAGCCGAAACCCCCCACTCCCTCCTACCGTTGGTTACTGGGTTGTCAATAGGGGTATTACCCAGCGTATTGGACAAACCTACCTCTATAAATTAGAACCCACAAACCCTAGAAAGCTGCTGAAATTGTGAGTCCAAATTAGAGAGAGAGAAATTGCAGAAAGAAGAGAGAACAAGGGAAAATCAGCCGCGGGTTAGCTGGGAGGCGAATGTCCAATCTCGTCAATTATTTTGGGAGAAGAAGAAGGATAGCAAACCGTACCCCTTTTCGACTCAATAGGACCTTAAGGTATAACAATGGTTCGATGTTATACCAAGTTACTGTGATAATTTTCGTTGGTTTGTTTTTACTTTCCTTTTCTTTCCTTTGTGCTGGATTGTGTTGGGTTGTATTTGGGGAAGTCTGTGTATGAGAGCCATGAAAGGCCAAGAGGAACAAGGATGGATTTTGGTTGGGGAAATATCGTGTAATCACTGTTGTTTTTTTTTAACATTACTATGCACACAAACTGTTTGTTGAAATGTCTATAAGAACCAGCTTGTTAGTTTTGCCCATTTTGTTGATTCAGTGACCTACTAGGCTCATGTTAAGCAATTTGTTAGGCCTATAAATTCTAGTGTTTTGGCTGTGTGTGGCTAATTTGTGACTATTTGTGGCTGGGACCGAGCGGTGGGTTAGCGCCTAAGCTCGTGGGCGTCGTGCCTGTATACTGCGCGAGCGGCAGCCGCGCCCTGGGGTACCTCAGTGCTGATGGGCTAGGCAAGCAGCCAGTCGGCACCCCCCATATTGACTAATGTTATTATAATGTTGTTGCCTCTTGTAATGTCCGAGAATTTTAGACACTGTATCAAATTTATTTTTATAAATAAATTCATTTTATGCAATTTTATAAATTTAACTGGATCCACGTAAGTAGTATTATTCGAATTTATAATTTATCCTAATATTTAATTTCAAGAAAATTGGGGAATTAATTTGCGTTACTATTATCGGATCTAAATAATTCTCATGAAAAACTATTGTTGAAATAAATATTATAAATAGTTAATTAATTTAGTAATTGGTTCAATTTAAATGTTAGGAGAATAATGTTGGTAATTTTAATAAATAAGTTGGGCTGTGTTCTTTTATTTCAATTGACCCAAAATTTTAATTGGCAAAGCCCAAATTTTCGTTTGTATTCTTCTCTTGGGCCACCTTTTTGATTATTCCATCCGGCCCAATCTCAATTGGGTAAGCCCAATTGCCCTCCTACCGGGTCGAACCCATTTTGACCGGGTTGGATCCGTTCCCTTTGGGGTTATCAGTAGCCAAATTGGGGGGGGGGAAGTTTGATCGGTGAGATAACTTGGGGAAAGCCGAGCAAAAGCGACTCAAAGCCCTAAATCAATCAATCAACTGGAACCCTCAATCGAGCGAGGCAGAGGAGACGGGAAAAAGGGGCTGGTGTGACGGCACGACAGCGCAAAGGAAACCGGCGGCACGACTGGGAACGGGGCAGCGACCAAGCGCTCGACGAACGGACCAACGGTCCCTGAATTTCGGTGACACGACTAGGCTTAGACGCGTGTGGCTCGAGATTGGCCGGCCGGCGCTAGCTGTGAGGGGTTGGTCGATTACTGTCACTCGTTCCTACCGGCAGTCTTTGGTTAATCAAATGGGGTAATACCCCATTTAATTGGGTAAACGAAGCACTATAAATTGAACCCTCATTCCCATACCATAGCTGCCGATTCTTCCCCTGTTCTGTGAGTTCCAAATTAAAAAATAGAGATTTAAGGTTCGAATAGAGTGTGAATGTCCGGCTGGGTCAACTATTTTGGACGACGACGGAGAACGGCAAGTCGAATCACTCGAAGGTATACCGAACTATGATAGTTTTAGGTTTGGTACAAATTTTCCTTCCCTATTTCCTTCTTCTGTAACCAAATTAGTGCTGCCAGTTTAGTGGATTGGGTTCTTGGAAAATCTCTATAATTAGTTGGTATTGCTGACTGTATTAATCTGGTTAATTGGAAATTTTTTTCTGTGATTTGGATTTGTATGGTTCCCCTGTTTGGGACTGTACTATTTTGGGATTTGAATATACAATGATATTGTGTTGTGTTCCTCTGTTTATTGTAATTGAAGTATATCTTTCTTTCTTTTGGAAATCTGTGTATGGAATCCTTGGCGTGCTTAATCGATTCTGTTAATATTGTGGGAAGTCTGGGAATGAAATCCCTTGTTCGTTTAATTAATTTTGTTGCCAAATTCTTGTACTGTGTTGGGAAATTGTTAATGGTGAGCCCTAAGGGTTCTAGCAGTTGGTGATATTAGTTGTACTAAACATCTAATTTGGGATTGTATTTAAACATCTAGTATGGTATTGTGTTAAACCTTGTTGGGAATCTGGTGTTAATGAACTTTAAAAGTTCTGACAGTCGATTAGGTGCTGTATATATAGGTTAATATCAAATTTGTAATGCCCAGTGAGTGTTTGGTTTAATGCTTAAGCCAGTTTTGTTGGGTGTATGATAGTATTGTCTGTTGTGGGTAGTGCTGGTAAACATACAATTAATAAGCTGGAACAGGGGAGTATATATGCATATAGGCAGAACTCTGCCAAAATTTCCTTGTAGCTGGGTAATGAGCTGTTAGCTAATTCAATAATCGAATAGCTACTTGCTGTTTCAATAATAAATAGCAAATAAGATAATAAGTGTTTAAGCTATTATTCAGTTGACTTTAAAAAAAAATATATATATATATATATAATAATAATAATAATAATAAATATTTAATTATTATTTAATAATAATAATAATTAAATATGAATGAAGTTAATAAAATAATTATTTATTATTTGTTAATAAATAATAAATAAAGGTAATAAATATTTAATTATTATTTAATAATAATAATAATTAAATATGAATAAAATTAATAAAATAATTATTTATTATCTATAAATAATAAATAAAGATAATAAATATTTAATTATTATTTAGCAACAATAATAATTAAATATGAATTAATAAAATAATTATTTATTATAAATAAAGATAATAAATATTTAATTATTATTTAATAATAATAATAATTAAATATGAATAAAGTTAATATAATAATTATTTATTAGTTATTAATAAATAATAAATAAAGATAATAAATATTTAATTTTTATTTAGTAATAATAATAATTAAATATGAATAAAGTTAATAAAATAGTTATTTATTATTAATAAATAGTAAATAAAGGTACTAAGTATTTGATTATTATTTAATAATGATAATAATTAAGTATGAATAAAGTTATTGAATAAGGAGGAAATTAACTACTTAATCATTAATGAAATAATGATTAAGTATAAGGGAGATTTATAAGTTAAATATTTAGCTGTGGCCCTTTAAAAAAAAAAAAGATAATAAACACTTGGTGATTATTAATATTAAATAATAATTAAGTGTGTAACTTTATACATTAATTAATGTTGCATAAAGAACAAGGGTAATAATTACTAAATTACCCTAAGGTAAATAGTAATTAAGAGTAAATCAACAAAGAAACTGATCAATGGTTTTCTGTTATCTTTAAACCCAATAAATTTATTTTATAAGGATTGTTAAACCATACCTAGATACAATTAAAGGTAATAAATTGAGCATTCAAATGATAGTAATCATGATTAGCTAACAATTGTTTTTAATAGCTAAAGATCATCAATAATTTTCTGTCAGCTAATGTTAATTATTAATTAAATATAGGTGATGAATTTTACCTGTTGAGTAAAAGGTATAGTAAGAGGTGCCAATATACAACTGTTAATTGATAAATCGACTTTACCCGATGATAGGTCACTCGAGAGCAATTAATTAAAGCTAGACTTTATCTGTAGCTGAGCGAACAGGCAAGTCCTCTATCCCGAATTTTGATTTCTGCAAGTTCCTAACCCTAAACTTCTTACATTATTGCAAGTTCTTCTTTACTCAACTTTTACATTGAGCAAATTTCTAAGCCTTATGCACTATTTCTAATTCGTGCAAAAAGGTATATATATACTGTTGCAAGTTATTCTTTAAGCTTGAGTTTTTATCTCCAAGCATGCCTTAAGTGGTCTAATTACTTTCAAAATTATTCCACATCTGTATATTTATCGACATTCGCACTTGTGCATTTGAAATTCATATATTTAAATTCAGGAATTTATAAACCATTCATGGTTAAGTCTGAACCCTTGTTCGGTCAGACAAAGTATGTGAAATTTATAAAAGCTATCCGAACCAATCAATGGTGAGGATTCTTAGACTGTATGAACACCCCCTTTATTTATAGGGGAGTACCCCACGTACCGTATATAAGGTACAAATAGCAGAATTAAATGTTATGCATATACATCGGGTACGCGAGGCTGATCCCCTCAAGTACGTTATTCTGTAGCCAGTAACCAGAGGGTCAACCAGCTATTGACTCCTCTGGAAGTTATCGTTCAAAGTCTATTTGACTATCAATTGTTCTAAAAAGCATTTAATGTTCTTGCTTCTGATTATTCTATTGATGAAATTCTTTTAATATTCCTTCATCATGATATATCTTTATTGTTGCACATTAAACTTGCTGGGCAAACTCGTCGCTCATTCTTGCTATATCATGACTTCATTGCAGCTAAACCCGAGACGTCAGGGAAGAACAAAGGGAAAGAAAAGATGAAATGATAAACGTCTCGTAGCTGATTTTAGATTCATGTGTTAGTTAATTTTCTATTAATGTAATTTAAACCCTGCTAGCTATTTAGGGTATGGATTGTGTAAACGTTTAAGGTTATTCGTATTCTGGGACTAGTAACACCTTGTAATGAACAACGTATGTTTATTATATTCCGCACTTTTAGATATCATATGTTGTTAAAGGTGAATGTTTGTTTTGGATCGTGATGACCAGATCCGGGTATTTGGAGACCCGAATTTGGGGGCGTCACAGGTTGGTATCAGAGCCAGGTTATAAACTTTAGGATCGCGAAACCTAGGTTATAACCTTCATAGTAAACTCGTATCGAGTGGTAGGAGATAAATCGAGGAGATTTATCATATGTGGTTTTGATGAATTGGGGAATTCATCGAGTCGAGTAGTACCCAATGAAATATAACTTCATTTCTTCAATGAATATATTTTATTGTTGTACTAATGTTAGTTTTGTGTGTTGTAGGATGGCTGCTGTAGGGGAGACTAGTGGAGCCCGTGAGGAGGAGGAGACATATACAGACATACCAGTAGTTTCAGAGCAGCTGGTGGGCTATGCTCCTATTGCCCCGGGATTGTTACAGGAGGAGTCCGAGCCGGAGGAGGACTACCATAGAGAGCTACCAGAGCCAGTGGTAGGTAGGGTGATGAGGTCCGGTAGTGAGGACCCTGATGTTGATGAGGAGGAATCCCGAGGCCGAGGGAGAGGAGCCACCTGCTGATATCGACGGCATGGGGTCCACTGCTGATGATATCATCGAGGGGTTTGACGGACAGAAATGAGGAGCTGGAGGCTCGGATTTCTCATTTGGAGGAGCAAAACCAGACCCATCAGTATATGGAGGACCAGTACAGAGACCTGGCCTACCAGCTCGAGCATGATTTAGGGGTGGCCAAGGTACAGCTGCAGGGCTACGAGTCCTCAGCACAGCAGGTCGGACCACTGCTACATCAGCTAGTGGCCCGAAACGCTGAGTTGAGGGAGAGACTTGAGCAGCGGGATCTGCAGATCGCCCACCTGAGGGCGAAACAGGAGGCCATGAGGTTTGAGGCCGGACTGGAGGTGGCTGCGAGGATGCACGTCAGGGAGGCCTGGGCCAGGGAGGCCAGGAGGGTTGATCAGCTGGAGGACCAGCTTAGAGGCCAGGGCAGTGAGGATAGAGACCCTGGGGCATGCCTTGGATGCAGCCTACCGTAGACCCCGGACTGAGATAGGAGAGTCCAGCCGCTCGGTTCGCCGCAGGATCGGGGACGGAGCAGTCTCTTCTGGCCAGCAGGCTCGGATCCGTCATGATGTATAGTGATGGGATAGGATGGTTGTTTAGTTGTTAGTACAGTCAGTCCCACTTTTGTTTATGTTAGGGACATATTCATGTTTGTTTGTGAAACTTTATGTTTGTTGTTATGATTGGGGGTAGCAGTTAAACCCCAACTTTTGTGGTCTTGAGGGAGGAAAGGTTAGGATTCCCCACTTTTGTATAAGGGGATGATTTGTTGATAGGACAGATGGTGGCGCATTTATAGAAGTATGCCACAGGTTTAGTCATTGTAACAAAACGGTGGTATATGAATATAAATGCAGATGTTTCGCTTAAATCAAATGTGTTGATAAATATTTTACCTTTAATTGTCTATTTTAATAACCTATGTTGTAAAATGTGAATCTATAGGTAAAGGTTATCAGTTTCCTTATTCTAAACCATGCCAAGGGGAAGGCCACGTAACCGACAGGTCGAAGAGTCAGAAAGTGAGGTTGGAGACCAAACCAACCCAATGAGAATGTTCGCGGAAATGCTGGCCGAGGCTATGCAATCCAGACCACCACCTGAGAGAACCCAAGCTTGCAGCTGAGCCAACGCATCATCTGGCAAACTTTAAAGATTTCAAATTGGTCGGACCACCTGAGTTCAAGGGAACTCTTAACCCAATCGAGGCGCAGACCTGGATAGAAGAGATAGAGAAGGTCTTTGAAGTAGCAAGGGTGGTAGAGGAACAGAAAACAAGTTTTGCCACTTTCATGCTAAAAGGAGAAGCCAACTATTGGTGGAAGGCCAACAGAGGCCGAGTGGAAGAAGGCACTGTCGCTTGGGATCGTTTTAAGGAAATGTTCTTGGAAAATTACTTTCCAGAGAGCATGAAGCAGGAGATGGAGATCAAGTTCCTGGAAACTAAAACAAGGGAACATGTCTGTGGCTGAGTACGCAGCTAAGTTTAATGAGTTGGCACGGTTTGCAGCTCACCAAGTCAGCACCGAGGAAAGGAAAGCTCGCAGGTTTGAGCAGGGGTTGAAGCCATGGTTATACCGTTCTGTGGCGGTATTAAAAATCAGAACATTCGCAGAATTAATGGAGAGGGCAATCATTGCAGAGGGTGGCAGTGAGGCCCTGGCCAAATACAACCAAGAGAAGAAGAAAGGACATGAGGGCCCGAAGGCAGGGAGCAGCGGGGGCAGCAACCCCAATAAACGCAAATGGAGTGAGAGCCAATCTTTCGGGAGCAAGAAACCCGGAGGAAACCAGTCTGGAGGGGAGGCAAAGAAACCAGGCAGGTGCAATAATTGCGGCAAGAACCACACCGGGGAATGTTTGAAGGGAAGGAGTGTGTGTTACCGTTGTGGGCAACCGGGGCACATGGCTCCCCAATGTCAGAATAAGCCAAAGGGGGGATGTTTTTCAGGTGGAGCACCCGACCACCAAATGAGGGATTGTCCGAAGAAGAAAAGCGACGCCGGGAGTGGCAACCGAAATAACAACAACAGTGGAAACAGCAACCGATTGAACTACGGGCCACCATCCAGTCAAGCCAACAGGCCGACAGCCCGCACGTTCAACATGACTGTGCAGGATGCCATGGAATCCAAAGACGTGGTGTCAGGTATCATCCCAATCAATGATATAAATGCATATGTGCTATTTGATTCGGGTGCTACTTGCTCTTTTGTTTCCGAAGAATTTGCTAGACAATTAAATGTACCTTATGAAAAGTTAGAACACCCTATGAACGTAGAAGTAGCCAACAAGGAAATTATCCCCGTAGAATGCATTCATAAGGAATTGTTGTGCTGAATTGCGAGGATTTTAAGCTCAATGTGGATTTGATACCGATTCGACTGGGAGAGTTCGATGTAATCTTGGGAATGGATTGGCTATCAACCCACGGAGCAGTTATTGACTGTAAAAAGAAATGTATACACCTAAAGACTTCTAATAAGTCGAAGGTGGTATTTTATGGCAGCAAATCACCAAAACCATCTTGTTGTCTTACTATGATGCAAACAAGGAGATTACTGAAGAAAGGATGCGAGTGTTATTTGGCCCATGTGGTCGATACTCGTCAGGTCGGGGATGAGATGAGTCAAATACCAGTTGTGAGAGATTTCACCGATGTCTTTCCCGATGAACTTCCGGGACTGCCGCCGGATAGGGAAACCGAGTTCGTTATCGATTTGGCACCGGGAACCGCACCAATATCGAAGCCACCGTATCGGATGGCACCTGTGGAGATGAAGGAGTTGATGGTGCAACTACAGGAACTGTTGGATAAGGGTTATATCAGACCGAGCGTGTCCCCGTGGGGAGCGCCAGTTCTGTTTGTAAAGAAGAAAGACGGTTCAATGAGGCTTTGTATCGACTATCGAGAGTTTGAACAAAGTTACGATTAAGAATAGGTATCCACTTCCTAGAATTGACGATTTGTTCGATCAACTCAAGGGAGCGAAGTACTTTTCAAAAATCGACTTAAGAACAGGCTACCATCAGCTGAAGGTGAGGCAGGAAGATATCCCGAAGACTGCATTCAGGACTCGTTATGGGCACTTCGAGTTCCTGGTAATGTCTTTTGGGTTGACGAATGCGCCAGCAGCATTCATGGATATGATGAACAGAGTGTTCAAGCGGTACTTGGGACAAGTTCGTTGTCGTATTCATCGATGACATCCTGGTGTATTCAGGAACAGAGGAGGAGCATGCTGAACACTTAAGAGTTGTATTAGAAGCTCTCAGGAGGGAGAAATTGTACGCAAAATTTTCGAAGTGTGAGTTTTGGTTGCAGAGGGTACAGTTTCTGGGTCATGTTATAGACAAGAATGGTGTTTCGGTGGACCCAGCAAAAGTAGAAGCGGTTATCAACTGGGAACAGCCGAAGACGCCGACAGAGATCCGGAGTTTCTTGGGATTAGCGGGATACTATCGGAGATTCATCCAGGATTTTTCAAAGATAGCATCGCCGTTGACCAATCTCACCAGGAAAACAGTCAAGTTTGTTTGGACGGAGAAGTGTGAGGAGAGTTTCATGGAGTTGAAGAAGAGACTCAGCCAAGCACCAGTGTTGACCTTACCGGACAACACTGGGGGTTTCGTAGTGTACAGCGATGCATCACACAAAGGTCTTGGCTGTGTACTGATGCAACACGGCAAGGTCGTGGCGTACGCATCACGGCAACTGAAGGACTATGAGAAGGGTTATCCGACTCATGACTTGGAGTTAGCAGCGGTAGTTTTCGCCTTGAAGATTTGGAGACATTACCTATACGGGGAGAAGTGCGAGATATATACAGATCACAAAAGTCTGAAATATATCTTCACTCAAAAGGAGCTGAACATGAGGCAACGCCGATGGTTAGAATTGATCAAGGACTACGACTGTGAAATTCTGTACCATCCGGGCAAAGCAAATGTAGTGGCTGATGCCTTAAGTAGGAAAGGCAAGGTGAAATTGATGCAGCTGACAGTCCAGGAGGAGTTGATACGGGACTTTGAACGTCTGGAGCTGGAAGTTAGGTATCCAATGGAGGGGGACGAAAAGGTGTTCGCCGTGACGGTAGGTCCAACTCTACTGGATAAGATACAGGAGGCTCAGGAATTTGACGAGGAATGCATTGACATTAAGAAACAGTTATCGGAGGGAAAAGCCTCGAAGTATAAGGTTGACAGCACAGGATTGCTGAGATTCGAGGGAAGGATCTGGATACCCTATGTACCAGACTTAAGGGAAGAAATTTTGCAAGAGGCCCATAATACGAGGTTTTCGGTACATCCAGGTAGCACCAAGATGTATCAAGATCTTCGTCAGCATTATTGGTGGCCGCATTTGAAGGGGGAAGTTGCAGAATTCGTCAGCCGGTGTTTAACTTGTCAGAGGATCAAGGCTGAGCATCAACGACCGAGCGGATTGTTGCAACCCTTAGAGATTCCCGAGTGGAAGTGGGAGCACATCACAATGGATTTGTGGTGGGACTTCTAACAACGCAAAAGGGTCTAGACGCCATCTGGGTGATCGTAGATCGTTTGACCAAGTCTGCCCATTTTCTACCGATCAAGATCAGGTACAAGTTGGAACAGCTGGCGAAACTTTACGTAAAGGAAATAGTATCACGTCATGGAGTGCCGGTATCTATCGTGTCCGACAGAGATCCGCGCTTCACGTCAAATTTTTGGAGAAGCCTGCAGGAGAGACTGGGAACACAGTTAAGAATGAGTACGGCATATCATCCCCAGACTGATGGTCAGAGTGAGCGAACAATTCAGACCCTAGAGGATATGCTCCGGGCAGTTGTAATGGATTTAAGTGGCAGCTAGGACGATCACTTGCCCCTGGTAGAGTTCGCTTATAACAATAGCTATCACACTAGTATTGGTATGCCACCGTACGAAGCATTGTACGGAAGGAAGTGTCGAACACCGTTGTGTTGGGATGAAGTTGGTGAGCGGAGATTGTTGGGACCAGAATTGGTACAACAAACCGTGGAAATTATTAAAGTAATAAGACAACGGTTAGTTGCAGCCCAGGATCGTCAGAAAAAGTATGCCGACTTACATCGCCAGAAAAGAGACTTTGAAGTTGGAAGTTTTGTGTTTCTGAAGGTATCTCCCTGGAAAGGGAAGATCCGTTTTGGGAAAAAGGGTAAATTGAGCCCTAGGTTCATAGGACCGTTCGAGATTCTGAGGAGAATAGGCGAAGTGGCATACGAGGTAGCATTACCTCCTGAACTTGAGCACATCCACAACGTGTTCCACGTATCAGTTTTGCGTCCGTATAAGCCAGATTACAAACATGTTATCTCCTATGAACCAATTCAAGTCGAGAGAGATTTATCGTACGAGGAGATTCCTGTTCAAATACTGGATAGAAAAGAGCAGAGGCTGAGGAATAAAATCATTCACTCGGTGAAGGTTCTCTGGAGAAATCACGCGGTGGAAGAAGCCACGTGGGAGCTCGAAGAAAAGATGAGAGCAAATTACCCCCAGTTATTTGAGTAACCTTAGATTGAAATTCCGAGGACGGAATTTTTATAAGGGGGAGAGGATGTAATGTCCGAGAAATTTTAGGACACTGTATCAAATTTATTTTTATAAATAAATTCATTTTATGCAATTTTATAAATTTAACTGGATCCACGTAAGTAGTATTATTCGAATTTATAATTTATCCTAATATTTAATTTCAAGAAAATTGGGGAATTAATTTGCGTTACTATTATCGGATCTAAATAATTCTCATGAAAAACTATTGTTGAAATAAATATTATAAATAGTTAATTAATTTAGTAATTGGTTCAATTTAAATGTTAGGAGAATAATGTTGGTAATTTTAATAAACAAGTTGGGCTGTGTTCTTTTATTTCAATTGACCCAAAATTTTAATTGGCAAAGCAAAATTTCCGTTTGTATTCTTCTCTTGGGCCACCTTTTTGATTATTCCATCCGGCCCAATCTCAATTGGGTAAGCCCAATTGCCCTCCTACCGGGTCGAACCCATTTTGACCGGGTTGGATCCGTTCCCTTTGGGGTTATCAGTAGCCAAATTGGGGGGGGAAGTTTGATCGGTGAGATAACTTGGGGAAAGCCGAGCAAAAGCGACTCAAAGCCCTAAATCAATCAATCAACTGGAACCCTCAATCGAGCGAGGCAGAGGAGACGGGAAAAAGGGGCTGGTGTGACGGCACGACAGCGCAAAGGAAACCGGCGGCACGACTGGGAACGGGGCAGCGACCAAGCGCTCGACGAACGGACCAACGGTCCCTGAATTTCGGTGACACGACTAGGCGTAGACGCGTGTGGCTCGAGATTGGCCGGCCGGCGCTAGCTGTGAGGGGTTGGTCGATTACTGTCACTCGTTCCTACCGGCAGTCTTTGGTTAATCAAATGGGGTAATACCCATTTAATTGGGTAAACGAAGCACTATAAATTGAACCCTCATTCCCATACTATAGCTGCCGATTCTTCCCCTGTTCTGTGAGTTCCAAATTAAAAATAGAGATTTAAGGTTCGAATAGAGTGTGAATGTCCGGCTGGGTCAACTATTTTGGACGACGATGGAGAACGGCAAGTCGAATCACTCGAAGGTATACCGAACTATGATAGTTTTAGGTTTGGTACAAATTTTCCTTCCCTATTTCCTTCTTCTGTAACCAAATTAGTGCTGCCAGTTTAGTGGATTGGGTTCTTGGAAAATCTCTATAATTAGTTGGTATTGCTGACTGTATTAATCTGGTTAATTGGAAAAATTTTTCTGTGATTTGGATTTGTATGGTTCCCCTGTTTGGGACTGTACTATTTTGGGATTTGAATATACAATGATATTGTGTTGTGTTCCTCTGTTTATTGTAATTGAAGTATATCTTTCTTTCTTTTGGAAATCTGTGTATGGAATCCTTGGCGTGCTTAATCGATTCTGTTAATATTGTGGGAAGTCTGGGAATGAAATCCCTTGTTCGTTTAATTAATTTTGTTGCCAAATTCTTGTACTGTGTTGGGAAATTGTTAATGGTGAGCCCTAAGGGTTCTAGCAGTTGGTGATATTAGTTGTACTAAACATCTAATTTGGGATTGTATTTAAACATCTAGTATGGTATTGTGTTAAACCTTGTTGGGAATCTGGTGTTAATGAACTTTAAAAGTTCTGACAGTCGATTAGGTGCTGTATATATAGGTTAATATCAAATTTGTAATGCCCAGTGAGTGTTTGGTTTAATGCTTAAGCCAGTTTTGTTGGGTGTATGATAGTATTGTCTGTTGTGGGTAGTGCTGGTAAACATACAATTGATAAGCTGGAACAGGGGAGTATATATGCATATACGCAGAACTCTGCCAAAATTTCCTTGTAGCTGGGTAATGAGTTGTTAGCTAATTCAATAATCGAATAGCTACTTGCTGTTTCAATAATAAATAGCAAATAAGATAATAAGTGTTTAAGCTATTATTCAGTTGACTTTAAAAAAAAAAAATATATATATATATATATAATAATAATAATAATAATAAATATTTAATTATTATTTAATAATAATAATAATTAAATATGAATGAAGTTAATAAAATAATTATTTATTATTTTGTTAATAAATAATAAATAAAGGTAATAAATATTTAATTATTATTTAATAATAATAATAATTAAATATGAATAAAATTAATAAAATAATTATTTTATTATCTATAAATAATAAATAAAGATAATAAATATTTAATTATTATTTAGCAACAATAATAATTAAATATGAATTAATAAAAATAATTATTTATTATAAATAAAGATAATAAATATTTAATTATTATTTAATAATAATAATAATTAAATATGAATAAAGTTAATATAATAATTATTTATTAGTTATTAATAAATAATAAATAAAGATAATAAATATTTAATTTTTATTTAGTAATAATAATAATTAAATATGAATAAAGTTAATAAAATAGTTATTTATTATTAATAAATAGTAAATAAAGGTACTAAGTATTTGATTATTATTTAATAATGATAATAATTAAGTATGAATAAAGTTATTGAATAAGGAGGAAATTAACTACTTAATCATTAATGAAATAATGATTAAGTATAAGGGAGATTTATAAGTTAAATATTTAGCTGTGGCCCTTTAAAAAAAAAGATAATAAACACTTGGTGATTATTAATATTAAATAATAATTAAGTGTGTAACTTTATACATTAATTAATGTTGCATAAAGAACAAGGGTAATAATTACTAAATTACCCTAAGGTAAATAGTAATTAAGAGTAAATCAACAAAGAAACTGATCAATGGTTTTCTGTTATCTTTAAACCCCAATAAATTTATTTTATAAGGATTGTTAAACCATACCTAGATACAATTAAAGGTAATAAATTGAGCATTCAAATGATAGTAATCATGATTAGCTAACAATTGTTTTTAATAGCTAAAGATCATCAATAATTTTCTGTCAGCTAATGTTAATTAGTAATTAAATATAGGTAATGAATTTTACCTGTTGAGCAAAAGGTATAGTAAGAGGTGCCAATATACAACTATTAATTGATAAGCCGACTTTATCCAATGATAGGTCACTCGAGATCAATTAATTAAAGCTAGACTTTATATGTAGCTGAGCGAACAGGCAAGTCCTCTATCCCGAACTTTGATTTCTGCAAGTTCCTAACCCTAAACTTCTTACATTATTGCAAGTTCTTCTTTACTCAACTTTTACATTGAGCAAATTTCTAAGCTTTATGCACTATTTCTAATTCGTGCAAAAAGGTATATATATACTGTTACAAGTTATTCTTTAAGCTTGAGTTTTTATCTCCAAGCATGCCTTAAGTGGTCTAATTACTTTCAAAATTATTCCACATCTGTATATTTATCGACATTCGCACTCGTGCATTTGAAATTCATATATTTAAATTCAGGAATTTATAAACCATTCATGGTTAAGTCTGAACCCTTGTTCGGTCAGACAAAGTATGTGAAATTTATAAAAGCTATCCGAACCAATCAATGGTGAGGATTCTTAGACTGTATGAACACCCCCTTTATTTATAGGGGAGTACCCCACGTACCGTATATAAGGTACAAATAGCAGAATTAAATGTTATGCATATACATCGGGTACGCGAGGCTGATCCCCTCAAGTACGTTATTCTGTAGCCAGTAACCAGAGGGTCAACCAGCTATTGACTCCTCTGGAAGTTATCGTTCAAAGTCTATTTGACTATCAATTGTTCTAAAAGCATTTAATGTTCTTGCTTCTGATTATTCTATTGATGAAATTCTTTTAATATTCCTTCATCATGATATATCTTTATTGTTGCACATTAAACTTGCTGGGCAAACTCGTCGCTCATTCTTGCTATATCATGACTTCATTGCAGCTAAACCCGAGACGTCAGGGAAGAACAAAGGGAAATAAAAGATGAAATGATAAACGTCTCGTAGCTGATTTTAGATTCATGTGTTAGTTAATTTTCTATTAATGTAATTTAAACCCTGCTAGCTATTTAGGGTATGGATTGTGTAAACGTTTAAGGTTATTCGTATTCTGGGACTAGTAACACCTTGTAATGAACAACGTATGTTTATTATATTCCGCACTTTTAGATATCATATGTTGTTAAAGGTGAATGTTTGTTTTGGATCGTGATGACCAGATCCGGGTATTTGGAGACCCGAATTTGGGGGCGTCACACCTCTTTTTTAATCTTTATTAAAAGAGCTCTAACTCACGCAAGTATACGTGGTCAACAAGTAATACAGAGGAAGTAGAGTATCGTCCCACAGAGAAAGTGCTAAATTAAATCACTATGCATCAGTCCTATCACTATATTTATTTGCCTAAACTAATGACTTGATTTTTGTGACAAAGTTATTTCTCCACAAATTAACAACTAAAGATGCGAATACTAACGAAATATATCAAACATGGAATTAATGGGATCCTAACTTCATCTAATAGTTCATCTAATTACCACCGTCACGCTAGACAGTTCACATATCACAGAAAAATAGCCAAGGGCACTAATATAGACATAACCATCTGCCAATGTATTATGACCTACTTACATAATATCTATACTCAATAGACACCATGTAATCACGACTATAACCAAAATCACTATATTTCTATGTGAAATTGCAATTATAATGATTTAAAGCACAAGCCCTTATTTTGACTCTTACGGTGAAACAGTATATTTCTATCTGATTCACAAAATATTAAGCTATCCAATTAAGCCTCATATTCGCAAGCTATCATGATTACAATCCATACTCATATGTTATTTTTTCAATTCCATACAAGCACTGAAATCGAATGGTGATCAATCATTCATACATGTAAAACAACCATGATAGAGATTTCTTATGATATACAAAACAATCTAACAATCGAGCTTATAATTAGACTACATATTAAATTCCGTTAGAATCCCATAATGGAGATTAGTTCATGACTGAACCAAAAGCCATTATGGGATCAAAACTACACATAGGAAAATAAACAATCAATTGAAGTAAGAAGAAGTAAATTGATCAAACCCAATTGTTGACAAAAATCCAAAGTAAGCTCAAACCCACATCAAAATCCAGCACTTGAACAACAATAATAAACAGTAGAACTCCAAAAACTATATCTCTAGAAAAGTAGAATAATAATAATAAAATCTCCCAGTTCCTTCTCAAGGTTTTCTTCTCTCTCTCTTCAATAATAGCTTGAATCCTCCTCCAAATTGGCTTCCTCTCTTCCATCCAGCCGCACATCAGCAACATAAATCGTGCACTAGTGCTTCTGGCGCTATAATAGTGTTATTCCTAGCGCTTCTGGCGCTAGGTCATGCCCTCAGATTTACAAAAATGCCACCAAGTCTGATTTTAAGCCTTTAAACTCCAAAATGACTCTTTTGCCCCTCCAGCTCCAATCCTACAATAAACAAACACAAAAACGAATAAAACAATACTAAAAACACTTAAAGACCGCAATATTTAAGTCTAACAAGACTTGATTCGTAGGTATAAAACTCACTCATCAAATACCCCCAAACTTAACCAATTGTTTGTCCCCAAGCAATGCAATAATACCAACATGAAAAATGCAAACTAACTATAATGCAAATGAATCAAATAACTAAAACAACATAGTAAACCATATCAGGCCTCAAATATCCATAAAACAATTTCAACCCACTATCTAATGTAAAGCTCCCACTCAAACTGATTAATCAAACCATGCTTGTCATCATTCATGTTGTGTGTGTGTGTATCAACTGTTATAACCAATCACAACCCAAATTACTCATATAATCAACATCTAAGAAAGTAACTTAATTTTTACACATCTCCACCAGTAAAATAACTAATCCGACTCATGTAAACATTTAATTAGCACAAGGGGAATTTCGACATGTTTTCTTCATTTACTAGTGCGTTTTACGCTCCATCTCGTTTTTTTTTATCATTTTCGTCTTCTTTTGTTTTACTTGGCATGTGCAATGTCTAGTTTCCTTAAGCTTACCAAAACTACCCATGTAACGAGCTTTCAACCAGTGACTCCCAAACCAGTTGGCTTTAGGGCACTAGGTGTCAAGACACCCCTAAGGATCTAATTACTCAAGTAGAAATGGCCACGAAACTAAACTAGCCAAGAAAGTTTTTCTTTTTTTTTAGAACTCCCCCAAACTTATTTCTTGCTTACTAGAGCCTTCACAAATGTTTCACTGATATTATCACATTGTATTCCCAAGTTCCTCACCAAACGCTGATTATATAAGAATTTGAATCACATTGATTAAACAGTTGACTAAATGTTTTCCTTGTTAACATGAACTTCAGACAAGCAGATTTGACTTCCCCGTTCAAGTTATCGCTCAACACTAGATTTCAATCATTAGCAAGCTTTTAACTTAACACTAGAATCTTATCATTGGCCACAATGGTTTAACCATGTCATTTGTTATCTGATTCATGCAACTGAATGCTTGACACACCCTAAAATACAACTATCATGCAACAAGTATAAACACAATGAAACAAAACAATCTATATGCATGAAAACATAAAACTACCCCCCAAACTGTATTGAACAATGTCCTCATTAAGAAATAATAATAAAAACAAATTAAGAACAGAGGACTCCCCTGATGAAAACGCTACTCGTCATCACTACCATCGACAGCATCATCATCATCATCGTCGGCATCAGGAGGCGAGTCAGGTGGTGGGTAAATAGAAAGATGAGGAGCTGGTGGAAACTGAAATGGCCCTGCCGAAGGATTCAACCGCCCAAACATATCTGCTAACGCTGTAGAACAATTAACATTGTAAGCATAGATCTCTCCTTGGCGTTAAGCAAGTCGACTCTACTGACGAGTCATGCGATCAAAACCTCTCTGAATCTGTCCTTCCACTAAGTCTATCCGTCTAGTATGGTGCTAGAGGTCCTGTCGGATAGTCTCAACTACATTGTGGGCGTGAACCGGATCCTCAACAGGTGGTGGTTGATCCTGCGGCTGCTGCTGTGGTATAACGAAGCCTAAGCCCCTCGGGTGCGATTCACCTCCACCCCATACTCTGTACCGTACCATCGCAGCATGATCAATTGGAGACAATGGGGCCTGCATTAGTTCATCTTTATCCCATTGGACCCCAGCACGACGGCATAAATTTGTGATCAATGAAGGATGAGGCAATCCACCTGTGGTGCTACCCTCAAGCCCGTGCACAATAGATTCATGTATCATATCCCCAATATCCACTGTCTTTCCTGTGGCTATGCAAAACAATAGCGTCGCCTGCTGATTAATCACATCGCTCATATGGCGGCACGACATCAACTTAGCAAAAATAAAAGCATGCCACGCTTTACCATATCTGCTCAACTTGGATAAAGGGAAGTGCACGGCTTCTTGTTGGTCAGTCAACTTCCATTCTGTCCCTGGCTCACAGAGGGCTGCTATGATCTCAGAATAGTCCAAATCCTGTTGCATGTATTTCGTATATCTGTCACTGTGAATCTTTTGCAACCCATAATACGCGTTGATTGCTTTTCGCCCCACATTTACTTCCTTACCACGAACCATCACCAAATTCCCATTGGCTTCTTTAGCATTAGCATAGAATTCTTTTACAATATTAACTGCAGCTGGCTCAGGTTGCGCTGTAAATGTCATCCAATTCCGACTGCGTATCATGTTAGCTAATTCCCCATCTACCCGCTCAATCGGTAACAACCCGCGCTCAGGAATTAGGGACTTCCCTGGCGACCAGTTTTTATACCTGTCGTACGTTTGGGGGCTAACAAACTTTTTCTTATCATACTTAACAGCAGCTAACGAACCTGAGCTTTCCCCTCTATGTCTTTTGGGAGCCATAAATAATCACTTAAGCACAATCAAAACCCAAAACACTCAAAACTTCGTTGGGGCAAACTATCGAACACGTGGTAGGCACACTTTAAAAACCCTTGGACAATGTTTCCCCCAAACTTAGAATAACCCAATCTTGCCACAATGTAATTTCCCACAAATCACAAACATATAGATAGAAAATTGCAGCTTTAACCCAATCCCAATTGAGCCAACACAAACTCAATTGGGTTCACAATCAAAACTAAGAACTTTCTCCAAATACTAGCAATTCAATCTCTAGCCAACAATTTCAAGTTCTAATTGCTCAATAATGTAAAACTTACTTGAAATTGAAAGTACCCATATGTAGAATCTTCAATCCTTTTTGGCTATGAAAGAGAGTTCCTTGATTGCAATAGATAGGTGTCGGCAATGGGTGTGAGTGTGGGTGTCGGTTTGTTGGTGTTTGGTTGGGAGAAAAATGACTTTACTTGGCAACAATGAGAATAGCGGCGACTTAAAGGTAGCAAAAAGAAGAAAATCTTGAGTTTTTGGTATGACAACCTTCTTTAGCCCGACTTAGGGTTTAACCCCTTTTTTTTCAAATCGCCTGTAGAGCACTGCTAGCGCTGGCTTTTGTATAGAGTTGGGCGCTTCTGGCGCTACCTTGCAGTGTGTTGGTCAAATTATAGCGCCTTAGGCGCTGCATTTTATACTTGGAGTAGCGCTACTAGCGCTTGGCGACAAAAACCGTGCATTGGCTATAGCGCCAATAGCGCTGACTTGAGCAAGTTACTGAGCGCCAATAGCGCTTGATTGCAGTGGCTCGTGGTTGGGGTAGCGCTTTAGGCGCTTACAGTGGGCATGGCCTAGCGCTTCCAGCGTTGAGTGACAGTAGCTGGAGCATTATATAGCGCCTCAGGCGCTGAAGTTAACCCCGTTGGAGCACTTTAGGCGCTTAAGCCTGTACTTAGCCAGATTTTTGCCTAGTTCAAGCTTCTACCTGCAAACAAATCAACCCAAAGTCCAAAATTAGTCACAAAACTCTTTTTTTTTTTAGAAAGCAAAATAATTGTATAAACAAAAGAAAAACAGAAAAGTAAAACGCTGGGTTGCCTCCCAGATAGCGCTAAGTTATAGTCAATTAGCTTGACTGTCTCTGAATCTCATGTCACGGAAAGGATTAAGGTGACTTTCTGTCTGTCCACCTCATCCCCAAAGTAATGCTTCAACCTCTGTCCATTCACTTTGAACGACTGGTCCGGGAATTTATCATACACTTCAATTGCACCATGCGGAAAGGCCGTCTTCACTGTGAATGGTCCTGACCATCTTGATTTCAGCTTCCCGGGAAAAAGTTTAAGTCGGGAGTTGAAAAGTAAAACCCTTTGTCCCAGTTCAAATGTTCTTTCTATGATCTTACGATCATGCCATTTCTTCACCTTTTCCTTGTACAACTTCGAGTTTTCATAAGCCCGTAATCGGAATTCGTCCAACTCATTAATTTGGAGTAAGCGCTTCTCCCCTGCATCTGTCGAATCAAAGTTCAACTTCCGAATTGCCCAATATGCCTTATGCTCTAGCTCCATAGGAAGATGACAAGCTTTTCCATAAACAAGCTGAAACGGTGACATGCCCAACGGAGTTTTGTAAGCAGTCCTGTATGCCCACACAACATCATCCAGCTTTAAAGCCCAATCTTTCCTCGTCGGAATCATAATTTTTTCGAGGATTCTCTTGACTTCCCGATTGGACACTTCAGCTTGGCCGTTCGTCTGTGGGTGATAAGCTGTAGCAATACGATGATTCACCCCATACTTAGCCAACAAAGTTGTGACGTCCCCAAATCTCTACACTCCTCTGTAGCAGATCTGGTGCTCACGTGAAACTATACAACTATAAATATTCAATTAAATATGACTTCTATCTATCCAAGATTCACAGTATCCCATAACAGGTACTAGTTCCGGCCAGAACGTTGTCTGTGTTTGGATAACCTCACTTGGATGTATAGATTCATATCTAATGAATATCTCTTTCATATTTATATTCCCTATCTATCTGACATTCATAGTATTAATGATAAGATTGTCCATAAAACTGAGGGGCGCATTCCGGTAAAGATGGCACTTTACCAGCGCTCATTAAGTGTAACCACGGAGCTTATAGGACTTTCAACATCATTTAAATACCCTCATTCAGATGTATAGTTCGTATAGATATTGTATCTAACTTAGTACAACTATGCTAAATAAAATAAAGATCAGAGTATAACACAATCAATGATATAAAGGATCATAATATATTACATATCATTTGGTTCGATTACATTGTTCTCAGTACTAAGTTATTACAACAAAAGCCTTTAGAAGACTTCGATTATTCAAAAGCAGTTAATAAAACTAGTAAACATGCCCTTTTCCTTTATCTGTCCCAGAAGTGCCAGGGATATCATTTAAAGCTGCAAAAGAAGATATGCACAAGAATGAGCTACAAATGCTCAACAAGTTCATTTAAAAATGTAAACACAATGTGTTCGATTTGAAAGATGTCAGGTGATGTATAATTGATACTGAGGGTTCTGTACCGGAACCATATATTTTAATTTATTCTGTCAGTCTTCAATGACTTAGAACCTTTTGAGTTCGGATATCTGGTAGGTGATCAGCCTCACCAATATCCTAGGAGTATGTATATCATCCTACCACATTTTTGGTCAATTTAAGTTAATTGTCAATTTTGGTCAATTCATTTAATTGCCAAATTAAACCTTATTCGAAGGTTTGTCGGACCACCTTCCATCCACGGTGTCCCTTTTACTCAGTGTAGATGTCATACCAAAACAATTTGGCTTGACACAATAAATTTAAGCTCAAACAATCAATAAATGATTTCATTTCTTAAGTTATGCTGAACAAGTAGCAATAACTTCACAATAATTGATAGCAAGACATAAATGAATTGCTTAATATAAGTTGAGAAAAGTTAGGACACTTGCCTTAGCGTAGTTCGTTTTAACTTAAAACAGTTGGTCAACGTACGTAGTCTACGTATACCAATAATAAGCGTTAGCACTTATATAAACATGTATTACGCTAATCCAGACAAGTTTCATTAAGGTTCGACGTTGATTCGGTATCTCGGTCGCGTCCTTAATCAATTAAACACATAGGTTGTTCGATAAAACTTCATTTGGAAGCTTAATTATTAGTATAAATAATTTATTTATTATTTATAACATTTTTAGAAGCTTGGTATTATTTTTAAATAATTTTTATAAGCTTGGAAGTATTTTTAAATAATTTTACAAGTTTAGGAATATTTTTAAATGATTTAATTATCATTTAGAATATTCTTAAAACATTTAATATATTATTTAAATGATTTATTTATCATTTAGAGTATTTTTAGATATTTAAAATATTATTTAAATGATTTATTTATTATTTTATAATATTTTTAGAAAGATAGAATATTATTTAAATGATTTATTTTATCATTAATAATACTTTTTAGAATATATTTTGTCATTATAATAATTTAATTATTACTTATAATAATTTTCAAAACTTAATTTAATATTTAAATGATTTAATTATCATTTAAAGTAATTTTTAAATACTTAATATATTATTTAAATAATTTATTTATCATTAATAATATTTAAATATTTAATATTTTATTTAATTATTATATATAATAATTTTATTTACCTTAATATCATTTTTAAATAATTAATATCATTTTTAAAGGATTTAATATCATTTTTTAAATAATTAATGTAATTATTAAATGATTTGTTATAATTTTTATTATTATTTCATTATATGAAATTATAATTCAGAATTATATAAAAATATTAAAAATAAAATTTTATAATTAAAAATGAATTTTTGAATATAATTATTAATTATTTATAATTATTTAATATTTATTTATTATTTTATAATTTATTTAATTAATTTTTATTTTATTTTTATTAAAAATCCGTCGCTAAAGGGCTTTAGCGACGGTCTGCATGTGTTCATAGGTTTCTGGGTTTGTACATGAATTTCGTCGCTAAAGGTGTTCTTCATGAAGAACACTGGTCAATGTCCAACAGTGACATTTGACCTCAAATTAATCTAAGCTCGTTTGATGTTTGTTCTTGATTTTTGTTTGTTATAGCCAACATGGCATAGTATAACGACATAACAAATTTCACTTCAAATTATATCATATCATGCTTTAAATTTGATGGTCAAACCACCAGATTCAAACTGTTCTTGAGTTTCTAGGTAACCCAGAAACTCAGTCAGTCACAACGGTCAACGTGGTTTGACTGTTAATTCCGTTCAACTGGTTAATTGTTTAGGTGTTTTAATGATTCAATATTTACATAGCATAGAACATAATCATAACAAGAAATAACATAGTTCATAACATATAAGCATGATCTCGGTTGATCAAACGTCTTGTCAGACACTGTCAGAGTGTTCTTCAAGTTTCTGGGTTACCCAGAAACAGTCTATCATGGTCGGTCAATGGGTTTTGACCAGCCATATCTTCCTACTGTGAGATAATTTTGGACTTCTACCAATTGGATCTTAAAGCTAACATGGCATACTACTGATTCATGCTTTAAAACACATCAAGCAAACATTTTAAGCCGATCAAAAGCTCTAACAAAGTAGCTTGTCAGACTGTTCTTGACTGCCAAGAACAGTTTGCTATTTTGGCTTGATTTTCATATCTAGATGTTATGTAAACGTGTTTTAACCGCCCAGATCAGTTAATTACATGTTAATAAGTATTCCTAAATACTAAAACATAACATCAAATTCCAACTTAAAGATCTAGCAACAAATTAGGGTTTATGCACCTTTTTCTTCAAATTTTGATTTCTGATCTTTGCTACTGATCTTGTGATTGCAGAGGCTTGTTATGGCTAGTAATATAAGTGTTTAGGTTTTGTAAATTCGTAGGTTAAATGACCAGCTTGATGTTCTATTTATAGCAACTTCCAAATTAGGGTTTTTAGGTCATTTCTCACATTCTTGCCTCCACAAATATCTAACCACTTAACTTGTGCTGCATATGATCTGGCCTAAGTTGTCATGCTTGTGCTGGAGTGTGTCAAGCACAAGCTTGCACACTCCTAGCTCAATTTTCATTGGCTAGAATTTATTTTTCATTTATTTTACTTACTAATTAAAATTTGATTTTTGCTAATCATGTTTATAATGTTAATTTAAGTTTAGTAATACCTTAATTAGAGTTATATATCATAATTAAAGTTTATCAATTCATAACTTAGTGTTATTAAATCAAGTTAGGGTTTTTAGGGTTTCAAATTAGGGTTTAGGGTTTTCAATCCTATAATTAGGGTTTTAATCTTTCGTTTAGGATTTAGTTTAACCTTAATAATTCATAATTAATATTATGATTCATTATTTAGAATCTAATTATATTAATTAAGATTCTCGTATTATAATTAGGGTTTTAATTGCTCAATTCGGACAACTATTACCAATTAGGATTTTCAAATTAGGGTTTCTGTTTCAATTAATTGTTCTAACCCTAATTAACTTATTTTTGATTTTTATCAGTTAATATAATATTATATTAACTCCGAAGCACGACAAAGCACTTCGTCATTTCCAAGTACGACACAACAACTTACAAGAATAATTTGCTGAGACGCTTCTCGGTGAATTCGCCGGAAGCACGATAAATCATTTTGTCCGATTAAGCACGACACAGCTGCTTGGCGAAAAAATTTTATTTGACCTAATTGTTTAATAAAATACACAATCACATAATACAAAGTCAGATCATGAAATTTCATTTATTAAATACATAATTTACATATACAGATCTTATTAGGGTTCAGAATATTACATTCACCCCCACTAATAAGAATTTCGTCCTCGAAATTACAGTACAGGTTATACAAATAAATGTGGGTAACTATTTCGCATTTTACTCTCAAGCTCCCACGTAGCTTCCTCTATATTTTGATTCCTCCAAATAACTTTGACTGGAGGGATCACTTTATTTCGCAGATGTTGTTCTTTCCTATCTATGATTTCGATAGGAACTTCTTCATAAGATAAATCTTTCTCGATTTGGATGGGCTCGTAATCTATAACGTGTTTATAATCGGGTTTGTACGGTCGTAACACGGACACATGAAATACGTTATGGATATGTTCTAACTCAGGAGGTAAAGCTACCTCATAAGCTACTTCACCTATTTTTCTCAATATCTGAAATGACCCAATAAATCTCGGACTCAATTTCCCTTTCTTCCCAAATCGAATTTTGCCTTTCCACGGAGATACTTTTAAGAATACGTGACTACCGACTTCGAAATCTTGTAACTTTCTGTGTTGATCAACATATTTCTTTTGTCGATCCTGTGATGCTTGTAATCTTTCCCGTATAATTCGAATTACCTCCGCGGTTTGTTGCACTATTTCAGGTCCTAAATTTTGTCGCTCTCCGACCTCATCCCAACATAAAGGTGTTCTACATTTTCTTCCATATAAAGCTTTAAATGGTGGCATTCCTATGCTGGCATGGTAGCTATTGTTGTAGGCAAATTCTACCAAAGGTAATGGATCTTCCCAACTTCCCTTGAAATCCATGATGCAAGAGCGCAACATGTCTTCCAATGTTTGAATGGTTCTCTCACTCTGACCGTCAGTTTGTGGATGGTATGGTGTACTTAGTCTCAGCTGAGTTCCTAAATTTTTCTGGAAACTCGTCCAAAAATTTGAAGTGAATCGTGGATCTCGGTCTGATACTATAGAAATAGGAACTCCATGTCTAGAAATAATTTCGTTGATGTAAAGTTTGGCCAATTGGTCAAGACTGAAGCTAACTTTTATGGGTAGAAAATGAGCCGATTTGGTAAGACGATCTACAATTACCCAAATGACATTGTGACCTTTCTGTGTATTTGGGAGACCAACTACAAAATCCATGGTAATATGCTCCCACTTCCACTCAGGAATTTCTAAGGGCTGTAATAATCCACTTGGTTTCTGATGTTCAGCTTTAACCCTTTGACACGTTAAACATTTAGTTACCCACTCCACTATCTCTCTTTTCATGTTAGACCACCAAAAATGTTGGCTCAAGTCTTTATACATTTTTGTACTCCCTGGATGTACAACGAATTTAGAACTGTGGGCTTCATTCAGTATTTCGTCTTTTAGTTCTTGTACTGAAGGTACCCAAATTCTATTTTCGTATCTCAGTACTCCATCCTTATCCACTCTAAACTTAACATTCTTTTTATGAGTCATTTCTGTCTTATACTTCTGACATTCTGCATCAGTCTCTTGTAGTTCTTTTATTCTATCCAATAAAGTCGAACTACCCTCCATGACGAATAACTTCTCGGTAGAGTTAACTCAAACTCCCACCTTAATCTCAAGCTTGTCAAACTCTTTTATCAATATTTCGTTATTGGTCATGACATTTAACTTCTCTTGGTTCTTCCGACTCAATGCGTCTGCTACGACGTTGGCTTTTTCGGGATGATATAAAATTTCACAGTCGAAATCTTTTATCAACTCTAGCCATCTCCTTTGCCTCATGTTTAACTCCTTTTGTGTGAAAATATATTTCAGACTCTTATGATCTGTGTATATTTCACACTTCTCTCCGTACAAATAATGCCTCCAAATTTTCAAGACAAATACTACTGCGGCTAACTCAAAATCATGCGTAGGATACCTCTTCTCATAATCTTTGAGTTGTCTTGATGCATATGCAATTACTTTCCCATGTTGCATTAACACACATCCTAATCCCTTGTGTGATGCATCACTATAAACTACAAGGCCACCTGTATCATCTGGTAAGGATAACACTGGTGCCCTGCTTAACCGCTTCTTTAACTCTTGGAAGCTTTCTTCACATTTATCTGTCCAGACGTACTTTACCGTCTTTCGAGTCAAATTGGTTAGCGGGGTTGCTATCTTTGAAAAATCACGCCGATAATACCCTGCTAAACCGAGAAAACTTCTTACTTCTGTTGGAGTTGTTGGTTGTTCCCAATTTACAACCGCTTCTATCTTTGCTGGATCTACTGCAATCCCATTCTTGTCAATCACATGACCCAAAAACTGGACTCGTTCCAACCAGAATTCACACTTGGAAAACTTTGCATAAAGTTGTTCCTTGCGTAATATCTCCAATACGCTCCTTAAGTGTTCAACATGCTCCTCTTTTGTTCTCGAGTATACTAAAATATCGTCGATGAACACTACAATATATTTGTCTCAGCATGGTTTAAACACTCGGTTCATCAAGTCCATAAATGCTGCCGGCGCATTGGTTAATCCAAAAGACATCACAAGAAACTCATAATGTCCGTAGCGTGTCCTAAACGCTGTCTTCGGCACATCTTCTTTTCTTACCTTTAATTGATGATAACCTGATCGTAGGTCGATCTTTGAAAAGTGTTCGGCCCCTTTCAACTGGTCAAACAGATCATCAATTCTTGGTAAAGGATATTTGTTCTTTATAGCTAACTTATTTAATTCTCTATAGTCGATGCATAACCTTAACGTACCATCCTTCTTCTTTACAAACAATACCGGTGCTCCCCAAGGTGAAACACTGGGTTGTATGTACTTTTTGTCTAAGAGTTCTTGTAGCTGCACAAGTAACTCCTTTAACTCTACAGGTGCCATTCTGTACGGTGCCTTGGAAACTGGCGTTGTACCCGGCGCTAGATCAATAACAAATTCGATCTCTCTATCCGGAGGTAGACCTGGTAATTCTTCTAGAAACACATCTGGAAATTCTCTAACTACATGTATTTGCTCTAGCTTTCCTTCTTCCTTTCGAGTATCTACTATGTATGCCAAATAGCATGTATAACCCTTCCTAAGAAATTTCTTTGCTTGCATTACTGTCAAACATCGAGATCGCTTAGGTGAGCAACCACCGTTAAACATCACCTTTGACTTCGACTCAGTCAACAGGTTTACACGTTTCAAATGGCAGTCAATCATTGCATTATGACTAACTAACCAATCCATGCCTAAGATTATATCAAATTCCCCTAGTTGTATAGGAATGAGGTTCACAAGAAACTTGTGTCCCTTAATCTCTATGGCACAATTCTTATATATGGTTTTGACGGGAATTATCTCATTGTTTACGATTTCCACATTAAAAGGTATGTCTAAATCTTCGCATTGCATTTTCAAGTTTTTAGCAAAGTTATTAGACACGAAAGAACAAGTAGCACCAGAATCGAACAACACATATGCATTTAAAGTGTCGATAGGGATGATACCTGTTACCACGTCCGGTGCAGCAACAGCATCCCTCATCGTCATATTAAACGTTCTTGCGGTTGGACGACCTGGACCCCCAGCTCCTGCTACTGTTGGTTTGGTGTTATTGTTTGGGACTTGATTTCCTCCCCCAAGTTGGTTTCTATTTCGCGGGCAATTCCTAGACACATGCCCAGTTGCACCACATGTGTAACAAGTAACATTCGGGTTACCTTGACGAGTATTATCATTACTCTTTTTGGGACAGTTAGGGGAATAATGTCCCTCTTGTCCACAATGGTAACAAGTAATTACTCTGTGGCGACATACTCCCGTGTGATTCTTTCCACATATAACACAACGTACCATCTTATTATTATTTTTCTGGTTTCTGTTGTTGTTGTTATTGTTATAATTGTTACCCCTCCTTCCAAAGTTGGTAGGAACAGTGGCATCCCACTTCCTCTTGTTATTATTAGTACCCACTTTACTAACTTCTCCTTTAAACTTTCCTCCTTCATTCAAACTCCTTTTCTCTTTATGAAATTTTATCAAAGCTTCATTCTCATTTTCAGCTATGATAGCTTTCTCGAGAATTTCAGGAAAAGTTCTTACTTGGAACACTGACAATTTACTACGAATTTGGGGTTTCAATCCCTCTTCGTACCTTCTAGTCTTCCTTACCTCTGTATTAACCTGATGTGGGGCAAACCTGGCTAATTCATTGAACTTAGCCGTATACTGGGATACAGTAAGCTCCCCTTGTTTCAATTCTAGGAATCGTACCTTTATACGATCCTGCATCGATTAGGGATCGTAATTTTCGAAACATAGTTCCTTAAATCTAGTCCAAGGAATTATACCTTCACCCGCACGAAGTTTAGTATTTTCCCACCAATGGTTCGCCTCACCTTTGAGGAAAAAGGTGGCAAAGACCGTCTTTTGATCTTCGCCGACATTAGTTACCACAAAAACCTTCTCTATTTCGGTAACCCAAGTTTGTGCCTCAATAGGTTCTGCGGCTCCCTTAAATTCAGGCGGTCCTACTAGTTTAAAGTCTTTGAACATAGTACCCTGTGGATTAATTGTGGTAGGTTGATGTGGTGGATGGTTTTGTAGAGCTCCTAAGAGTATATCTACCAATTATTGTGTGGGGTTGGTTTCGTTAGATTCAGTTCTAGCTTGGGTTCTGCTTCCTGATGCCATGATTCTATAAATAAAGAAAAGCAAGTATAAATACAAATATACGCTAACAACTTGATTATACAAACACAATTTGTATACAACATGCAAAACAAGTACATATTCGACTAGTGGTTTATACTACCACTAGTTAGTACAAAGAACTCACTATTTTACAACCTCAAAATTTGTATATTACAAACTACGAAACATAAACTAAGTACTATACTAATCTAATCAATCACGTAATCCCTTATAAGCATCCCGTATCATATGACCAACTACCGCTCTATCGATCATATAATCATCCTTCTCCTCCTCCACAGGATACTTAAACACCCTTCGTTCTAGGCCCTCAAATGTAGTCCTACACTTCTTGTCAGCTCTGTACACCTGCATTTGTGCATCCTGTTTCTCCTTCTGGGTGTTCTGAAGAAGGGTCCTCAGGCGACGAGTCGTATCTCTCTCACTTTCCAGTAAACCTGAAGCAATGCCTGCCCGAGAGTTAGCAGCCTCTAACTCTTCCGTTGACTGCTGAACTAATCCAATAACTATCTCTTCGTGTCTGTCGACACGCATCATCTGCCCCGCTCCGATTACCTCATCGAGTTCTGGATCTACCAGCTTTCCGTCTATAGGGTAATTAGCATCCTCAGCCTCTAATATTTCTTGGTCATGTAGGAGTTCTTCCTCCTCTGGATCCTCCTCTTCTAAATCTAGCTCAGGGGTAGCTGGCTCATAATCAGGCACCTCATCGGGCTCACTGTCGGATAACCATCCTACCATGTGTTGATCTACTCCTGCCATCCTACAAAAGAATTTTAGTTCATTTAGTATTAACGCGAAGCAAATTTACACATAAGATAAAGCTTTTAAGATTATTTTATGTATAATTAAGTATTTTACACTCAAAGACTATATCCTAAGGTATTTTCTAACTACCTTAGAGCTATAATCTACAGCTCTGATACCAACCTGTGACGCCCCAAAATCTCTACACTCCCCTGTAGCAGATCTGGTGCTCACGTGAAACTATACAACTATAAATATTCAATAAAATGTGACTTCTATCTATCCAAGGTTCACAGTATCCCATAACAGGTACTAGTTCCGGCCAAAACGTTGTCTATGTTTGGATACCCTCACTTGGATGTATAGATTCATATCTAATGAATATCTCTTTCATATTTATATTCTCTATCTATCTGGCATTCACAGTATTAATGATAAGATTGTCCATAGAACTGAAGGGCGCATTCCGGTAAAGATGGCACTTTACCGACGCTCATTAAGTGTAACCCCAGAGCTTATAGGACTTTTAACATCATTTAAATACCCTCATTCAGATGTATAGTTCGTATAGACACTGTATCTACTGCAAAAGAAGATATGCACAAGAATGAGCTACAAATGCTCAGCAAGTTCATTTAAAAATGTAAACACAGTGTGTTCGATTTGAAAGATGTCAGGCGATGTATAATTGATACTGAGGGTTCTGTACCGGAACCATATATTTCAATTTGTTCTGTCAGTCTTCAATGACTTAGAACCTTTTGAGTTCGGATATCTGGTAGGTGATCAGCCTCACCAATATCCTAGGAGTATGCATATCATCCTACCACATTTTTGGTCAATTTAAGTTAATTGCCAATTTTGGTCAATTCATTTAATTGCCAAATTAAACCTTATTCGAAGGTTTGTCGGACCACCTTCCATCCACGGTGTCCCTTTTACTCAATATAGATGTCATACCAAAACAATTTGGCTTGACACAATAAATTTAAGCTCAAACAATCAATAAATGATTTCATTTCTTAAGTTATGCTGAACAAGTAGCAATAACTTCACAATAATTGATAGCAAGACATAAATGAATTGCTTAATATAAGTTGAGAAAAGTTAGGACACTTGCCTTAGCGTAGTTCGTTTTAACTTAAGACAGTTGGTCAACGTACGTAGTCTACGTATACCAATAATAAGCGTTAGCACTTATATAAACATGTATTACGCTAATCCAGACAAGTTTCATTAAGGTTCGACGTTGATTCAGTATCTCGGTCGCGTCCTTAATCAATTAAACACATAGGTTGTTCGATAAAACTTCATTTGGAAGCTTAATTATTAGTATAAATAATTTATTTATTATTTATAACATTTTTAGAAGCTTGGTATTATTTTTAAATAATTTTTATAAGCTTGGAAGTATTTTTAAATAATTTTACAAGTTTAGGAATATTTTTAAATGATTTAATTATCATTTAGAATATTTTTAAAACATTTAATATATTATTTAAATGATTTATTTTATCATTTAGAGTATTTTTAGATATTTAAAATATTATTTAAATGATTTATTTATCATTTATAATATTTTTAGAAAGATAGAATATTATTTAAATGATTTATTTTATCATTAATAATACTTTTAGAATATATTTTGTCATTATAATAATTTAATTATTACTTATAATAATTTTCAAAACTTAATTTAATATTTAAATGATTTAATTATCATTTAAAGTAATTTTTAAATACTTAATATATTATTTAAATGATTTATTTATCATTAATAATATTTAAATATTTAATATTTTATTTAATTATTATATATAATAATTTTATTTAGCTTAATATCATTTTTAAATAATTAATATCATTTTTAAAGGATTTAATATCATTTTTAAATAATTAATGTAATTATTAAATGATTTATTATAATTATTATTATTATTTCATTAAATGAAATAATAATTCAGCAATCTCTAAAAATATTAAAAAGAAACTTTTATAATTAAAAATGAATTTTCGAATATAATTATTAATTCTTTATAATTATTTAATATTTATTTATTATTTTATAATTTATTTAATTAATTTTTATTTTATTTTTATTAAAAATTCGTCGCTAAAGGGCTTTAGCGACGGTCTGCATGTGTTCATAGGTTTCTGGGTTTGTACATGAATTTCGTCGCTAAAGGTGTTCTTCATGAAGAACACTGGTCAATGTCCAACAGTGACATTTGACCTCAAATTAATCTAAGCTCGTTTGATGTTTGTTCTTGATTTTTGTTTGTTATAGCCAACATGGCATAGTATAACGACATAACAAATTTCACTTCAAATTATATTATATCATGCTTTAAATTTGATGGTCAAACCACCGGATTCAAACTGTTCTTGAGTTTCTAGGTAACCCAGAAACTCAGTCAGTCATAACGGTCAACGTGGTTTGACTGTTAATTCCGTTCAACTGGTTAATTGTTTAGGTGTTTTAATGATTCAATATTATAGTTTACATAACATAGAACATAATCATAACAAGAAATAACATAGTTCATAACATATAAGCATGATCTGGGTTGATCAAAAGTCTTGTCAGACACTGTGTCGACGCCGGGTTTTCTCGTCTCTTGTCCTTTTCCTATTTTAGTCTTTTGGTTTTGGTGATTTTTGGGGAAAAGGTCGGCATTAATGTCGACGGGTTTTGAAAGATCGTTTTTTATGATGAGCCAATTAACCAGAGTCGCCAGTTGGTATATTTGAAAGGGATGTACCAACTCATCCGAGTTTTGTTTTCGTAAATCGCTGGCTCATGTGTGACTCCGAATTAATTGGTCTGCGAACCGAGATTCATAGAGTTCGGGGGCTTGCTTAAGCGAGGGGAAGGTGTTAGGCACCCCTCGACTTCCGTGAAACACGGTTACCGCAATCTTGATGCTTTCCTATCCTTCAATTCACGAAATATGTATGTGTGCGCGTGTGTGTGTGCCTATGAGAATGTTGTGGTGAGTTTGTGTGAAAGAATCATCTGGATTTTTAGGGAAAGTCGTGCTTTGGGAGTGCTTTAGAATGTCCTTCGTTTTATACGAGAAAGCTTGATTTCTTTATGAGAAAGATTTGATTTTAATCGGCAAAAGCTATGAGATTTTTCATTAAGGGTTGTTTCGGTAAAACATGAATTTATTAAACCTTAACAAAAATAGGAATCGAGATTTATACTTTGCTTTCATGAAATGAAGGGCAATTTCTAAGATCTCTTTCGCCCTTTGTATCAAGGTTTAATAAAACGTTATTTCTTTTTTATAAACCATTTTTTTGTGATATTTGGAAACAACTTCTCCTTAGCTTTCTCGTAAAATAGGAATCGACTTTCATTAGCATTTCCAATTCTTAGCCTCGTGACGCTAATACCCTACTTTGATTAATTTTAGAAAGATCTTTATTGTTTTGGCTTTGAAATCTTTTGCTTGGTGTTACAAATCAAATTAAATATCAAACGCGTAGGGGGCTATTCACGGGCATGTAAGCCATCAAAATATCCCCGAACGCCAACAATCACATATTTCACTACTATGGGGCCTTAAACCCGATTCTCACCTAAGCGTCGTTTTAAGGCCCAACGATTACATATTACAAAAACGAGCAACTTGAATCTATTACATACATCAAAACGTCCATCATCGGATTTGGACCACGGGGTCGCGTTCCTAGGCTCACACCCGAGATTACTACATGCCCACGAAATGAATACTACGAAACTAACCAACACGAATTTGTCTAATACACCATGATATCCGAAAATGATAATCTAAATAAATTACATCCAATAAATCACTCTAAATAAGCTAGAAATTTCACCAATTGGATATCCTCGGGTTATTAGGAAGAATTTTGTTCCGATGGAACCCTCACTAATAATCCCTAATCCATGATTGTTCAACAAGATACATGAAAATTACATTTAATCCAACCCAATAATATGATATAAATTGCTAGAACAAAGGGAATTTTTACCTTGCAAATGATCTCAAATGGATGTGAACTTGTGTATTTGAATAGGATAACGAGTGTATTTGATACAATCAAAATCAAAAGAATATAAATCCTCTCTTTTTTCTCTCTTTTCTTCCTATTTTGATGCAAAATCTAGCTATTTTCTTCCTATTTCCGCGCCTTGGCTGCTGCAGAAATTCTTCTTCTTCCAAAACTGCTGAACTCTCCAACCTCTCTGTATGCTGCAACGAAACTGAGCTAAAATAGGCTGGCTGGCCGCCTGCCTCCCACTCGCCCGATTTCGAGTTCCGTGTTTTCAAAAGGCGCACTCATTGGCCGCAGATCAATCCGCGGCTAGACGGTTTGACTTTCTCGATTTTCGTGCCACGCCTCGATTTTCGTGCCGTAACGTCGGTTTTCGCTGACAGGCTCGTATTCTGCAGTCCGTGAATTTTCGGGAGATGTGCCACCTCATTCGGGGATGCCCGCCTCGGATGGCCTTATCGTCACGTCGGCTTTGGTCGCCAATCATTGCGGTGGTGTTGGGCGTTCGCCCTTGTGCCCATTCCTTCGCTCCCGCAAGCTGGTTCAATTGACGATTTTGCCCTCTTGTCACGGTTAGTATAGAGAACGCAAAATTTGGGTGTCTACAGCTGCCCCTCTTTATCATGTTTATGCAATGTTTAAATGAAATGAACAGGATAAAGAATAGACACTCGATGCATGAATGATAGTGCACAAGGATGACAATACATACGTGATGCAACACATATGATTTATGATGCAACGCAAGATGCGATGGATGCAAAACATTTAGAAAAGGGTGTTGATGCGGATGATCGTCTTGTCGGGGCCGGTTATCGTCGCCGGTCACCCATCTCGTAACCCCCGGTTATCGTCGCCGGTTGGTTATCTTGTCGGAGCCGGTTTTCGTCGCTGGACATCCATCTCGTAATCGCCGGTTATCGTCGCCGGTCGATTATCTTGTCGGGGCCGGTTTTCGTCTCCGGACACCCATCTCGTAACCCCCGGTTATCGTCGCCGGTTGGTTATCTTGTCGGAGCCGGTTTTCGTCGCCGGACATCCATCTCGTAATCGCCGGTTATCGTCGCCGGTCGATTGTCTTGTCGGGGCCGGTTTTCGTCGCCGGACACCCATCTCGTAACCCCCGGTTATCGTCGCCGGTTGGTTATCTCGTCGGAGCCGGTTTTCGTCGCCGGACATCCATCTCGTAATCGCCGGTTATCGTCGCCGGTTGATTGTCTTGTCGGGGCCGGTTTTCGTCGCTGGACACCCATCTCGTAACCCCCGGTTATCGTCGCCGGTTGGTTATCTTGTCGGAGTCGGTTTTCGTCGCCGGACATCCATCTCGTAATCGCCGGTCGATTGTCTTGTCGGGGCCGGTTTTCGTCGCCGGACACCCATCTCGTAACCCCCGGTTATCGTCGTCGGTTGGTTACCTCGTCGGAGCTGGTTTTCGTCGCCGGACATCCATCTCGTAATCGCCGGTTATCGTCGCCGGTCGATTGTCTTGTCGGGGCCGGTTTTCGTCGCCGGACACCCATCTCGTAACCCCCAGTTATCGTCGCCGGTTGGTTATCTTGTTGGAGCCGGTTTTCGTCGCCGGACATCCATCTCGTAATCGCCGGTTATCGTCGCCGGTCGATTGTCTTGTCGGGGCCAGTTTTTGTCGCCGGACACCCATCTCGTAACCCCCGGTTATCGTCGCCGGTTGGTTATCTCGTCGGAGCCGGTTTTCGTCGCCGGACATCCATCTCGTAATCGCCGGTTATCGTCGCCGGTCGATTGTCTTGTCGGGGCCGATTTTTGTCGCCGGACACCCATCTCGTAACCCCCGGTTATCGTCGTCGGTTGGTTATCTTGTCGGAGCCGGTTTTCGTCGCCGGACATCCATCTCGTAATCGCCGGTTATCGTCGCCGGTCGATTGTTTGTCGGGGCCGGTTTTCGTCGCCGGACACCCATCTCGTAACCCCCGGTTATCGTCGCCAGTTGGTTACCTCGTCGGAGCCGGTTTTCGTCGCCAGACATCCATCTCGTAATCGCCGGTTATCGTCGCCGGTCGATTGTCTTGTCGGGGCCGGTTTTTGTCGCCGGACACCCATCTCGTAACTCCCGGTTATCGTCGCCGGTTGGTTATCCTGTCGGAGCCGGTTTTCGTCGCCGGACATCCATCTCGTAATCGCCGGTTATCGTCGCCGGTCGATTGTTTTGTCGGGGCCGGTTTTCGTCGCCGGACACCCATCTCGTAACCCCCAATTATCGTCGCCGGTTGGTTACCTCGTCGGAGCCGGTTTTCGTCGCCGGACATCCATCTCGTAATCGCCGGTTATCGTCGCCGGTCGATTGTCTTGTCGAGGCCGGTTTTCGTCGCCGAACACCCATCTCGTAACCCCCGGTTATCATCGTCGGTTGGTTATCTCATCGGAGCCGGTTTTCGTCGCCGGACATCCATGTCGTAATCGCCGGTTATCGTCGCCGGTCGATTGTCTTGTCGGGGCCGGTTTTCGTCGCCGGACACCCATCTCGTAACCCCCGGTTATCGTCGCCGGTTGGTTATCCTGTCGAAGCCGATTTTCGTCGCCGGACATCCATCTTGTAATCGCCGGTTATCGCCGCCGGTCGATTGTCTTCGAGTGCCGGTCCTCATATCCGGACACTTGATTCATCAAAATCTCGCATTTTATTATCACATTGTGAGTCAAAATGGGCTTAAGAGTCGATTGAGCAGTCATTGGACAAGGGGGACCCACTGGGGCCAGCCGCAGATTGATCTGTGGCCAAGATCGGGCATAAGAGCGGCTCGCCACTTCCAGATCTGTCACTTTCAACTTCGTACCCCACATAGATTCTTGCGATTTTGCTCGTTTGCAAGGGCCTTTTGCCGATTTTTCCAACTTTCCCGCAAAAACCGCTCCGGTTAGATCGATCTACGCGCTACAGGTAACACTTTGACCGTTCACTTTTCAATTTCGTCAATGTTTTGCTATACATTTGGCTATTTACATGCTATAGATAGAAATGTATGCTTTACAATGCTATGCTATGTACTATCGTATATACATGCTATGTATCAACTGTATGAGTCCTATTTTATGTTCATGACGCGGTCCCACATACTGTTATTCCCTTTTTTGAAAGAAAATCATGCATTATGGTACTTTACATGCTGTAATTACACATATGAATGCAACTTTGATCTGTTTGAGGCTTGGATTGATGGAAAATATGTTTGGCTTATGCCTGGGATGTCCATTTTACAGACGGAACTCTCCCGATTTTTTTTTTTTTTTAACATGCATCATGTTGCATTAATTCTACGATAAATATTGGAGTACTTGTGGCATAATTTAAAATGGGAACTTACCTTCCTCCTTGCCTGCTCTGTTCCAGCTATGGATCCCGACGCTCCTAGTAGCTCTTCTGCGTCTCGGACATCAGGTGTTCGCCGTCGTAGGGCTGCACCTGCCCCTGTTCTTGCTCGGACCCGTCAGGCTCGCCGCTTGGCGGAGGCTGTCATCCGTCCCGATCATCCGGACGTCGAGGAGGCTGTTCTTCCGGAGGTTGCGGCAGAGGGTCCATCCTCCAGCACACCGGCTCCATCTCCTCATAGTGCCCCGTCTGGCGAATCTGTGCAGATACCCGATCTATTGGGTCGGGATCTCAGTCGTCACCCCTCAGCATCTCTCGTGGCTAACGAGGTATATTCAGTTCTATTCTGATTTTATTCTCAATTTCTTAATTCCTCTTTTATCTGGACTGACCCATTGGTGACTGCCCCAGGTGCCCGAGTTTACTCAGCCGAGGGGTAACTGGTTCAACATATATTCCCTCTATACAGCTCTGCACAGCGAGTACCGGGCGGTGGTGGACTCCTGGGGCTTTCGTCACTTCTTCACCATCATTCCCCGCCAGTGCCCCTGGGGTTACATGAGGGCCTTATCCGAGCGATGGTTCCACCAGACGCAGTCTCTTCATCTTCTTGACTGCGAGGTGGTGCTGACTCCCTGGGACTGGAGGTACATCACTGGTATAGAGTTCACCGGGTCCCGTGTCCCCTTGGACCTTGATATTACTCCAGCGGAAGGTTCGAGCTTTGCTGGGTTTTTGCCGCCGACGACCGGGTCCTTCAAGGCCCGTAGCATTCCGGTCTGGTGCTTTGGCTGTCGATGCTGTCGGGGGTCTGTACGCACTGCCTATTCCAGCGGATCAGGGCACTCGGGACATTCTGCTACGGCGCTTGTTCCTGACCATTATGAGGGGTTGTTTCCTAGGGAACAACTCCTCCACCATTCATTTCAGCGTCGTAGGAGCTGTCAGAGACGTGGACGGGATCAGTGACTATTATTGGGGGTCATTCACTTTTGCCTACTTCC